>CM038674.1:110167282-110487282 GCA_021605145.1 Aegilops bicornis
TTATTGACTCTAGTGCAAGTGGGAGACTGTTGGAAATATGCCCTAGAGGCAATACTAAAAGCATTATTATTATATTTCCTTGTTCATGATAATTGTCTTTTATTCATGCTATAACTGTATTATCCGGAAATCGTAATACACGTGTGAATACATAGACCACAATACGTCCCTAGTGAGCCTCTAGTTGACTAGCTCGTTGGTCGATAGATAGTCATGGTTTCCTGACTATGGACATCAGATGTCATTGAAAACGGGATCACGTCATTAGGAGAATGACATGATGGACAAGACCCAATCCTAAGCATAACACAAAGATCGTGTAGTTCGTTTTGCTAGAGCTTTTCCAATGTCAAGTATCTCTTCCTTAGACCGTGAGATCGTGTAACTCCCGGATACCGTAGGAATGCTTTGGTGTACCAAACGTCACAACGTAATCGGGTGACTATAAAGGTGCATTACAGGTATCTCCGAAAGTGTCTGCTGGGTTGACACGGACCGAGACAGGATTTGTCACTCCGTATGACGGAGAGGTATCATCGGGCCCACTCGGTAATGCATCATCATAATGATCTCAAAGTGATCAAGTGTCCGGTCACGGATCATGCATTACGGTACGAGTAAAGTGACTTGCCGGTAACGAGACTAAACGAGGTATTGGGATACCGACGATCGAGTCTCTGCACGTAACATACCGTCGACAAAGGGAATAGCATACGGGGTTGCTTGAACCTTCGACATCGTGGTTCATCCGATGACAACATCGAGGAGCGTGTAGGAACCAACATGGGTATCCAGATCCCGCTGTTGGTTATTGACCGGAGAGCGTCTCGGTCATGTCTGCATGTCTCCCGAACCCGTAGGGTCTACACACTTAAGGTTCGGTGACGCTAGGGTTAATAGGAAGACTTGTATGTGATTACCGAATGTTTTTCGGAGTCCCGGATGAGATCCCGGATGTCACGAGGAGTTCCGGAATGGTCCGGAGGTAAAGATTTATATATGGGAAGTCGTCAAACGGACACCGGAAAAGTTTCGGGTCATATCGGTATTATGGAGGGTCCACCGAACAGGTTTCGAGGACCACGGGAGGGGCCACCCCTTTGGGGGCCACTTGGCTGCGTGGGAGGCAGCCAGCCCCTAGTGGGCTGGGCGCACCCTCCCCTTGGCCCATGCGCCTAGGGGTTGAGGGGGAACCCCAAGGGGCGCCCCCTTGCTTGGGGGCAAGCCCTCCCTTGGCCGCCCCCCCCCTCTCGATGCATCTAGAGGGGGCCGGCCCCCTCCTCCCGTCCCCGATAAATAGCGGGGTGAGGGGAGTGCTGCAAACACCATTGAAGGCGCAGCCCCTTCCCTGCCCAACCCCTCTCCTCCTCCGCATAAGCTTGGCGGCTCGCCGGAGAACAGCCACTCCATCCGCATCACGCCGTCAGGCTGCCATTGGAGTTGTCTTCCTCAACCTCTCCTTCCTCCTTGCTGGATCAAGACGGCGAGACGCCATCGTCTCCGCACGTGTGTTGAACGCTGGAGGTGCTGTCCGCTCAGCACTTGGTCATCGGTGATCGGAATCACGTTGGGAACGTCTTCATCATCACCACTCCCTCGAACGCTTCCGTACTCGATCTACAAGTGGTATGTAGATGCAAACTCTCTCTCTTGACTCGTTGCTTAGACGAACTCATAGATAGATCTTGGTGAAACCGTAGGAAAATTTTAATTTTCTGCAACGTTCCCCAACAGGTGTCTCCCAGTTATTCGCCGTCGTTGCCATGTCTTTCGCTTGCGTGTTCCATTTTTCCATGTCATCATATGCATCGCATCCTCATATTTTTCAAACTTGCATCCGGTCCTTTTCCCCGTTGTCCGTTTCGCGATCCGACAGTCCTATGTCCTCAGGCGCCCCCTTTTGCCTCTTTTCGTGAGCGGGTATTAAACTTTCTCAGAATGGACCGAGATTTGCCAAGCGGCCTTGGTACACCACCGGTAGACCGCCTGTCAAGTTTCGTGCCATTTGGAGTCCGTTTGATACTCCAACGGTTAACCGGGGAACCGTAAAGCCCTCTTTATGTTGCAGCCCAACACCCTTCCAAAATGGCCCATGATCTCATCAAAACCCCCCCATGTTCTCGGTCGTTGGATCGTGATTATGTGGGCGAAAACCGCACCTCATTTGGACACTCCTACCTCCTTCTATTTATAAATAGGTGCCCCTCCCCGATTTTTTCTCACAGATGAAACCTTAGCTAACATCTCCGCCGCCACCGGACACGTCCGGCCTCACCGGACAGGAATCCGCCGCCCCCCGCGGCCAATCAGGCGCGCCACGCGTCCTCCCGCCGCCGTCCAACATGCCTTGAGGCCCGAGCCAGCCCTCCTGCCCGGGCGGCCAGCCCAAGGCCTCCCGGCTTTCCCCACCGCCCGAAGCGCCGCCTCCGCCGCCTTGCACCACGCGCCGCCCTCGCCGCCCAGCACCTCGCCGCTGTCACCGCCGCTCCGCCTGCGTCCTCGTCGCCGCCAGTCGTCCTCCGCCTTCTTTGCCGCGTCCTCCCGCGGCGCCCGCGCCCGGCTCGGCCGGATCCGGGCAGATCCGCTCCGGCCCGGCCTCGCCGGCGTCGTCCACGACCCTCCGGCCAGCATCTCCCTCGTCTCCGGCGAGCAACTCCGGCCCCGCCTCGATCCACGTGCGAAACCCTAGATCTCTTTTCGGAGGGTGAGATTCCACTAAGTCCCGAAATTCTTTCATTCTGGTGCTACCTTTGACCTGCTGTAACTTCCTGCTCGGTGCTCCGTTTTGTGCATATAATATGTCAAAATGTTCATCATGTGATGCTCTTCATTTTGTTCCATTGTTCTATGCTTGTTTGAGCTCATATTGATGCCATAATCTTCGTTGCAGTAGTGCTATGTGATATTGTCTGCTGTAGTTTAACAGAACTTGCTCATTTGTCATTTTTATATCTGTTTGTGTGATTTTGATTCGAGCATGATGTCTACATGTGTTATGAGATAGAACATGCCATCTTTTCTGTTGTGCAATCTAATATTCATGATATTCCATGTGTTGATTGTTACAATCTTTCAAAGTAGCCTCCATGATGTGGCTGATTTCTGTGATAATGTGATGCTATGTAAACCTGTTGATACCATGCGTTCTATGCATAATATGGAGATGTTCACTAAGGATGTTTTGCTACACATGTTATTATCTATTCATTGATGACCCTGATAGCCTTTATGGAGTGCTCTAGCATGTCTTAATCTTTCTCTACTTTTACTATAAAATGTTCCTGGCAGATTGTTTACATGTTAATCAATTTTGTCATGGTTGTTGTTAGTAATCCAAGCATGCTATGAATTTTCTCTTGCCATGCTTATCTTCATGAACATGTCATATTGCTATAGGTATGCTTGTATTGTCATGCAATGCTTTGTGATGAGTGATTCGAGCTCGCAAAGATGCCTTCATATGGGTGCCATCATATCTTCTGTGCGTTTTTAGCTCATGATCAGTAAGGGACTTTTGTTCTATGCAATTAGTAGATTCATTTCATGCCTTTGGTTGCCATGATAAGTTCCTGTAGCATGTTGTTTGACAGCTCTATACTTTGTAACCTGATGTTATTGCTGCCATGTCTAGTGATATACTGCCAAGTTTGTGAACTGTTATTATTTGTAATCTTGCCATGTCCTTTTGAGCATGTTCTATTGATTCCTGGAGATAGCTCAGTGTTCATGTTTTGTTAAGCTTCACCTGTGCATCATGCGCATGCCTTTTGTTTTCATGTTGAGTTGGTGTAGCATGTTGTTTTGATGTTTGCAAGATGCCTAGTTGCTGTTTTGGACAACTTGTCCTTTAAACTTGTTTTGTGTGTATGTATTGAACCGTTGCTCCGTTTTGAGTGTGATCTACATGAAACTTTCTTATTTTTGCATGTAGTTTCATGTTACCTTGTTGAATCCATGTTTTGAGTGTGTTTGCTTGATGCTTGAATGCATTTTGCATCAATGCCATCTTTAACTTGTTTTGCTGATATCTTCTAGGCCGTAGCTCCAGATTAAATGAACTTCATATGTAACTTGACTAGAATTTCGTGTAGATCATCTTCGTGCATCTTAACTTGCTGTTTAACAACCTGAACATAAGGTTTATTCAGATCTGGACTAATTTCGAAATTTTCATATGAGGACTTACCGGATTGTTATATGTTGTTTCCGGCCTCATTTAAACTTGCTTTGATGTGTTGCTCTTCTATGCATCATCTCTTGCCATGAGTATCTTCATGTAGCCTTGTCATGCATCATACTTTGTTGAGCATCATGCCTTGTTCATGTGTGGTGTGTTTACCATGTTGTGTGCTTCTTCTCGATAGTTCCCGTTTTGTTGCGATCGTGAGGATTCGCTCGCTCACACTTGGTTCGTCTTCGTGGCTTCATCTTCTTCATGGACTCGTTCTTCTTCCTAGCGGGATTTCAGGCAAGATGACTGTCACCTTGGACCTCATTACTATCATTGCTATGCTAGTTGCCTCGATGCTATCGCTATGCCATGTTACCTACCACTTCCTTATCAAGCCTCCCAAATTGCCATGAACCTCTAACCTTTGTCACCCTTCCTAGCAAAACGTTTTTTGGCTATGTTACCGCTTTTGCTCAGCCCCTCTTATAGCGTTGCTAGTTGCAGGTGTAGATGAAGATTGCTCCATGTTGGATTATGTTTATGTTGGAATATCACAATATCTCTTATATTATTAATGCATCTATGTACTTGGTAAAGGGTGGAACGCTCGGCCTTATGCCACGTGTTTTGTTCCACTCTTGCCGCCCTAGTTTCCGTCATATCGGTATTATGTTCCCGGGTTTTGCGTCCCTAACGCGGTTGGATGTTATGGGAACCCCTTGAAAGTTCGCCTTGAATAAAAATCCTCTAGCAAGGCCCAACATTGGTTTTACCATTTGCCTAACAACCTATTACCTTTCCCTTGGGAGTAATTAACCCGAGGGTCATCTTTATTTTGCCCCCCCCCCCCCGGGGCCAATGCTTCTCTAAGTGTTCGCCCGAAACAAGCAAACTGCGGGGTCACCTCGGGAAAACTTGAGGGCTTGTTTTACTCGTAGGATGTATCATCCGGTGTTGCCCTGAGAACGAGATATGAGCAGCTCCTATCGGGATTGTCGGCAGATCGGGTGGCTTTGCTGGTTTTGTTTTACCATTGTCGAAATGTCTTGTAACTGGGATTCCGAGACTGGTCGGTTCTTCCCGGGAGAAGGAATATCCTTCGTTGATCGTGAGAGCTTATAATGGGCTAAGTTGGGACACCCCTGCAGGGTTTGAACTATCGAAAGCCGTGCCCGCGGTTATGTGGCAGATGGGAATTTGTTAATATCCGGTTGTAGTAAACTTGAAGTAAACTTAACTAAAATACACCAACTGCGTGCGTAACCGTGATTGTCTCTTTTCGGGGTTGTTCGATAGGAGAACACAGTTTTTGGGTTATGTTTGACGTAAGTAGGAGTTCAGGATCACTTCTTGATCATTACTAGTTGACGACCGCTTGCTAAGCTCCTCTTCTCGCTCTTTTTTCGTAAGTTAGCCACCATACTTTGCTTAGTCGCTGCTGCAACCTCACCACTTTACCCCTTCCTTACCCATTAAGCTTTGCTAGTCTTGATACCCATGGTTTTGGGATTGCTGAGTCCTCGTGGCTCACGATTACTACAACACCGCCAGTGTGTACAGGTTTTGCGATGATCATGACGCGAGAGCGATGTTTACTTGTTTTGGAGTTCTTCTTCTTCTGCCTCTTCGATCAGGGGATAGGTTCCAGGTCGGCAGCCTGGGCTAGCAGGGTGGATGTCGTTTGAGTTTCTGTTTATGTTTCATCCGTAGTCGGATGTTGTTCTCATGTGTACTGATGTATTCTTGCGGCATTTGTATGCCTTGTATGTATCCGATCTATTATGTAATGTTGATGTAATGATACCCACCTTGTAAAAGCGTCTTCAAGATGCGCTTCTATCCTTGGTGGCACCTTCGAGTTCCTTTAGGATAGGGTCGCATCTTGGGCGTGACACCGTGCCCTGGTTAAAAGCTGAGAAGGTTTGACTTATGTCATCATGCACGCCCTTCATAAATCGAACCATCACCGAGGAAGTTCAATGCTTCCGAGAGGGAAATCACCAAGATTGAAGGGGAATCCAAATTTCCGTCCTAGTTTGTCATATAGTTTTTTCCAATGATCAATATACCACCTGAAATGCAACGTGTTCAAATTTGACATTTTTCCGAACCCATTTACCATATTTAGGGGATTATGTGCATTTTCTAGGCATTAATTATGCACATAATTCAAATTCGAACAATCGGTGCATGAAAAGGTGCAAACGGTCTAGAAAACATGCACATGCTATTTAGTACATTCTCATGCCTTTTACAATGAATGGTCAGATATGTCAAGGAAATGTGGGGCAATAATCAACCATAAACGCGTAGTTTACTGGGTTAACAACTATAAAAAATGAAATACATGCTTGGAAAACATGACGCCCTGTGTGGTTCCATGGTATGACCTCACCGTGCCCTGGTTAAAATTTCGTCATAGACGCCTTCCATAAAATGAACCATCACCGAGGAAGTTTCATGGTTTCAAGGGGGAAATCACCAAGATTGAAGGGGGATCCAAATTTCCTTTGTCCTTTGTCCACGAGTTTTTTTCTATGATGAACATACAACCTGCAAATCACTGTGTTCAAATTTGGCACTTTTCCGGGTTCATTTGCCACATTTAGGGGATTATGTGCATTTCCTAGGCATTAATGCACATAATTCAAGTTCAAACAATCGGTGCATGAAAGGGTCCACAAGAACGGCCTGGAAAACCATGCTCGTGCCATTTAGTAAATTCTCATGCCTTTTACAAGGAATGGACAGATATTTCGATAAAATGTGTGGCAATAGTCAACCACAAATGTTTGTTTGTTGGGTTTTCAACTATAGAAAATATGAAATAAATGCTTAAAAAACATGACGCCTGGCATGGTGCCATGGTATGATCTCACCATGCCCTGGTAAAAATTTGAGAAGGTTTGGCTTATGTCATCATGCACGCCCTTCATAGATCAAACCATCACCAAGGAAGTTCCATGCTTTCGAGAAGGAAATCCCCAAGATTGAAGGGGAATCCAAATTTCCGTCCTAGTTTGTCATTCAGTTTTTTTCCAACGATCAACATACCGCCTCAAATGCAACGTGTTCAAATTTTACATTTTCCCGGGCTCATTTAGCATATTTAGGGGATTATGTGCATTTTCTAGGCATTAATGGACATAATGCAAATTCGAACAAGCGGTGCATGAAAAGGTGCACAACAACGGTCTGGAAAACCATGCTCGTGTTATTTAGTACATTCTCATGCCTTTTACAAGGAATGGGCAGATATTTCAAGGAAATGTGAGGCAATAGTCAACCATAAACACGTCGTTTACTGGGTTAAGAACTATAAAAAAATGAAACACATGGTTGGAAAACATGACGCGTGGCGTGGTGCCATGGTATGGCCTCACCATGCCCTGGTAAAAATTGGAGAATGTTTTCCTTATGTCGTGATGCACGCCTTTCATAAAATCGAACCATCACCGAGGAAGTTTCATGGTTTCGAGGGGGAAATCACCAAGATTGTAGGGGGTCCAAATTTCCTTTGTCCTTTGTCCACGAAGTTTTTTCACGATAAACATACAACTTGCAAATCACCGTGTTCAAATTTGGCACTTTTCCGGTTCATTTGCCATATTTAGGGGATTATGTGCATTTCCTAGGCATTAATGCGCATAATTCAAGTTCAAACAATCGGTGCATGAAAGGGTCCACAAGAACGGCCTAGAAAACCATGCTTGTGCCATTTAGTAAATTCTCATGCCTTTTACAAGGAATGGACAGATATTTCGATGAAATGTGTGGCAGTAGTCAACCACAAATCACTACAAAAAAATACACTTCAGTGATGATATGTGTTTGTCACAGTAGGTCGCGTTTTTTGTCATGCATGTACATCCATGACAAATTTATGACAGAATCAAGATAGTCATACTGTCTTTGTCGTAGAAGTGTTCCATGACATTACCAAAATTATCATCACGGAAGTGTCCACTTCCATGACGATAAATCGCGCATCACAGAAGTGCTTTTGTCAAGGGTGACCGACACGTGGCATCCACTGTAACGGAACGCATTAAGCTATCGAGTTGGGTTTTGGATACGATAACCCGTTAACAGCCCCGACCAATGGGAAATTTCCACGTGTAAATTTCTTATTGGCCGGACGAAACACGTGTCAGCTCGTCAGTGGGTCAGATAGGCGCCTATGATATGTCGACACGTGCCACGGCCCACCACTGGCCCATTTAGCTTACAAAGCCGGCCCGTTTGACTTGGTCAAAACTTAATGGGCTGGCCCATGAAAAGCCTGTTAATGGTCTCTTCGCAAATAACCCATTTTACGGCCCGTTAACTCACGGCCCGTTAGGCACTAAAGGAAATCGGCCAAACACCGTCATGTGGGCCGTCCAATATAACACCAACCCATTTCACTTTCGGCCCATGTATGGCCCACGACGTCTTTCGGCCCATATGAGGCCTTCGTATCTTTCGGCCCTATACAGGCCCACAGTGACTCTAGCCCATAATGAACAGTAATTTTCGTTGTACCCGTTAACGGCCCGTGCTTTACATGGGCCGTTTCCAGCACGTGTTAGCTTTCGGCCTATTGACGGCCCATACGTTCTTGGGCTCCTTTTTGGCCCTTGATTACTTCCGCCCACATCGCCTGTTCCCCTAATGGGCCAAATTCGGCCCATGGCAAGAGTCGGCCCGTTACTGGCATGTTCCCCAAATGGGCCAAATTCAGCCCATGGCAAGAGTCGGCCCGTTACTGGCCTGTTACCCTAATGGGCCAAATTCGGCCCATGGCAAGAGTGGCCCGTTTCTGGCCAGCCCATCCTATATTCTGGCCCATTAACGACCCGTTATGCCTATGACAGAATTAAGCTTTTTCAGTCCTACGGCCTGTCAACGGGCCGTTACTATGCTGGGCCGATACCAATTATGCCCGATTACGGCCCATGTAGACCCATTTATCCGACAGCCCGAGGCCCACCGATTACAGGCCCATTTATCGACGGCCCGAGGCCCACTGATTGCAGGCCCATTTATCGACGGCCCGTAGGAGACCCATGGATCCTACGGCCCGTATATGGCCCTTGGGTAGTTGCGGCCACTAGCAAACCAGGGAAAAAGAAGAAGAGGAAATAAATAAGGCTGAAACGAACGCTAGGCTATTAAGGCGATTGCACAGATTACATCCACTAGGCATCAAAGATCGCCACTAGTGCAAATATAGGGAACGCCCTACACTATACAAAAATGGCTTGCTGTTTTCTTCAGCCGGTGGCTGCACATTAAGAATAAATTTTGTATCGCACCAAAACAAATTACAACTATATAACAAAAGGAAGGTTGGCATAAAACTTAATAGTCTAGCAGATAAATGCACCACCGGAAGTTCAGAAGCTCGGTTCATTTGACCTAACTGTTATGTTTGTTGGAAATATGCCCTAGAGGCAATAATAAATTAGTTATTATATTTCCTTATTCATGATAATCGTTTATTATCCATGCTATAATTGTATTGATAGGAAACTCAGATACATGTGTGGGTACATAGACAACACCATGTCCCTAGTAAGCCTCTAGTAAACTAGCTCGTTGATCAATAGATGGTTACAGCTTTCGACCATGGACATTGGATGTCGTTGATAACGGGATCACATCATTAGCAGATTGATGTGATGGACAAGACCCAATCCTAAGCCTAGCACAAAGATCGTGTAGTTCGTATGCTAAAGCTTTTCTAATGTCATGTATTTTTTCCTTAGACCATGAGATTGTGCAACTCCCGGATACCGTAGGAATGCTTTGGGTGTACCAAACGTCACAACGTAACTGGGTGGCTATAAAGGAGCACTACAGGTATCTCCGAAAGTGTCTGTTGGGTTGGCACGAATCGAGACTGGGATTTGTCACTCCGGTTGACGGAGAGGTATCTCTGGGCCCACTCGGTAGGACATCATCATAATGTGCACAATGTGACCAAGGGGTTGATCACGGGATGATGTGTTACGGAACGAGTAAAGAGACTTGCCGGTAATGAGATTGAACAAGGTATCGGCATACCGACGATCGAATCTCGGGCAAGTACAATACCGCTAGACAAAGGGAATTGTATACGGGATCGATTGAGTCCTTGACATCGTGGTTCAACCGATGAGATCATCGCGGAACATGTGGGAGCCAACATGGGTATCCAGATCCCGCTGTTGGTTATTGACCGGAGAACGTCTCGGTCATGGCTGCATGGTTCCCAAACCCGTAGGGTCTACACACTTAAGGTCTGGCGACACTAGGGTTATAGGGAATAGATATACGTGGTTACCGAATGTTATTCGGAGTCCCGGATGAGATCCCGGACGTCACGAGGAGTTCCGGAATGGTCCGGAGGTAAATATTTATATATGGAAAGTTGTTGTTCGAGTTCCGGGTAAAGTTCGGGTTTTTCTGGTATTGTACCGGGAAGCTTCCAGAAGGTTCCGGAGTGGTCCGGAGGTCCGGAAATTGTTCCACCACGTCCAATACAGCAGCATGGGCTGTAAGGGGGCGCCCTAGCCTTAATGGGCCAGGGGCACCAGCCCCCCAAGGCCCATGCGCATGGGAGAGGGGAAACCCTAAGGGGGAGGGCCTCCACTTGACTTGGGAGGCACTCCTCCCCCCCTTGGCCGCCCCCTAGATGGGATCTAGGGCTGGCCTCCCCCCCCCTCTCCCCCTATATAGAGTGGAGGCAAAGGGGCAGCCCAAAACACGAAGTTCTTCTCATGTTGGCGCAGCCCCACCTCTCTTTCTCCTCATATCTCGCGGTGCTTGGCGAAGCCCTGCTAGATCACCACGCTCCTCCACCACCACCATGCCGTTGTGCTGCTGCTGGATGGAGTCTTCCCCAACCTCTCCCTCTCTCCTTGCTGGATCAAGGCATGGGAGACGTCACCGGGCTGTACGTGTGTTGAACGCGGAGGTGCCGTCCGTTCTGCACTAGGATCTCCGGTGATTTGGATCACGACGAGTACGACTCCTTTATCCCCGTTCTCTTGAACGCTTCCCCTTAGCGATCTACAAGGGTATGTAGATGCACTCTCCTTCCCCTAGTTGCTGGTTTCTCCATGGATAGATCTTTGTGACACGTAGGAAAATTTTGAATTTCTGCTACGTTCCCCAACAACGAAGACTGGTAAGGAAACTCGTTTTGACATCCATCTGCCATATTTCATAAATGCAGCTAATGCTAACATGATTCCGACGGACTTAAGCATTGCTACGGATGAGAAAATCTCATCGTAGTCAACTCCTTGAACTTGTGAAAAACTCTTCACCACAAGTCGAGCTTCATAGACGGTGACATTACCGTCCACGTCCGTCTTCTTCTTAAAGATCCATTTATCTCAATGGTTTGCCTTGAGAACTATGGTTTAGAGAAACCTAAGCTGTCGTTTCTTGAAAGTTTGGGGCTGTGACGCTTATGTGAAAAAGTTTCATCGTGATAAGCTCGAACCCAAAACGGATAAATGCATCTTCATGGGATACCCAAAATGGTTGGGTATACCTCCTAATTCAGATCCGGAAGCAAAAGTGATTGTTACTAGAAACGGGTCCTTTCTCGAGGAAAAGTTTCTCTCGAAAGAATTGAGTGGGAGGATGGTGGAGACTTGATGAGGTTATTGAACCGTCATTTCAACAAGTGTGTAGCAGGCACGTGAAGTTGTTCCTGTGGGCGCCTACACCAATTGAAGTAGAAGCTTATGATAGTGATCATGAAGTTTTGGATCAAGTCACTACCGTACCTCGTAGGGGGACAAGGATGCGTACTACTTCAGAGTGGTACAGTAATCCTGTCTTGAAGGTCATGTTGCTAGACAATAATGAACCTACGAGCTATGCGGAAGCGATGGTGGGCTCATATTCCGAAAAATGGTTAGAAGACATGAAATCCGAGATAGGATCCATGTATCAGAACAAAGCATGGACTTTGGTGGACTTGCCCGATAATCGGCAAACCATTGAGATAAATGGAACTTTAAGAAGAAGACGGACGTGGACGGTAATGTCACCGTCTATGAAGCTCGACTTGTGGTGAAGAGTTTTTCACAAGTTCAAGGAGTTGACTACGATGAGATTTTCTCATCCGTAGCAATGCTTAAGTCCGTCGGAATCATGTTAGCATTAGCTGCATTTATGAAATATGGCAGATGGATGTCAAAATGAGTTTCCTTACCAGTCTTCGTTGTTGGGGAACGTAGCAGAAATTCAAAATTTTCCTACGTGTCACCAAGATCTATCTATGGAGAAACCAGCAACGAGGGGAAGGAGAGTGCATCTACATACCCTTGTAGATCGCTAAGCGAAGCTGTTCAAGAGAACGGGGTTGAAGGAGTCGTACATTGCCGTGATCCAAATCACGGAGATCCTAGTGCCGAACGGACGGCACCTCCGCGTTCAACACACGTAGAACCCGGTGACGTCTCCCATGCCTTGATCCAGCAAGGAGAGAGGGAGAGGTTGGGGAAGACTCCATCCAGCAGCAGCACAACGGCGTGGTGGTGATGGAGGAGTGTGGCAATCCTGCAGGGCTTCACCAAGCACCGCTGGGAGAGGAGGAGAGTACTTGGGAGAGGGGGAGGGCTGCGCCAGAACTTGTGGTGCGGCTGCCCTCCCACCCCTCCACTATTTATAGGCTGGGGGGACGAGGAGGCCGGCCCCCTTAGATCCCATCTAGGGTTGGGGGCGGCGGCCAAGGGGGGAGGTGTGCCTCCCAAGTCAAGTGGAGGCCTCCCCCTTTATGGTTTTCCCCTTCCCAGGCGCATGGGCCTTGGGGGGGCTGTTGCCCCTGGCCCATTAAGGCTAGGGCGCCCCCCTACAGCCCATGCTACTGTATTGGACGTGGTGGAACAATTTCCGGACCTCCGGACCACTCCGGGATCCTCCGGAACCTTCTAGAAGCTTCCCGGTACAATACCGAAAAAACCCGAACTTTTTTCGGAACCCGAACAACAACTTTCCATATATAAATCTTTACCTCCGGACCATTCCGGAACTCCTCGTGACGTACGGGATCTCATCCGGACTCGAACAACATTCGGTAACCACATACAAACTTCCTTTATAACCTAAGCGTCGCCAGACCTTAAGTGTAGACCCTACGGGTTCGGAGACATGCGCAACATGACCGAGACGTTCTCCGGTCAATAACCAACAGCGGGATATGGATACCTATGTTGGCTCCCACATGTTCCACGATGATCTCATCGGATGAACCACGATGTCAAGGACTCAATCGATCCCGTATACAATTCCCTTTGTCTAGCGGTATTGTACTTGCCCGAGATTCGATCGTCAGTATCCCGATACCTTGTTCAATCTCGTTTCCGGCAAGTCTCTTTACTCGTTCTGTAACACATCATCCCGTGATCAACCCCTTGGTCACATTGTGTACATTGTGATGATGTCCTACCGAGTGGGCCCAGAGATACCTCTCCGTTTACACGGAGTGACAAATCCCAGTCTCGATTCGTGCCAACCCAACAGACACTTTCGGAGATACCTGTAGTGCACCTTAATAGTCACCCAGTCACGTTGTGATGTTTGGTACACCCAAAGCTTTCCTACGGTATCCGGGAGTTGCACAATCTCATGGTCTAAGGAAAAGATACTTGATATTAGAAAAGCTTTAGCATACGAACTACACGATCTTTGTGCTAGGCTTAGGATTGGGTCTTGTCCATCACATCATTCTGCTAATGATGTGATCCCGTTATCAACGACATCCAATGTCCATGGTCGAAACCGTAACCATCTATTGATCAACGAGCTAGTCAACTAGAGGCTTACTAGGGACATGGTGTTGTCTATGTACCCACACATGTATCTGAAGTTTCCTATCAATACAATTATAGCATGGATAATAAACGATTATCATGAACAAGGAAATATAATAATAACTAATTTATTATTGCCTCTAGAGCATATTTCCAATAGTCTCCCACTTGCACTAGAGTCAATAATCCAGTTCACATCGCCATGTGATTAACACTCACAGGTCACATCGCCATGTGACCAACATCCAAAGAGTTTACTAGAATCAATAATCTAGTTCACATCACTATGTGATTAACACTCAATGAGTTCTGGGTTTGATTATGTTTATGCTTGTGAGAGAGGTTGTAGTCAACGGGTCTGCAATATTCAGATTCGTATGTGTTTCGCAAAACTTTATGTCATATCGTAGATGCTGCTACCACGTTCCACTTGGAGCTATTCCAAATGGTTGCTCCACTATACGTATCCGGCTTGCTACTCAGAATCATTCGAATAGGTGTTAAAGCTTGCATCGACGTAACCCTTTACGCCGAACTCTTTATCATCTCCATAATCGAGAAATATTTCCTTATTCTTCTAAGGATAATTTTTGACCGCTGTCCAATGATCCGTTCATGGATCATTCTTGTACCCCTTGACTGACTCATGGCAAGGCACACTTCCGGTGCGGTACATAGCATAGCATACTATAGAGCTTACGTCTAAAGCATAGGGGACGACCTTCGCCCTTTCTCTCTTTTCTGCCGTGGTCGAGCTTTAAGTCTTAACTTCATACCTTACATCTCAGGCAAGAACTCCTTCTTTGACTGATCCATCTTGAACACCTTCAAGATCATGTCAAGGTATATGCTCATTTGAAAGTACCATTAAGCGGTTTTGATCTATCCCTATAGATCTTGATGCTCAATGTTCAAGTAGCTTAATACAGGTTTTCACTTGAAAAACACTTTTCAAATAACCCTATATGCTTTCCAGAAATTCTACATCATTTCTGATCAACAATATGTCAACAACATATACTCATCAAAAATTCTATAGTGCTCCCACTCACTTCTTTGGAAATACAAGTGTCAGGACCCCGATCCTAAGTCACACCGATCTAGCATGTAACACATCATATCACTTTGCGGCCTCACGCACGGTATTCCCACGGGTGTCGCCTTAACATGGCCCGGGACCGTTTGCGCCTTTTGGCTCACGTATATGATAGTGTCGCTAGCATCCATATGACAAACAACCCGGGCCGACATGGCTAGTCGTGAACCCAAAGCGGCGCTAACCCTTAGGGACAGGCATACATGAATCACATCTAGCATGTCGGTCATCAACGTATAAATTCGGGCTGTAGCACTGGGCTAACAGGACTCCGGTGAACCGGGCTGTAGCAGGCTAGGCAGGACTCCGAATAACACCGCGCGACATTTCCCGAAGGGATGTATATAGGAACGAAGTGAAACACATGCCGCCAGTCAAGTGTCCAAGCAGTAGTGCCGGGCTAGCAGGACTCGGTGAACCGGCAGAAGCGGACTACTATCGCCGTAAGCACGAGACTACATTTCCCCATATGAGAGGCTGCCAAGGATAAACAACTAGTTTGTCGGATCCCACACATACCAAGCATTTCAAACATATGCATAATATGCTCAATATGTGTAGATACAACATGTCATCACAACATAACTCTACGAATCTAATATTTATTCATTAGGATCCGATGAGCGAGATATTACAAACATGGGTCTCATGACACAACACTCAAAGCATTCAAGTCGAAGCACAAGCGGAAGCTAAACATGTCTGAGTACGCATAACTATAAATGAAGAAGGCTGAGAAGCCTGACTATCTACCGATCTCTGCCGAGGGCACAAGATCGTAGCTGAGGTAACAAGCTAACCGTCAAGTCCAAGCGAAACTACTAAGCGAGACCGAAGTCTCTCTCGCAAAACATAAAATAAGCAAACGTGAGTACAAACGTACTCAGAAGACTTACATCGTAACTAGCTACATATGCATCATTATCAAAAAGGGGTGGTGGAGTTTGACTGCGGCAAGCCAGCTTTGACTCGGTGGCTATCCTGAACTACTTTGCAAGTAACTCTTTTGAGGTGGCGCTGCGAGTCCACATATTCACCATATCAATACACCACTATGGACCCGCTCCGTCTCCCTACGAGAACGCCATCCATAGCACTCACGCTTATCTTGCGCATTTTAGAGTATCCACTTTCACTTGTCTATGAACCGATATAGGCAACCCAGAAGTCCTTCTCCGTGGACACGGCTATTCGAATAGATCATATTAACCTGCAGGGGTGTACTTCTTCACACGCTCTCACCACTTACCGCCCGTTTACACGACATGTACTCGGCAACCTTCAAGCGGAAGCCCAACGTGGGTGTCGGCCACGACCTACCTAAACACTCAAGTCCCTAGTCCAGGTTTATCGCCTATTCGGGTTCCATCCGCACGGAGTCCGGCCGAGGTTTCCCATACAGCCCCGAACGATGTGTGCAGGGTTGCCGAGACACCAAACGGGCGAATCGGTACACCGGGCCACGGTGCCTACCGCAACACAACCCACCCCTAGGTCAGCGTTGCGTGCGGCCCCCAACATACTACAAACACCAGAAACTACTTGCAACTCCCGGACTGAGGACAAGGGTGGTTAAGAAGCCGAGAGGGTCCATTGGTTTCGGGCCCAATGCGTGGTAGTAACTGTTTCATGGATCACAAACACAGAACTCGGTTCCTGAGGACGGCTGCAATGAGACAACCCACCATGTACTCCTACATGGCCTCTCACCGCTACCTTTACCAAATCGTGTTCACACACTTAGCTCACACACGCAGTAGGACATGTTCACACACCTCCGATTCATCCCGATGAATCGACCTGACTCAACTCTAAGCAAGAGTGTGCATGACAACAAGCATGAATGAGTAGGCACAACATGGCTCAAACAACTCCTACTCATGCTAGTGGGTTTCATCTAATTCTTGTGGAATGACAGGTCATGCAGAGGATAAAGGGTTCAGCTACATGACAAGTAACACATGAGTCGTTGTTGTCCTAATGCAGTAAAATAGAGCAGGAGCGAGAGAGTGGGATTATATTGGAATGGACAAGGGGTTTTGCTTGCACAGCACTTGAAGATAATATAGTTCTTCATCGGTGTCATCGAACAATCGTCGAGCGTCAGTCTCATCGAGAGGGGACAATTACGGCAAACAAGAGAGAACACAATCAATGCAATGCACATTCACATGAATGACATGTCATGTTAAGGTACTGAGTTCACCTAATGCAATGTCTAGCCAGGTTAATTGAAGTAGAATTCAAACAAGGTTAAACTCCAACTCCAAATGTTATTTCATAAATTGCCCTAATCATGATTCATCCTATTCAGTGAGGTTAACTTGTTTAATCATGCATGAAAATGCCATAAACAGATTCTTCATATTTTTCTGATCATTTTTCATATATAAATTATTTAATTTGGAGTTACAGATTAAAAGTTATGAATATTTGAAGTTTGGGGTATTTCTGAATTTTCCTGAATTATAAAAAATCCAGAAAATGGGTTATTAGTCGAGATGACATCACCGTGACGTCGACCAAGTCAACTGGGCGCCCCAGGTCAAACCTGACCCGTGGGGTCCATTGGTCAGTGACCCAGGGGCTAAAAGAGTTAGTTTTAGCATTCACTAAAATTAGCAGGACACGGGGCCCACATGTCAGTGAGTCAGGGGAGGTCAAACTGGGGTCAAACCCGGGTCAAACTCGCCGGAGTTGACCCGAGGCTCGTCGCCGGCAGGCTGTGGACGGCGGGAGGTGCGGTTTCCTACTCCAGCTGACCAAATGGCCGGCGGAGGGCGGCTACGTGGAGCCGGAGCTCACAAGGCCTCTGTTAGGCCAAGAGGTAGGAATCGGGGTGGAGCGAGCTCACTGGAGTTGAGCTCGTGGCGGCGGGAATTGGCTAGCACGGGCGCTGAGGCTGCAGCTTCGATTTAGACCAAATAAAGAGCATGGGCAGATGCTACGGGCAGCAGAACTCGACCAGTGCTCATATCGCTGGCGTTATTCCACCGTGACGACGACGGCGACATTATGGCCGGCAAGTTTCGGCGGAGGTGGGGAACGGGGCTAGAGCATGCAAACGCGAGGGGGAAGAAGAGGGGTTCGGGGCAGAGGCTCACAGCGAGTCCAATGAGCGCTAGATCGAGGTCGGGGACGGCCGGGTTGCTGCGGATCGACGAAATCGAGCGCCGGTGCTGAAGCTTGAAGACGATGGCAGGGACGGCGATCTTGGGCGTCCGGTGATGCTTGGCTTGGCGGAGAGGTCGGGGATGATGTGGCGGAGCTCTCGAGCACGCTGGATGGGCGAGGGAGGGCTGGTGGCCGTGGCAACACCAAGCGGCGGCGACGGGCATGCTCGGTCATGGGGGCGGGGAAGCAGAGGAGCGAGGGGGAGGGAGGTCCAGAGAGCGAGGGAGAAGTGAGAGGGGGTCGGGGAGGCGCGTGGCGTCTCCGGGGCGTCGAGGAGGAGCCAGGCAGGCTGGGAGGGAGGAGGTGGAGGCTTCGGGCGCGCTGGCGTCGACACGCCTCTGCCTACTGGCAGAGGTGGAAGAAGACCAAGGCACCCCTGGTGGGCTGGGCTGATTCTGCTGGGCCACCAGGTGAGTGGGCCTCAGGTAAGCGTCAGGTAAGTCCTTCTCTCTCTCTCTTTTATTTGTTTTCTATTATTCTGTAACTTTGTGGAGTTATTTAAAATACTAGAACAGCTCCAAAAATCACCAAACTGCTCCTGGTCCAATGTTGGAATATTTCCAAAATGAAACATTTTAGTTTGGGAATATTTGGGCATTTGAAATATTTTATATAATTTTAAATGCCCAAACTCAAATACTTATGATTTAATTCAAAGATCCAAATGTCATGGAGAAATGTGCAACATCTCTCGTTCTTTGTTTCAGATTTTTCCAAAATGGTGAACATTTTTAAAGGCCATTTGGATTACTGAAAATATTTTGAAGTTGAACCTATTTGAATTGCTTTGGTGCTAGGGTTTGGTCATCCCCATTTCAAATTTCATGAAAATTAAACATGATGCATGGATGCAATGCCTCGTTACAACCAAGCTCTAGGGCTGTGACAACTCACCCCCACTAAACAAGAATCTCGCCCCGAGATTCAAGACGTGAGGTAAGAGGAAAAAGGAAGTCACAAAACTATCACAATCTTCATGATCCATTTGCCCTTCTCGAAGATGTTGACTCATTCCAACATCTTGGTCTTGACGATCTTGCTTTGAGATCTTCACTCGACACGACAATGGAAAAGAGGGATGTCCTACATGATTCGCTTTTCACGAAGATCAAGTAAACATGATCGACTCACGGAATGAGATTTAAAAACATCTCGAGTTGAGACACAAAACACATCGAGAGGGATGGAAGAACAAACAACGGTATGTGATTAGTGGGCAACAATTCCACGCTTAGAAAGATGGTAGATGGTGTCAAGGTGGCGAGGAAAAAAAAATTGCCACGGCTCAATAACAGGGCACCCCAGGGGAGGTGACGCGAGGAACTATTCCCTTAAGTGGCAAAAAGAATTACTTTTGATCAGAGATCATTGAAACTCTTCATACCAGCCTAAGGCAATTCACAAAGATCGTTTGGTGGAGTGCAAGGAATGGCATACCCAGACTCGAATGGATGATGTGGACTACCTTGTTGAAGATAACGCAATGGATGAATTTTGCTTATCACCGGAAATGGATGGGACCCATGGTAAGTCCACTTTTGAAGATAATATTGGACAGCAACTACCGAGAAAGGCAGCCCATGGGGAGTTGGCACAATAGGGTGCAAGCTGGGGACAAAATGCAAATGTTGGGAACGTTCCAACCATCATATCTGCCTGAGATTCAGATCTGGTTGGTGTTAGGATATTCCAGACTCATCGAGTCTAGAAAGAAAAATGAAAGTTTGCAACACAAATCGACGGAAAGATGTTGCGAGATTCTCGGGAATGAACTACGATAGCAAGCTCCAAAACATGAGCTGGTTCTGCTACTAATAAGTGAACACGTTGTCCTAGACAAGCATTACCACCTAGTAGTCTTATAATAAAACACTACCGAGTTCAGGTTGGGCACCATCAACAAGGATATCAAAGTCATGTGCATGAACTAGTATTCGCACATCAACTCCTTTTCCTTGAACAATTCAACCAGTGGCTTGGTGTGCTATGGAATACATATAGAATGAAGGTTGCAAGTCTCCAGACTACAATCACTTCGCACATATGCATGACTGATTTGGGATGATTCCAAGGGAAACAAAACAAACCTTTCTCAAATTCATGGCGGCAACTTACACCTAAAGCACATGAATTCGAGGAAGTCACTACTTCCATCCAAACATATGCTTCATGAACGAAACACGAAGAAATGCTTACACAAGTTTCCAATACTAGGTTGATGTTCAACATGACTCATGGGGGAGACAAAATGCTGCTGATGGGCTCAACAACAACTCATCGGAATTTCCATATCACTGGACTTCCACCATCATGTGAACACGGTGATAGCATTGGTCAGACCAAAGGATGTAATGGTATATGCTCGAGGGATCAACCACGAGTAAGACAACATTACGAGCATCGTTGGTACTGATTTGATTTGACGATAGCCCACACTCAAATCAAAGGATTGATAAGACAATAGGTCCAGCAACTGATCACGAGGGGACCAATCGATGAAGATATCATCTTTCTTCAACACACACTACGCAAGAATATCCCTTTGGAGCGAACTAGGTTAGGCAAACTTTTATCTTCCAACTCTCCAAGTTGTTGTCTAGCTTAACCAACTAGCTCGGGGATATCCAACACAGATTCTTGGGGAAAGGGTGGTTCACAAGAAACCAACTTGATCACGGGCTCAACATAACGATCGAGGAGACAACCCGGTAACACTTCCAAGAAGATATTTGGAAAGTCACGAACCACCGGTATGTTACTAAGCTCGAGAACAATCTTGCTTTTGAGGGCAAGACGATATGATCAAATGAGCAAGGGATTGATATAATCCTAACTCACCAATCGAAGTGTGCACCAGAAATAAGGACTAGGTAGCACAACCAATCTTAGGATGATGATTTAATAACCAACACGCTAAGAATGAGGATATTGTCCATTAGGTGCCAAGCAACGAGTTGCTCGGAGTATTGATTTCACACATCACAATTCACTTGTCGGCATTCCGGTTTCAACAACTCGGAACCGAGGAATGAATAATGATGGCAAGAAGTATCACTGCATGGAGAATTTATAAGAGAAGGTGCAATTCTCATGACATTCTTGACATAAAGATGGTAACACTCCAGGTGGAACAGCATCAAAAGCTGAATTGGCATTTTGATCTGCGGGATACAACTACTTTGACCCAATCACGGAAATGGATGAGGCCTTTGGAGTTTGTTTCTCCTAGTCATTCCAGAGCAGAATGGCTTGACGGACCACAAGGATAATAGACATCGATAAACGAATGCACACATACTCTTGGTTATCAACTAATAGAGGGTGGTCGGGATACAACTAAAGAGAGCAACTCAAAGGAACATATAATTTTCTGAATTGTGGATGCACAGGTTAGTATATCGAGCAAAGCTCAACATTTCTCCCGGATAACCCATGTAGAGAGGTAGAATTGGCAGATTCACAACTATGAATGGAGAACTCCTCAAGAGCACTCTGGTTGTGATCTTTTGGTTCGTAAGAACTTACGCCATAAGCAGTTCATAGCATTTGGAAGAAGGAAATACCACGGACCTCGAGGACTATTGCAAGGTTACTAATATCCTAAAGGAACTAGCAAATACTATCAACATGAGGTAGGGTGAATCTCGGGTTCAAGAACCCAGGAATAGAATTCCTACTAACTAATAACATCACGGGATGCTTTCAAGAATAATGGTCAGAATCATCACACTGGGGATACAAAAGCGTTGCTAGGTTGCTAGATGACTTCCTAAACACCTAGGGTCATAATAATAACTCCAACATATATGTTGAGGCAGCGGAGTACCTCAACATACCAATTTGTGTGATTAATCTGGCCGGATGAACATTAGAAATGGAGGGAGGGATTTGCAAAGCATCAGACTATTTAGAGACACAGGTTGACTCGGACAAAGATAACGGCTGTAAATGCTCAAAATGATTTGAGACATCCTGCAAAAATGGTGGCATAACCACTCAACATCACAATACCAAGGTTCCGAGATCAACAATTATCATACAGAATTAGTAGGAACTGAACTGAGGCTTAAAACCAACAATCTTAAGGGTATATGGATTAGTAACACGTCATCCTGATAGATAGATGAAAAGCCTAGTTCTTAAACCCCGTAGAAGAGAAGAGGATGACTCAGATCATAAGGCCATGAGGTATAAGGAGTAAAAAGAGCCTTACGTTCCTTCCACAATCAATTCCCTTACATAGCTAAAGCATTTCTAGACACAACTTGACCAGTTTGGCTTGGTAATCCTCTGACGATCGGGCTCTGATACCAAAGCTGTCGGGACCCTGATCCTAAGTCACACCGATCTAGCATGTAACACATCATATCACTTTGCGGCGTCACGCACGGTATTCCCACGGGTGTCGCCTTACCACGGCCCGGGACCGTTTGCGCCTTTTGGCTCACGTATATGATAGTGTTGCTAGCATCCATATGACAAAGAACCCGGGCCGACATGGCTAGTCGTGAACCTAAAGCGGCGCTAACCCATGGGGACAGGCATACATGAATCACATGGAGCATGTCGGTCATCAACGTATAAATTCGGGCTGTAGCACTTTGGGCTATGAGGACTCCGGTGAACCGGGCTGTAGCGAGCTAGGCAGGACTCGAATAACACCGGCGACATTTCCCGAAGGGACAGACATAGGAACGAAGTGAAACACATGCCCGGCCGATCAAGTGTCCAAGCGGTAGTGCTTTGGGCTAGCGAGGACTCCGGTGTCTGCAGTAGCGGACTACTATCGCTCGAAGCACGAGACTACATTTCCCCATATGAGAGGCTGCCAAGGATAAACAACTAGTTTGTCGGATCCCACACATACCAAGCATTTCAAACATACACACAATATGCTCAATATGTGTAGATACAACATGGCATCACAACATAACTCTCGACTCAAATATTTATTCATTAGGCTCCGAGGAGCGACATATTACAAACATGGGTCTCATGACCCAACACTCAGAGCATACAAGTCGAAGCACAAGCGGAAGCTAAACATGTCTGAGTACAGACAACTATAAATGAAGAAGGCTGAGAAGCCTGACTATCTACCAGATCCTGCCGAGGGCACAAGATCGTAGCTGAGGTAACAAGCTAACCGTCGAAGTCCAAGCGAAACTACTAGCGAGACCGAAGTCTCTCTGCAAACATAAAATAAGCAAATGTGAGTACAAACGTACTCAGCAAGACTTACATCAGAACTAACTACATATGCATCATTATCAAAAAGGGGGTGGTGGAGTTTGACTGCAGCAAGCCAGCTTTGACTCGGTGGCTATCCTGAACTACGATTGCCAAGTAACTCTTTTGAGGTGGGCGCTACGAGTCCACATATTCACCATATCAATACACCACTATGGACCCGCTCCCGTCTCCCCTACGAGAACGCCATCCACAGCACTCACGCTTATCTTGCGCATTTTAGAGTATCCACTTTCACTTGTCTATGAACTGATATAGGCAACCCAGAAGTCCTTCTCCGTGGACACGGCTATTCGAATAGATCATATTAACCCTGCAGGGTGTACTTCTTCACACACGCTCTCACCACTTACCGCCGTTTACACGACATGTACTCGGCAACCTTCAAGCGGAAGCCCAACGTGGGTGTCGGCCACGACCTACCTAAACACTCAAGTCCCTAGTCCAGGTTTATCGCCTATTCGGGTTCCATCCGTAAGGAGTCCGGCCGAGGTTTCCCATACAGCCCCGAACGATGTGTGCAGGGTTCCCGAGACACCAAAGCAGGCGAATCGGTACACCGGGCCACGGTGCCTACCGCAACACAACCCACCCCTACGGTCAGCGTTGCGTGCGGCCCCCAGCATACTACAAACACCAGAAACTACTTGCAACTCCCGGACTGAGGACAAGGGTGGTTAAGAAGCCGAGAGGGTCCATTGGTTTCGGGCCCAATGCGTGGTAGTAACTGTTTCATGGATCACAAACACAGAACTCAGTTCCTGAGGGCCAGGCTGCAATGAGACAACCCACCATGTACTCCTACATGGCCTCTCACCGCTACCTTTACCAAATCGTGTTCACACACTTAGCTCACACACCTTGATGGGACATGTTCACACACCTCCGATTCATCCCGATGAATCGGACTGACTCAACTCTAAGCGATGGCGGGCATGACAACAAGCATGAATGAGTAGGCACAACATGGCTCAAACAACTCCTACTCATGCTAGTGGGTTTCATCTAATTCTTGTGGAATGACAGTCATGCAGAGGATAAAGGGGTTCAGCTACGCAGCAAGTAACACATGAGTCGTTGTTGTCCTAATGCAGTAAAATAGAGCAGGGCGAGAGAGTGGGATTATATCGGAATGGACAAGGGGTTTTGCTTTTGGCACTTGAAGATAATATAGTTCTTCATCGGTGTCATCGAACAATCGTCGGAACGTCGTCTACTGAGAGGGGACAATTACCGGCAAACAAGAGAGAACACAATCAATGCAATGCACATTCACATGAATGCCATGTCATGTTAAGGTACTGAATTCACTTAATGCAATGTCTAGCCAGGTTAATTGAAGTAGAATTCAAACAAGGTTAAACTCCAACTCCAAATGTTATTTCATAAATTGCCCTAATCATGATTCATCCTATTCAGTGAGGTTAACTTGTTTAATCATGCATGAAAATGCCATAAACAGATTCTTCATATTTTTCTGATCATTTTTCATATATAAATTATTTAATTTGGAGTTACATATTAAAAGTTATGAATATTTGAAGTTTGGGGTATTTCTGAATTTTCCTGAATTATAAAAAATCCAGAAAATGGGTTATTGCGTCAGCATGACATCACTGTGACGTCAGCAAGTCAACTGGGCGCCCCAGGTCAAACCTGACCCATGGGGTCCATTGGTCAGTGACCCAGGGGCTAAAAGAGTTAGTTTTAGCATTAACTAAAATTAGCAGGACACGGGGCCCACATGTCAGTGAGTTAGGGGAGGTCAAACTGGGGTCGAACCCGGGTCAAACTCGCCGGAGTTGACCCGAGGCTCGTCGCCGGCAGGGCCAGGGACGGCGGGGAGGTGCGGTTTCCCTACTCCAGCGACCAAATGGCCGGCGGAGGGCGGCTACATGGAGCTGGAGCTCAAGGCCTCATAGGGCCAAAAGGTAGGAACTGGGGTGGAGCGAGCTCGCCGGAGTTGAGCTCGTGGCGGCGGCCGGAATTCGGGCTAGCACGGGCGCGGGGCTGCAGCTCGATTTAGACCAAACGAAGAGCACGGGCAGATGCTACGGGGCAGCAGGAACTCGACCAGGTGCTCATACGCGGCGTTGGCCCACCGTATCGACGACGGCGACATTCATGCGGCAAGTTTCAGAGGTGGGGGAACGGGCTAGAGCATGCAAACGCGAGGGGAGAAGAGGGTTGGGCAGGGGCTCACAGCCGAGTCCAATGAGCGCTAGATCGAGGTCGGGACGGCCGAGTTGTCATGGATCGACGTAAATCGAGCGCCGGTGTCAAGCTTGAAGACGATGGCGAGGGCGGCGATGCGGGCGTCCGCGATGCTTGGCTTGGCGGAGAGGTCGGGGATGATGTGGCGGAGCTCTCGAGCACGCTGGATGGGCGAGGGAGGTCTGGTGGCCGTGGCAACACCAAGCGGCGGCGACGGGCATGCTCGGTCATGGGGGCGGGGAAGCAGAGGAGCGAGCGGAAGGGAGGTCCAGAGAGCGAGGGAGAAGTGAGAGGGGGTCGAGGAGGCGCGTGGCGTCTCTGGGGCGTCGAGGAGGAGCCAGGCAGGCTGGGAGGGAGGAGGTGGAGGCTTCGGGCGCGCTGGCGTCGACACGCCTCTGCCTACTGGAAGAGGTGGAAGAAGACCAAGGCACCCCTGGTGGGCTGGGCTGATTCTGCTGAGCCACCAGTGAGTGGGCCTCGGGTAAGCGTCGAGTAAGTCCTTCTCTCTCTCTCTTTTATTTGTTTTCTATTATTCAAGAACTTTGTGGAGTTATTTAAAATACTAGAACAGCTCCAACAATCACCAAACTGCTCTGGTCCAATGTTGGAATATTTCCAACATGAAACATTTTAGTTTGGGAATATTTGGGCATTTGAAATATTTTATATAATTTTAAATGCCCAAACTCAAATACTTATGATTTAATTCAAAGATCCAAATGTCATGGAGAAATGTGCAACATCTCTGGTTACTGTTTCCAGCATTTTTCCAAAAATGGTGAACATTTTTGAAGGCCATTTGGTTTATTGAAAAATATTTTGAAGTCGAACCTATTTGAATTGCTTTGGTGCTAGGGTTTGGTCATCCCCATTTCAAATTTCATGAAAATTAAACATGATGCATGGATGCAATACCTCTAGTTACAACCAAGCTCTAGGGCTGTGACAACAAGTTTCTCATAAACTTTGTATAAACCCAAAATCTTTGATCATCTCATCAAAGCGCACATTCCAACTCCGAGATGCTTACCCCAGTCCTTAGAAGGATCATTTGGAGCCAGCATGCCTTTTAGCATCCTTAGGATCGACAAAACTTTCTGATTGTATCACATACAACCTTTCCTTACGAAAACTGGTAAGGAAACTCGTTTTGACATCTATCTGCCAGATTTCATAAATACAGCTTATGCTAACATGATTCCGACGGACTTAAGCATCGCTACGGATGAGAAAATCTCATCGTAGTCAACTCCTTGAACTTGTGAAAAACTCTTCACTACAAGTCGAGCTTCATAGACGGTGGCATTACCGTCCACATCCGTCTTCTTCTTAAAGATCCATTCATCTCAATGGTTTGCCGATCATCGGGCAAGTCCACCAAAGTCCATGCTTTGTTCTGATACATGGATCCTCTCTCGGATTTCATGGCTTCTAACCATTTGTCGGAATTTGGGCCCACCATTGCTTCTCCATAGCTCGTAGGTTCATTGTTGTCTAGCAATATGACCTTCAAGACAGGATTGCGTACCATTCTCAAGTAGTACGCATCCTTGTCACCCTACGAGGTACGTTAGTGACTTGATCCGAAACTTCATGATCACTATCAAAAGCTTCTACTTCAATTGGTGTAGGTGCCACAGGAACAACTTCTTGTGCCCTGCTACACACTAGTTGAAGTGACGGTTCAATAACCTCATCAAGTCTCCACCATCCTCCCACTCAACTTTCCGAGACAAACTTTTCCTCAAGAAAGGACCCGATTCAAGAAACAATCCCTATTGCTTTCGGGTCTGAATTAGGAGGTATACCCAACTGTTTTGGGTGTCCTATGAAGATGCATTTTATCCGCTTTGGGTTCGAGCTTATCAACCTGAAACTTTTTCACATAAGCGTCGCAGCCCCAAACTTTCAAGAAACGACAACTTAGGTTTCTCCAAACGGTGTCGTCTCAACGGAATTACGTGGTGCCCCATTAAAGTGAGTTCGGTTGTCTCTAATGCCTAACCCATGAACGATAGTGGTAATTCGATAAGATATATCATGGTACGCACCATATCCAATAGAGTGCAACTATGATGTTCGGACACACCAACACACTATGGTGTTCAAGGCGGTATTAATTGTGAAACAATTTGCACAATGTCTTAAGTGTGTGCCAAAACTTCGTAACTCAGATATTCGTCTCTATGATCATATCATAGACATTCTATCCTCTGGTCACGAAGATCTTAAACTTCACTCTGAAATTACTTGAACCATTCAATAATTCAGACTTGTGTTTCATCAAGTAACATCTACTCGTATCATCTGTGAAGTAAGAACATAACGATATTCACTGCATGCCTCAGCACTCATTGGACTGCACACATCAAAATGTGTTACTTCCAACAAGTTGCTATCTAGTTCCATTTTACTAAAACCGAGGCTTTTCAGTCATCTTGTCCATGTGGTATGATTTGCATATCTCAAGTGATTCAAAATCAAGTGAGTCTAAAGCGATCCATCTGCATGGAGTTTCTTCATGCGTATGCACCAATAGACATGGTTCAGCATGTCTCAAACTTTTCAAAAACGAGTGAGTCCAAAGATCCATCAACATGGAGCTTCTTCATGCGTTTATACCAATATGACTTACATGGCGATTGCCACAAGTAAGTGGTACTATCATTACTATCTTATATCTTTTGGCATGAAAATGTGTATCACTACGATCGAGATTCAATAAACCATTCCTTTAGGTGCAAGACCATTGAAGGTGTTATTCAAATAAATAGAGTAACCATTATTCTCCTTAAATGAATAACCGTATTGCGATAGACATAATCCAATTATGTCTATGCTCAACGCAAACACCAAATGACAATTATTCAGGTTTAATACTAATCTTGATGGTAGAGGGCGTGCGATGTTTGATCACATCAAACTTGGAAACACTTCCAACACATATCGTCACTCACCTTTAGCTAGTCTCAGTTTATTCCGTAGCTCTTTTAGTTTGAGTTACTAACACTTAGCAACCGAACCGGTAACTTAATACCCTGGTGCTACTAGTAGTACTAGTAAAGTACACATTAACTTAATGTATATCCAATATACTTCTATCGACCTTGCCAGCCTTCTCATCTACCAAGTATCTAGGGTAATGCTGCTCCGGTGGCTGTTCCCCTTATTACGTAAGCACTTAGTCTCGGGTTTGGGTTCAACCTTGGGTTTCTTCACTACAGCAAGAAGCTGTTTTGCCGTTTCATGAAGTATCCCTTGTTGCCCTTGCCCTTCTTGAAACTAGTGGTTTTACCAACCATCAACAATTGATGCTCCTTCTTGATTCCTACTTTCGCGGTGTCAAACATTGCGAATATCTCAAGGATCATCATATTTATCCCTGATTTGTTATAGTTCATCACGAAGCTCTAGCAGCTTGGTGGCAACGACTTTGGAGAAACATCACTATCTCCAGAAGATCAACTCCCACTCGATTCAAATGATTATTGCACTCAGACAATCTAAGCACAAGCTCAACGATTGAGCTTTTCTCCCTTAGTTTGCAGGCTAAGAAAATCATCGGAGGTCTTATACCTCTTGACGTGGGCACGAGCCTGAAATCCCAATTTCAGCCCTTGAAACATCTCATATGTTCCGCGACATTTTGAAAACGTCTTTGGTGCCTCAACTCTAAACCATTTAACTGAACTATCACGTAGTTATCAAAACGTGTATGTCCGATGTTCGCAACATCCACGCATTTAATGCGTTTGGGGTTCAAGACACCGAAGCGGTGCATTAAGGACATAAGCTATCTACTGTCCGCATAATCGCTCATCACAACTTTCAACTATATTTTCTCTAGGAACATATCTAAACAGTGGAACTAAAACGCTTAGCCATTTACATAATTTGCAAAAGGTCTTTTGACTATGTTCAGGATAATTAAGTTCATCTTATGAACTCCCACTCAGATAGACATCCCTCTAGTCATCTAAGTGATTACATGATCCGAGTCAACTAGGTCGTGTCCGATCATCACGTGAGACGGACTAGTCATCATCGGTGAACATCTTCATGTTGATCGTATCTACTATACGACTCATGCTCGACCTTTCGGTCTCTGTGTTCCGAGGCCATGTCTGTACATGCTAGGCTCGTCAAGTTAACCCTAAGTGTTTCACGTGTGTAAATCTGTCCTACACCCGTTGTATGTGAACGTAATAATCCATCACACCCGATCATCACGTGGTGCTTAGAAGCGGCGAACTTTAGCAACAAAGTGCAGTTAGGGAGAACACTTCTTGAAATTGTTGTAAGGGATCATCTTATTTACTACCATCGTTCTAAGTAAACAAGATGCATAAACATAATAAACATCACATGCAATTATATATAGTAGTGACATGATATGGCCAATATCATATAGCTCCATTGATCTCCATCTTGGGGCTCCATGATCATCATCGTCACCGGCATGACACCATGATCTCCATCATCATGATCTCCATCATCGTGTCTTCATGAAGTTGTCTCGCCAACTATTACTTCTACTACAATGGCTACCGGTTAGCAATAAAGTAAAGTAATTACATGGGGTTGTTTAATGACACGCAGGTCATACAATAAATAAAGACAACTCCTATGGCTCCTGCCGGTTGTCATACTCATCGACATGCAAGTCGTGAATCCTATTACAAGAACATGATCAATCTCATACATCACATATCATTCATCACATTCTTCTTAGCCATATCACATCACATAGCATACCCCTGCAAAAACAAGTTAGACGTCCTCTAATTGTTGTTTGCATGTTTTACGTGGCTGCTATGGGTTTCTAGCAAGAACGTTTCTTACCTCATAAAAACCACAACGTGATATGCCAATTGCTATTTACCCTTCATAAGGACCCTTTTCATCGAATCCGTTCCGACTAAAGTGGGAGAGGCGGCACCCGCTAGCCACCTTATGCACCAAGTGCATGTCGATTAGTGGAACCTGTCTCACGTAAGAGTACGTGTAAGGTCGGTCCGGCCGCTTCATCCCACAATACCGTCGAAACAAGATTGGACTAGTAACGGTAAGCATATTGAACATCATCAACGCCCACAACTACTTTGTGTTCTACTCGTGCAAAGAATCTACGCAATAGACCTAGCTCATGATGCCACTTTGTTGGGGAACGTGGCAGAAATTCAAAATTTTCCCTCGTGTCACCAAGATCTATCTATGGAGAAACCAGCAACGAGGGGAAGGAGAGTGCATCTACATACCCTTGTAGATCGCTAAGCGGAAGCGTTCAAGAGAACGGGGTTGAAGGAGTCGTACTCGTCGTGATCCAAATCACCGGAGATCCTAGTGCCGAACGGACGACACCTCCGCGTTCAACACACGTACAGCCCGGTGATGTCTCCCATGCCTTGATCCAGCAAGGAGAGAGGGAGAGGTTGGGGAAGACTCCATCCAGCAGCAGCACAATGGCGTGGTGGTGATGGAGGAGCGTGGCAATCCTGCAGGGCTTCGCCAAGCACCGCGGGAGAGGAGGAGTACTTGGGAGAGGGGAGGCTGCGTCGAGAACTTGTGGTGCGGCTGCCTCCCACCCCTCCACTATTTATAGGTGGGGGAAGAGGAGCCCGCCCCTTAGATCCCATCTAGGGTTGGGGGCGGTGGCCAAGGGGAGGAGTGCCTCCCAAGTCAAGTGGAGGCCTCCCCTTTAGGGTTTTCCTTCCCATGAGCATGGGCCTTGGGGGGGCTGGTGCCCCTGGCCCATTAAGGCTAGGGCGCCCCCCTACAGCCCATGCTACTGTATTGGACGTGGTGGAACAATTTCCAGACCTCCGGACCCCTCCAGAATCCTCCGGAACCTTCTGGAAGCTTCCCGGTACAATACCGAAAAAACCCGAACTTTTTCCGGAACCCGAACAACAACTTTCCATATATAAATCTTTACCTCCGGACCATTCCGGAACTCCTCATGACGTCCGGGATCTCATCCGGGATTCCGAACAACATTTGGTAACCACATACAGACTTCCTTTATAACCCTAGTGTCATCGAACCTTAAGTGTGTAGACCCTACGGGTTCGGGAGACATGCAGACATGACCGAGACGTTCTCCGGTCAATAACCAACAGCGGGATCTGGATACCCATGTTGGCTCCCACATGTTCCACGATGATCTCATCGGATGAACCACGATGTCAAGGACTCAATCGATCCCGTATACAATTCCCTTTGTCTAGCGGTATTGTACTTGCCCGAGATTCGATCGTCGGTATCCCGATGCCTTGTTCAATCTCGTTTCCGGCAAGTCTCTTTACTCGTTCCGTAACACATCATCCCGTGATCAACCCTTTGGTCACATTGTGCACATTATGATGATGTCCTACCGAGTGGGCCCAGAGATACCTCTCCGTTTACACGGAGTGACAAATCCCAGTCTCGATTCGTGCCAACCCAACAGACACTTTCGGAGATACCTGTAGTGCACCTTTATAGTCACCCAGTCACGTTGTGACGTTTGGTACACCCAAAGCTTTCCTACGGTATCCGAGAGTTGCACAATCTCATGGTCTAAGTAAAAGATACTTGACATTAGAAAAGCTTTAGCATACGAACTACACGATCTTTGTGCTAGGCTTAGGACTGGGTCTTGTCCATCACATCATTCTGCTAATGATGTGATCCCGTTATCAACGACATCCAATGTCCATGGTCAGGAAACTGTAACCAACTATTGATCAACGAGCTAGTCAACTAGAGGCTTACTAGGGACATGGTGTTGTTTATGTACCCACACATGTATCTGAGTTTCCTATCAATAGAATTATAGCATGGATAATAAACGATTATCATGAACAAGGAAATATAATAATAACTAATTTATTATTGCCTCTAGAGCATATTTCCAACATTCGTAAGGAAAGGTTGTATGTGATACAATCAGAAAGTTTTTGTCGATCCTAAGGATGCTAAAAGGTATGCTGGCTGCAGCGATCCTTCTAAGGACTGGAGTAAGCATATCGGAGTTGGAATGTGCGCTTTGATGAGATGATCAAAGATTTTGGGTTTATACAAAGTTTATGAGAAACTTGTATTTCCAAAGAAGTGAGTGGGAGCACTATAGAATTTCTGATGAGTATATGTTGTTGACATATTGTTGATCGTAATGATGTAGAATTCTGGAAAGCATATAGGGTTGTTTGAAAAGTGTTTTCAATGGAAAACTTGGATTAGGCTACTTGAACAATAAGCATCAAGATCTATAAGATAGATCAAAATGTTTAATAATACTTTCAAATGAGCACATACCTTGACATAATCTTGAAGGTGTTCAAGATGGATCAGTCAAAAAGGGAGTTCTTGACTGAGTTGTATGGTATGAAGTTAAGAGTTAAAGCTCGACCATGGCAGAAAAAAGAGAGAAAGGACGAAGGTTGTCCCCTATGCCTTAGACATAGGCTCTACAGTATGCTATGCTGTGTACTGCACCTGATGTGTGCCTTGCTACATATCTGGCAAGAGGGTACAAAGGTGATCAAGGAGTGGATCACCAGATAGCGGTCAAAATTATCCTTAGAGGAATAAGGATATGTTTCTCGGTTATGGAGGTGATAAAGAGTTCGATGTAAAGAGTTGCATCGATGCAAGCTTAACACCTATCCGGATAGCTCTGAGTAGAGATACCGGATACGTATAATGGAGCAACAATTTGGAATAGCTCCAAGTGGAACATGGCAGCAGCATCTACGATATGACATAAATTTTTGGCAAAATACATAGGGATCTTAATATTGCAGATTCATTGACTACAACCTCTCTCACAAGCATAAACATGATCAAACCCAGAACTCATTGAGTGTTAATCACATAGTGATGTGAACTAGATTATTGATTCTAGTAAACTCTTTGGATGTTGGTCACCTGGCGATGTGACCTCTGAGTGTTAATCACATGGCGATGTGAACTTGATTATTGACTCTAGTGCAAGTGGGAGACTGTTGGAAATATGCCCTAGAGGCAATAATAAATTAGTTATTATTATATTTTCTTGTTCATGATAATCGTTTATTATCCATGCTATAATTGTATTGATAGGAAACTCAGATACATGTGTGGGTACATAGACAACACCATGTCCCTAGTAAGCCTCTAGTAGACTAGCTCGTTGATCAATAGATGGTTACGGTTTCTGACCATGGACATTGGATGTCATTGATAACGGGATCACATCATTAGCAGAATGATGTGATGGAAAAGACCCAATCCTAAGCCTAGCACAAAGATCGTGTAGTTCGTATGCTAAAGCTTTTCTAATGTCAAGTATTTTTTCCTTAGACCATGAGATTGTGCAACTCCCGAATACCGTAGGAATTCTTTGGGTGTACCAAACGTCACAACGTAACTGGGTAGCTATAAGGTGTACTTCAGGTATCTCCGGAAGTGTCTGTTGGGTTGGCACGAATCGAGACTGGGATTTGTCACTCCGTGTGACGGAGAGGTATCTCTGGGCCCACTCGGTAGGACATCATCATAATGTGCACAATGTGACCAAGGGGTTGATCACGGGATGATGTGTTACGGAACGAGTAAAGAGACTTGCGGAAACGAGATTGAACAAGGCATCGGGATACCGACGATCGAATCTCGGGCAAGTACAATCTTGCTAGACAAAGGGAATTGTATCACGGGATCGATTGAGTCCTTGACATCGTGGTTCATCCGATGAGATCATCGTGGAACATGTGGGAGCCAACATGGGTATCCAGATCCCGCTGTTGGTTATTGACCGAAGAACGTCTCGGTCATGTCTGCCTGGTTCCCGAACCCGTAGGGTCTACACACTTAAGGTTCGATGACGCTAGGGTTATAGGGAATAGATATACGTGGTTACCGAATGTTGTTCGGAGTCCCGGATGAGATCCCAGACGTCACGAGGAGTTCCGGAATGGTCCGGAGGTAAATATTATATATGGAAAGTTGTTGTTCGGGTTCCGGAAGAAGTTTGGGTTTTTCTGGTATTGTACCGGGAAGCTTCCAGAAGGTTCCGGAGGATTCCGGAGTGGTCCGGAGGTCCGGAAATTGTTCCACCATGTACAATACAGCAGCATGGGCTGTAAGGGGGCGCCCTAGCCTTAATGGGCCAGGGGCACCAGCCCCCCCAAGGCCTATGCGCATGGGAGAGGGGAAACCCTAAGGGGGAGGGCCTCCAGTTGACTTGGGAGGCACTCCTCCCCCCCTTGGCCGCCCCCTAGATGGGATCTAGTGCTGGCTGCTGCCCCTAGGGGTGGAATCCTAGGTGGGGGCGCAGCCCCCCCTCTGCCCCTATATATAGTGGAGGCAAAGGGGCAGCCCAACACACGAAGTTCATCTCATGTTGGCGCAGCCCTACCTCTCTTTCTCCTCATAACTCGCGGTGCTTGGCGAAGCCCTGCTGGATCACCACGCTCCTCCACCACCACCACGCCGTTGTGCTGCTGCTGGATGGAGTCTTCCCCAACCTCTCCCTCTCTCCTTGCTGGATCAAGGCATGGGAGATGTCACCGGGCTGTACGTGTGTTGAACGCGGAGGTGCCGTCCGTTCGGCACTAGGATCTCCGGTGATTTGGATCACGACGAGTACGACTCCTTCAAGCCCGTTCTCTTGAACGCTTCCGCTTAGCGATCTACAATGGTATGTAGATGCACTCTCCTTCCCCTCGTTGCTGGTTTCTCCACAGATACATCTTTGTGATACGTAGGAAAATTTTGACTTTCTGCTACGTTCCCGAACAACATTTTCATGTTGTATTGTCCGATGGAGCACCATAACCCTCGCCTTCATTTCCCCTAGGCTCCTGAACAACATAGCAAATGTTTGATAGTCTAGTTTCAAAACCATGCATATCTTGACGACATCGAGCAATGTTTCTCCTTGTTTCACAAAGGGCCTCTGTTAGGGAATGGACTTGTGTCTGGAGCGCAGATACATCATTGCTTTGAGCTTGCATATCTTGATCATGAGGCAGTCTGGACGAGATTGCCTTAACACCCAACCCAATATTACGCAGTAACATGCTTTTGGCACTGTTAGTGGACAGTTACTGACCCACTGCAGCAAGAGCTGACATTGCGGTTATAGTTGCCTCGCCACCTACAAAAGGTGGCGGTTCCACCATTTTTTCCATAGCTTGCTGAAAAGTTGAGGTTTTACATTACTAGTACCGTAGCGTAAGATATTAATGAGGCAGCAAAACCAAACAAAATAGCTTTGGTCTATATACGTAACTTATTCGTGAACCCATGTAAAATATTAGTTGTATTTTATTGCAAAGTACATAATAAAACCAGGTTCCAAACATATGACCATGTACCATCGCTAATGTATTGTCTATTTCTTCACATTGTATTGAGGGCTAAGGATAAAGAGACGAAGTTTATAATATGGTAAGCATTTATGACATCATTCATATCACAAAACAACTGAGAACAGACAAACAGGCAATTGTAACGTTGCGTGGGCAAGTCCAGCACGGAACTAGATTACGGGTCAAGATCAAAAGAACATCACTCCTCCCTTTTAAACCTTGTAAGGTGCAATGATACGCTAAGACAATTGTGTATAAAATTGAAAAGAGTAATAGACATTGGCTGCAAACCATGCAGTTCAAGGCACAAGTCAGAGTAAGTAGTAGTTAAAAGGCGTGAGGATTAAGGACTTACAACAGCGGCTTTGACTGGTGTAGTCATGTCCTTCTTCTTGCTGGTGTGACAGTCCTTAAAGATTTCCACATCATTTGGTTTAGGTACTTTTTGGTCCTTGCGGGCTTTCCTCTGCATTTCGAACAAGTCAATATAGATCTGATAATATGGTACAGCGAAAAGAGTGAAACAGCAGCTAATTACAAGAGCCTTGCAGTGTGCAATATAGCTACGAGATCCTATCGTCTATTGGAATTTCACTTTCATACGGTTGGCCTTGTTCTTTGAACAGTTCACCTACAAGAAGATAGATTTGTGTGGCACATGCGTCAATAGGACTTCAACATGTGATCTTATCACATATATATAATGTACCTAATACTTCGGATCAGACCAATGTTTAACAAGGCCACTCCAGTCTTCATCCGATATATTTTCCACTGGAGATGTTTGGGAAAGTTCACTGTTAGCCTTGCCTTCAAAGTGAGTTTTCCTCAAGTTATACCGATATTGTCGCATGAACCGGACTTGAAAACATGGGTGCAAGCTTGTCCGGTTGCAGCATCTTGGCTATCCAACTTGAACCTCATCTGTTGAAAATTATGGAAGTCTCATTATCAGCAACCTAGAAAGTATGGGAGAGCAAGACGATATTACTAGTTTCCATACATAACCATACTTACAGATAAATGGTCGAGGAAGGTGTTGAACTGGGTTTCGTCTTTGTCATTCCTGTACTGAATCCACGTTGGGAGGACACGTACATGACACCTAACGGCAACCGCTGCCTCTGATACTAACTTGGCTGACTCTGTAGCATCACGTGGCCTTTTTAAACCTGCGTCAAAAAGGATCTCCATTCTTCCTCTAGATTTAGTTTACCTATCGAGCATTATCCCTGATGTTTGTTTCTTCTTGCACCTAGGTGCTAGTCCAACAACGAACATAGGGAGTGTTAGTGTACATCAAACTGTGAGACTACATATAAACAAGCATGCAACTGTAACTTGACTCCAGCAACTACCTTCTTGTTGTTGAAGCTCACAAGGTTCATCTGATATTGCCAACTCGTCTTGTGTCAAGAGTGCTTGGGAAGTAGTGTCGGTTGGCAAGGAGCTTGGGAACGTCTTTGCTAGCTCGGTTGGCCTTGCAGTATGTCGTGTAGCTGGTAGTATTGTGGTAGGTGTTGCAAGAACTAGGGCTATCTCTGCTTGTTTGGTGGCAGCTATTTGTTTCTGTTTGGCTTTTTTTGCAGCTCGTGTAGCATGGGATGCCGTGTTTGTAGAATTTTTTGCTGGACTTTCACTTTCTATTGCACCATCAGTACCAGCAGAATCTGCAGGATTCAACCGCTTCTCATTCCCTGCCATTCTGTGTTTCTTCCTATTTCTCTGTGCCATGTTAAGTCAAGCCGACAAGAAAAACGAATAACAATTTAGTTCTTCAGAACAAATTGATGCGTGATGCAGACGAACTGAACTTTGATGTTAGACAACCACATGATAGGAGGATGTAATATGTATGAAAAACAGGATGGAAGAGATAACCAGAACTATGATGTGTAAACTAAGAAGAAGACATTTCACCAAATTAGAAGCAATGCAATGGAAGGTAGACACCATATGAAAGATGCTACAAATATCGCTCTTGCCAAGTTAATGTTGTCTCAAAGCATAAATGGCGTTTAAACAAATGTGAAGCAGCACAAGAAATAAATCATATGCAAGATGCAAACAACATCACATTACCATGTTAGAGGTCTCTCGTCATTAGTGCCATTGCATATTCACAGCATTGCATATTCACAGCTTATGATGTGTAAATTAAGGAGAAGGCATTTCAACAAATTAGAAGCAATGAAAGCTAGACACCATATGAAAGATGCAACGAATATCACTCTACCAAGTTAAAACTGTCTCGTCATAAGTGCCATTTCAACAAATTAGTAGTACAAGCTAGAAAAGAATGCGAGATGTAACCTAAATCACACTCCGAAGTCAAACATGTCTTATGATAAGTGATTGTTGCAGGTTACACAACAGTAGTAATTTGATGTAAGAACATGGTGTGATAGACATATATTGTATGTTCTAGAAACAGGAACACGTGTCTTATTCAAGTTTAATGTGTAAAGTAAGCAGATGGAATTCAACAAAATTAGAAGCAATACAATCTAGACATCACACATAACATGCAACCACATATAACAGTGCCAAGTTAGAGGGAGCACCAGTGATGCTGCACTAGGGTAGACGTGCTCATCATAAACACAGCTTTGTTGAGTGTCTATGCATGTGTTGTCTTGGAAATCATCTTGGGAGTGTGGAGGAGTAGAAACTGTAGAGGCCCTCCATTTGGAAGGAGCACCTTTATCCGCTGCCTTGCTAACTTCCTTCCGCTTTATTGATTTTGAATTGTCAAGTAAAACCGACAAGAAAAAGCAATAAAATTCTCTCTTCAGAACTCATTCATGCATGATATTGACAACCACTACTTTGATGTAAGGCAAACACATGATACCAGGATGGAATATGTACAAAAAATAGGACGGCATGGCATGTTCACAACTGTTTGTGTAAACTAAGCAGAAACCATTCCAGCAAATAAGAAGCAATGCAAGCTAGACACCACATGAAAGATGCAACCAATATGACTCTGCCAAGTTAAAAGCATCCCATCATAAATGGAATTTCAACAAATTAGAAGCAGCGCATGCTATAAATCATATGAAAGATGCAACTAATATCACACTGCATATACTAAAGGTGTATCGTCATATTGGTTGATGCGGGATACAAAAAAACAATAGTTTTATGTAAGGACATGCTTAATAGACAGATGTACTATGTACTAAATACAGGAAGGCATGTCACATTAACAGGTATAATGTCAAATTTACAGGAGTATAAGCTAAGCGAGACTAGCACATGCAGTTTAACCAGATTGGAAGAATTACAATCTAGACACCATATGCAACATGCAACCACATATCACGCTGCCAAGTTAGAGCAAGCACCTGCGATGCTAGTGTAGGGGAAATGTTGTAATCAACTACAGAGCTACGTTCACTATCTTCATCTAGCGTTTCTGTTTCTTGAGAATCATGTCGGGAGGCTGACGCTGGATTCTTTAAAGGAGGAGTAGTCCCCTTGCCTGCCTGCCTCATCATAAGTTATTGATGAGGGATACACAAGAACATTAGTTTGATGTAAGAACATGGTTAATACACAGATGTACTAGTATGTACCAAAAATAGAAAGGCATGTCATATTCAAAGGTATAATGTGTAAGCTAAGCAGATGCAATTTAACCAAATTGGAAGCAATACAAGCTAGACATCCGGCTGGAGTGGTGAACATGATCATCTAGAACCTGAGAGCCTGGTGGGAGGCGGGCTTCTTCGCCACCATCGCGGCTTTTTAGTTGGCTTCCAGGTGATGCCTGTCTTTGCTGGGCTTGTCACTGGCTCGGCCAGTGCCCTGACTATCTATTTGTCTTCTGGTACTCATGGGATGGTGGTTCATGTAAAGAATATCTTTCCTTGTCTTAATAAAGACCGACTTCAGCCTTTCGAATACAAGCTAGACACCATATGGAACATGCAACCACATATGACAACACGAAGTTAAAGCAAGCACCTGGGATGGTGGTTCATTGCGAGCGAGGTCATCAACTCCAGAGCTACGTTTACTGTCTCCATCTGCTGACACTGCACCCTTTATAGCGTTGTAACGTGTCTTACCTACCAAAGATCTGAAGCTGGGCGACTTCTCTCTTTTCTTTTCTGCTTCTCTTTCGGCAGGAGAGTCTGAAATACCCTTGCATAAAAACACAATAGTGAGAGTATGGGTGAAGTGTGTGCAGAACTAGTGCACTCAAAAGTAGCAGATAGCAGGTGGCTGAAAAATAAATGACAGGAGACATATGATAGCTCTACAACATTGCATGGCAAACAAAATTAGATTCTACTCCGTATGATTTTGTAATATATGAGCACAGGAAATGCAGGTACTCCTCCGGCACACCACCACATGTGGTCTTATCTAAGATAACGATGATTGAAAATAAATAGGTCGATCGATTTTTTAATGAACCGTCCGATCTATAAGGCAGGCAATGGCCTTAAATCTACCTCCCCGATCCTTTGTTGACGATCTTTCTCGAACCGCCAGCGAACACTGGCCCAGACCCGTGCCTCCGCCGCCCTGCCCTCCCATCGACCTCACACCACCGCCGTGCTTGGCAGCGCCCCCAAGCCATCCCTTTAATCCCGGCCAACCTCCAGATCGGGCGCCAGTAGCTCTAGGCTGCAGGCGCCTAAGATAAACACCAAGCTGCTTCCCGGCGTAATAGTCGTACTAGCGCTGTTACGCCGGGAATGCTTCCGTTAATTGGGAATCAACTGGCCAGAAATTGAAATTCGAGGCGACGGACCTCTAGCTAAGGTGAAATAGTATATGAGGAGAAACCTTGTGCATCGCGAGTTACTAGGAACATCTAGTATCAAGAAGAAGCGGTCAACTAGTGTCTTCTGTGGGCTGAATACCGTGCAAGAAGAGACGTAAGATTTGCACGAATAAGGGAAGAGGAGTACCTTCTTCGGTTGCCGGTGTGGTCACCTCCACATGTCGCGTCGATCTTCTTCTTTTTACCGGGGAAACCGATGTTCTGGAGGGTGCATGCTTGGACGAACCCACAGCCAAATTGTTGACTGTGTTGCCGTGGCCGTATGTCGGCGGAGGGGAAGCAGATCCGAGGCAGCGAAGGACGGCGTAGCAGGAGCAGCTCCGGTGCGGTGGAGGGTGGCGATGTTGGAGCGGCAGCGGTGAGGCGCAGGACTACGTGGTTGAACTGGCTCGGGTACGGACGGCTCGGCCTTGGCTTCAACTACTAGTCGTGGAGGGCGTTGCGGTTGAGGTTGCGGTGGACGCCGACGTCGGGGTATCGGCTCCGGCGTGATGGAGGAGGGCGGCGGTTGATGGGTGGGATGGGGTGGCGGACGGAGGATGCCGGGGTTTTGCGGCTGGTCGAGAGGTAGCTTCGGCGCCCACGGAGTACGAATGGGGAATCGGACGGGTGGGGGGACCATGTTTGATGCAGGGGCGCTTGTTTTGGCTTTTTGAACAGAAGATGGGGACGCTTATTTTAAATTTTGGGAAAGTACAAACTTTGCCCCTCTTAAATTTCGGACCCATCATTGGTCGGGGTAGGATGGTAATCCCAGGTGTCCCAAATAGTGGGCAGGAGCGATTTCGGCCGCGCACATGTGTGCTTAGGCGGCCATTGTGTATGAATATTTTTCGGAGGCGGTTACGTGGCGTCTAGATGAAGCTACAAACCTACCCCAGTTTAGACCTTTGGACGTCGGGCCGGTAGGTTACACAGGTCGGAATTATTAGAAAAGTAATTTCCTTATACTACCAAACATTGGTCTCTCGCGGTTTGAGTAGTAGAGGATCTTTGGTAACCGTTCGAAATTTTGAAACACAAGCATTCACGTTTAGAGTACTCTTGAACTATGAGGATTGACCTAAATAAACAACGTTATATTTGACCTTGTATGTTTGAAAACCTTATTAAATTATCCGCTTCCTTTTGAAATTTTGACACTTGAAAATCCTATAACTACGATTATTTTGGAATGGAGGAGCTAAATTTGAATCTATTTTGTACACGACTACATATGCTATTATGTACAAAATCAGAGCAAAGATTGGTAACCCCATAGTTTAGGTATGGTTTACAAATGCCATGATATCAAATTCAAATAATTGAATGGACTTCATGTTGAATTCGATTTTTTAAACCACCTTAGGTTGAATTCAAATGTATGCTAGTTCATAGGTAGCTATTTATAAATGTCCATTGTGTAACTTTCATATGTATAATGTGCTTTACACACACAACATGAACTATACTCACGTTTATACTTGATTGCTAAAGCGATGCATTGTCTAGAGTTCAAAACACTAACTATGTGGATCAATTGTGTCGAATAATAACATATACATGCTCAAATTCGATAGAATCTAGATGTCTGATGGATCAATGACCGCTCCTTACGCGAATTGCAAATATCATGATCCCATCCTAATATTTGGATACAATTTATATCTTTAATCAATGTGTAGAGCAGTCTTTTACGTGTAGTTTCACTCTCGATCGGTGGTCTCTCACACATGCTCACACACTCTCTCCCGAGGTGTCTTTCTACACACATGTTCTAGATATAACCCTCCCTCCCTCTCGTAACCATTTACAACTGTTTTCACTAACTTTATCACAAGCACTCTTCCTCTACTTAAACATACACACGCACAATCCTCATCGACCCTTTCTATATACATGGACCTGCCTACGTGTCTCATGTACGCACATTATCTTTACGCCTGTCTCTCACGCATTATCTCACAACTCTCTTCCTAATCGATGAGTATGATTCTAGCAGAGCATTTTGTAGGACGCCCCTTAAAGTTAGGTTGGATGAATAGTAATATCAGAGATAAAGGGGTTACCTTAGTCCAAGAACCTAGGGTTACAAATCCTAGCCGACGTTGTCAGTGGACACAGAGTCCTTCAAAATTCTGCTATCTTTGTCTTGTACGACTAGTCATCCATGGGTCTTCCTAAATGTGTCATGGGCCGACCAATGTGGTGCAGGACGGAACCGAACGAAGGGCCTCACCTCGACCCACCGGACCTCACGCGGTGACACACCCTCTGCCCCCACGTCTCATTATCTTGTCACACCCACACATACCAACACAAACACCACACACGAAATTTCTCCTGGTGCCTCTATTCCCTCCCCCCTTGCATATACACACTCAAGGGAATGGAATCTCTTGTCGTGACGTCATATTCGTCTCTCTCTCTAGACCACTCTCATTTCTCGTGTTATCTCTCCCACGCCCCCCTCCCCCCGTCGGCCCCTCTATCCATGCCTCTCTAAAATATGTAATACACACACATACCTCTCTAGGCACCGCCAAATGCATCAACTACACATTCACACCCCATTGATCTAAAAAGCCCTCTCTTCACGTTTATTTCGCATACAACATTCCTTTTGAATAAAGTGTGGCCAAAAAATTATTTTAGAGGTTCTACATATATACAACATTACAAAGTTATATGGAGGAGTACGAACGCTAATTTGCATTGCATGGTGCCCACAATGATATTTATTCCGACCGTGAATTTGTATATTTTTATACTATATACAAAGTTAGTCATAATAAAGAGAAACGAAGAGCATCTCTCTCTCCATCGCATACCCCCCCGTACGCCCCTTTCACGTATGCACACAAAACTATCTCCAGGTCCTCTAAAAGTAAGCCCCCAGAAAAATCACACGTGTTTCATCTTTCTCTCGCGATATATGCAATGACGATCATTGTATTTGAAGCGAAAGCACGATACATACATTGGACTTCATAATCCACTCATTACGGTCACCGTTTACGTTTAGTGGTTATTATACAGTCACGGGCTCACCGTACAACTCTGTATTTGCTCATGACATGACTAGTTGACCAGTTAAACGCTCCACGTGGCACCTCTAGTGTTGCATCGCATTATCTCACTAACATCGTGCCCACCTGTCGACTTGTATCTACTCTACATCTACACTATTATAAAATACATAAAATACACTCTTATAAAAAACAGAGTTGGTGATGATGGTGTGCCTGCCATCCTACAATATAGGCCGTCCGATTTATATCTGACGGATAGGAAAGAAACTATGGAAATTTTGCAAAAAGGTACCCACACACCTCTCCACATTTGCAAATAAGGCCTTCCCTCGTTCATCCTTTTCTCTCACAAGATAAACAAGTCATACAAATGCATCTTGATGTTACGTGCAACGCACGGGCATATTGCTTGTAAGAATGAAAACAAACGACAAAAAAGTATTTTGACGGTGGTTCGAAGTCATGACCGCGGGCAGAGCGGACAAGGTGGCCTTGTATTGGTATGCTGAGCCGTCTGTTTTAACACACAGGAGCTGGTGTGGTGATTATACACACACGCACGCATGCACACGAACTCCACCCACGCAACACTCACACAAACACATGCACCCACGCACGCACGCAACACTCACACGTACACACGCAGCCACGCATGCATGCAACACTCACACGCTCACACGCACGCGTGCATGCACACACCAGTACACCACACGACCAACACACACTCTCACGCTCAAGTGCTCAACCTACATGTGCATGCGCACACATCAGGCCCTGACAGACACATACACAACAAGGTGATTCCCGCGCACGGGTTGGAGCCTTGTCGCGCCTGCGTAAATTTGTGTTTATCTGACCTTTTCCCTATGCGAACTGACAGGTGGGACCCACAAGGAACATGGTCAATTTAACTAGTCAACATGGCGCCACGCAGACTATTTGGCCGGTCAACAGAGTGCAATCCGATGCTGAACTGTGAGCAAGTGACTGGATAAGCACCGAAAAACATATATAGTGACCGTAATCAGCTTATTCTGAAGTTCGGTGACCAGACACGCTTTTCTCTCTCAGAGGCCCTCCAAAACTACATCTCTACACGTTCGCATGTTACATCTAACAACTATGCAATACAGCACTACTACTACACTCTAACACAATAAATCATATGTGTTTTTAGTTTTACTAGATATCATATTGTTAGTTATAATTATTCAGTTTGCATACATTAAAATTGCCTTTGAAATGTATGGTCAAGATTATCATCTACATGGGAAAAATCCCGCCTTTCCTGTTTAATCGGGTTTGTATCGATGGATCGTAGAAATAGCAAAACTATAGTACTATACAGTACAAGTGACAGTTCATCGGGCGTCGTGTAAATCTACTCCTCCGCCGTAAGAGTGGAGCGCTCGCTTTCATAAATCTTCTAGTCCCTTTCACCGACATGTGGGACATCAAGCTACCGGGTCCACGTGCCATACCGGAATACAGCGCAGAGCAGCCAGGGTGAAGCACCCAGTCATGGCGCCGGCGTAGTAATGAGCAATGAGGCGTCAAATCACAAAGTTGCACCTTTCCCGCAGTTAAGTTGGAGGGACGAAGTAATAATGCTAAAAAATAAGTTGGAGGGACGAAGCAACCATCATTTCACTCGTTGCTGAATCCGCTTCTCCCTCATCTTCTTCAACTTAACCACATGTTGCTTCTGCCGTTGTTCTGCCTCATGTGGGACGCGGATCAGCTTGGTAAAGCACTGACACGTGGGACCGCATGTTAGCAAACCGCCACGACAACGTCCTCCGAAAATAAGAAACCTCCCCCGCCATCCGCGCGGCAAAATCACCTCCTTTTTACTAATCTTTGATTCTATAATTTTTTAGATCAATATAGTTGAGATTTGTATAGATAGCACACAGGAGCAAAACCAAGTGGTACGGTTAAGGGCATCCACAATGTGTAGCCAAATGTGAAAATAGCTTTTGGCATCGTGGGAACCATTGTGGACGGTGTTGCCAAAGCCAAAAAGATGGAACTGAAGCTCCCTGATTGATTGATTGAAGGAATAGAAAAATGCAACGTCTATCCTCTTTCTCCCATGCTTGGATGCATGTAGTACAGTATAGAGCACAGAGTCTACTCCCCTGTCCCTTCTATCACAAATCAAAAAGCAGTGAGGCGTCAAATCACAAAGCACGGACGAAGCAACTATCATTTCACTCTTCGCTGACTCCGCTTCTCCATCGTCTTCTTCGAGAAGCCATCTCACCGCACTAGTACTCCTAGTAGTAGTACTAGTAAAGGACTTCTTGGATGCAAATAAGGCGGTTGTCTCGGCTTGCAAAGGCACTTGCTAACGACTTACCGTGGTCTCCCTCAATGGCGTTCTCCGTCGAACGCACTTCGCCAAACCACAAAAAAAAAGTCGACGTCACCGCAATGGGCAAGGAATTCAAATATAGTTACTACCTCCATTTTTTTTGTACACAAGGCCAGTATATCAAAATTACAATTTGCAAAGGGCCACTAACACTAATCGAGGCAAAATTGATGGGGTTAGCAACCAAGGACATTAATATCCCCTGCATGCATACGGAAGTGAGAAGGTTCGTTTGCATGGCGCTGCATTAATCAAGCGATGAGGAGTGAGATGGTTAGCTCTTTGGTCTTTCGAGAAAAAAATACGCATTAATTGACACGTGAAACAAGGATTTGTATCGATTAAATCCCGCGAAGAAAAACCCCGCCTTTCTTTTTTAACACCAGTACTCCTAGTAATGCACGCATTTATCCTGTTTGGGTCTAGGCCTTGCATTGCCAAACTTCGCCACACATTTTGCCAAGCTTGCCTAAAGTTTTCAAAATGAGAAGGAGGTACACTTGCGCATCGGCTGTCGTGGTCGCACCGCACCCTCACACGGTCGCTCTTGCACGCCCATGGTCGCACCGCCCTCACACGATCGCTCCCGCACGCCGCAAACCCAACCAAGGGAACGCACCCTCACTGACACGTGTTGTCGCATGTGAACAAACGAAACTCAGCCATCCTATCGCTGACACATAATTTTCGTTCATAGAGTATGTTTATCCAACCGCATGTTGGGGAGTATCCGTGCGGCCCGTGCGGTGGTCTGTTGGGGAAGAAGAAGAGGTGAGGAAGAAGGAAAGAAGGGTTAGGAGACGAGGATATTCATCCAACTGCCTGAAATGGTAGATCGGCCCAAGTCAGGCGACTTGCATAACAAATAGTATGTTTTTACACAGCAAAAGATCCATAAAAACAACAACATAAAGAAAAACTATCACTGCTCGTGGAAAGAGACAGCCTCGTCGTCTTTGGCTGCCGGCGCGAACCAGCCGACGTGTGTCTCCGCACCGTGGTTGTCCTCGGCCTCCAGCTACTCGTTCAAGCGGAGCGTGCGGGTGCTCTTCACGGACGAGAGCACAACCCGGTTCAAGTCGAGAACGTCTGGTTCCGCCTGCAGGAGGGCCTCGATGGCAGCGGCATCCGTGCGCTCCGCGTCGAGTCAAGCCTCGGCCGCCCGGTTCAAGTCCAGGACTTCCGGTTCCGCCTGCAGGAGGGCGTCGATGAGAGCGGCATCCGCGCGCTCTACGTCGAGTCGCGCCTCTGCCTCCCGGTTCATGTCCAGGACGTTCGGTTCCGCCTGCAGGAGGGCCTCGATGGCAGCGGCATCCGCGTGCTCCGCCTCAAGTTGAGCCTCCCCCGCCCGGTTCACATCCACGACATCCGGTTCCGCCTGCAGGAGAGCCTCGATGGCAGCGGCATGTGTGCGCTCCTCGTCGAGTTGAGCCTCTGCCTCCCGGTCCTCCTTTAGTATCGCCATGTTGAACCTCGATGGCAGCGGCACGAAGTCGACGTCCATCGTATCATACCCATCGGGGGCCTTCTGCGCCGCGACCTTTGCAGTGAACATTGGATCGGCTTCCTCCTCCTCGTAGCTTGGCTCCAGAGAACTCGGGATTGTCCCGCCGCAAAGCGAGCTTGGGAACGGAGGTCTGTGGCGCCGACCACCACCGCGATTTCTGCGCGGCGCTCCGGCGTCAGCATCTTGTAGTAAGTGATCTTGCGGCGCACCATGGCTTTTCGGCGAACTAGGGGACGCTTGGTGCGGGCTAGGGGATCGAAAGGTGGGGGAATGGGCTGGAGATTTGGTGTGGTTTTAGGGCAGTGGCTGGCATAGGCCGACCAGCGAAGGTTCTCGTGTGAATAGTAGTTCCGGTGACGATCGGTCAATCGGTTTTGACTGTACATCGCTCTTGCCGTGTTCGTGTTGCACCCCGGCATGCTGGACCCTCCACGTCGCTCACCGAATGGAACGCGCTTCGTCTTGCGTTTTCGCTCGCTTGTGGGACCGCAGTTGAGAGCAAACCGACATCCCAGGTGGGTGGGGCCCCTTCCTCCCCCTTCTCCAATACTAATTATCCACGTTGCACTTTATGTAAAACAAGTACTCCCTCCGTCTAGGTGTGTAAGTCATCTTACGAAAACCAAATAATCCCAAAACACTTAGGCGCGGTACATTAACTCTCATCTCGTTTCTTGTTTCATGACATATCAACCAATAAGAGATGTGAGTCATGCATGATTTAAATGATTTGAGACTACCAAACACGACATGCATTGGTTAGTTTGTTGCATGCATTGTTATTAATTAGCAAAAACACATTAAGTTCTCTCATTTTCCCCTCCACCTTGATCATGATGCTAACGTAAGATGACTTACACACCTAGACGGAGGGAGTAACATTATTTACGTAGCATTGCCCCCCCCCCCCGCCCGCGTCATTTATTATACCACCACTCCCACCGTTTTATGCGGAGTAAATAAACAGAGGGAGTACACTACGGATGAGGATCCCCTGATGTGGCCGAACCCATTGAGTAACTGACATGCGGGGCCTAGCAAGCATGGGGTCCGCCAGTAAGTGACCGAAAGGGAGGGTAAGGCAGGGATACCTACGTCAGAGGATCCACTTCCACTATACTACTTTTACCAAATGTTAGAGTAATAATATATGACATGCAACTTACACAAATGTTAGAGTAATAATATATGACATGCAACTTACACAAAGCTTACAGGGTCTAATGCGTTTTTCGAGGCTAACTCTGACCAAATGTTAGAGTAATAATATATGACATGCAACTTACACAAAGCATATGGTCAATTTCGTATGTGAAAGGAGTTTCCAATGATATAATTTTCACATTATACATCTCATGTACTCCCTCCGTCTAGGTGTGTAAGTCATCTTACGAAAACCAAATAATCCCAAAACACGTAGGCGCGGTGCATTAACTTCTACCTCGTTTCTTGTTTCTTGACATATGAACCAATAAGAGATGAGGATGTGCATGCTTTTAATGACCTGAGACTATCAAACATGACATGCAGTGGTTAGTTCATTGCATGCAATACTATTAATTAGCAAATAAACATTAATATCTCTCGTTTTCCCCTCCTCCTTGGCCACGGTGCACAACCTAAGATGACTTACTCACCTATGTGAAAGGAGTACTATTAATCTTGTCAATAGTCAAATTGGAAACCATCTCGAGGAGAAGTCTAGGAGTACGTATGAATCTAACAATATTGATTGGGCGTTGTTGAATGTTGATACCTTTTTCATCATAGTAGAGATACTTTGACTACACATAAAACTTATACTCCTATCATAGTATGTAAAGTAGAAAGGATATGAGGGAGTATATTGTACGTTCAAAAACGAAACGAACATTGAATACCCTATATATATGATTTGCGGATGCTATGATCACCGGTTCAAAATTTTGAATCCGCCTTAGGTATCACGTGCCCCCACTCGTTCCCTCTCGATTTCATCTGGGGGTCCGGAGATCTATTGAAAGAGGACTAGGGTGGGTACATGCGAATGATACTCGGCGGAATGTTCAAATGAGGCATGCGGAGGATGGACTCAACTGGAGGCGACATGATCGATGGAGAAGAGGGTTGGAGAGGAATGAGAAATAAGCAAACGCCACATGATTACACTTGAATGGCTCAAATAAACAATAAGTTGTCTCGCTTGGCCTACATAGTGAAAGGCCTAATGCGCAACGCGGAGCACTGACACTCGAATATGGCCGGGAAAACAGGGAAACCGACATAGCGCAGACTAGTCCAATGGAGGAGCTGGCCCACGACCTCCTCGCCACCGACAACCGTTCATGTGGGTCGTTGGGGCCAACAACAGGGCGCAACTCCAGCACCGCCTCTGGACACGGCGACCGTGCTGAGCGACACGCTGATATTATCGATAGACACGGTCAGTTTCAGTGTGCCGAGGGTGGCGTTAGTGCTGTGGCACGACCAACGGTATGTTTGGTTTGTGCCCAAGGTTGCCCCATCAAAGCATTGGGTAGCCAAAATTTTGGTTGAGGTCTTGGTTGCCCATGATTTGGCCGACATTGGCAAGAAAAATGAACTAGAGTTGGCTAGAGTTCATTGGCATGCCAAAGAAATGGCAACCATCCAAACAAAGACCAATCTTTGGGTCATGAACAAAATTTTGGTAAGATGCACTTTGGCCACAATCCAAACACACCCCAACACCCGGCTCGTCGCGGATGCACGGGCGCCGACGCGTCCGCGGAGTGGTGTAGCGCGGCCAACTGCATCCTCTGGACCTGAGACCATGTCGGGTCGTCTTGCTTTTTCAATGACATGCGGGAATCGCATTTGAGCAAAGGTCATCTCCAACGTTGCCACGACCGTAGCTGACTACCTTGGCACACCAAAGCCCTCGTCCCTCGCGCCGTCGCGCGGTGCGTTCCCAGCCGGCGCGAGCTGCCCGCATTCATGCCGTCCGTTCGTATGTCGTCGTTAAGAGGCTCGGTGCCCGAGGAACCAACTCCAGTGACTTAATGACGCACCCGGACGCTTGGCCTCACCGGAATGCGCTACTTAAAGCGGCAACGCCTAGCTAACCTGCACACCATAGCATATCGTCCTCCTACCTGGCACCACATCCGCCATGACCGCAAGTGCGAACGCTCTGCGGGAGAGCTTGTCTTCGGGGATGAAGCTCGAGGTCGCCGCCCTCGCTCAAGTCGCCTCTCGTGATGCAATAGCGGCGTAGCCGGACGCGGATGCGACCGCACAAGCGGTACCCACGCTGGCGGCCGACAACAGGAGCACCGTCAGCCACGCGTCCTACTTGCCGCCGTCCAACGTCCGGCACCGCCGAGGTCGGGGACTCCTCCGAGGATGAGTAGGGCATGGGAGGCGGCAGGGCATGGTGTGCCAACTGGCCGATCCGTATCCCGTGTTCTACTCTTCCTCGCTGGAGACATCACCTTCACTTCATGGGTCTTGAACCCTGCCCCCGTACATGGACGTCGGTCACCGCCGTAGAATAGGTTTAGGGTCGGGTTTCTTTTATTTTTGTGTTCTATAAAAGTTTGAAATGTAATGAAAATCTATCGTGTTTGCATTAATCTCGGCCGGTGTATATGAACTTTCACAATAATATACATATTGTAGGAGTACTAGCAAGATGCCTGTCATGGTTTTGTCACGGCAGATGTCCTCATGAAAGGACTTAGTCGTGGAGCCATTGCTATGGGTTAGCTTGAAGGGGTTAAAGCGGACACAAGGACGCAAGAGAGTTTATACTAGTTCGGCCCCTTCGATGAAGGTAAAAGCCTACGTCTAGTTGTGATGGAATTGATGGGGTTTCGATGACTAGGGAGCAAACAAGCTTCGCCTAAGTCTCGAGTTGTCGTCTTTCCTCATGAACCGCCGCCGGGTCGTCCCCTTATATACATGGGTGGCGCCCGTCCATTTACAGAGTCCCGACGCCGGCTCATAGATGTATCCGGCTTGGTCTCTACTATTCCTAACTTATAATACAAGTTACATATTGACGTCGGTTTACGGCTATAGGCCTTGAACCGGCTATGGGCCTTGAACCCTCACCTGCCTACTTGGGCTTTAACATACTCAACTATTGACGAAGTTAACCCGGCCTGTCCCGTCCGGTTTACACCCAGTAGTAATATCCCCAACATTAGGCCCCAGATTGATTTGAATAGGTTCATGTCAATCCTTAGCAAAAAACTTCGTCTTCAGCATCTTTGTGTAGTTTGGTGAACCGCCATGACATCATCTTCTCTGGTCATTCTAAACCGGCGTGACGTCACCTGTCATAAAAATCTATCCACGATAACTTCTTTGTATAATGGATCTGCGACAATCGAGGCGACCGCTCTATTTCCAAACTCGCGGCCCCTTGATTTTTGCGCCTGACACATGTCCCTTGCTTTATAAATAAGACCGAAGGGTCATTTCTTTTTCCCCTTCGTGCCCTTCTGCTTCGTCTTCCTCGCGTCGCCCAGCTTCGGAGCTCCGCCACCGCCGTCGACTTCTGCACCAACCTTGGCCGCTGCATCACCCTGAATATACCAGAGTATCGCGACGATCTTCCATTTCTTCCTCAGCTCTGGTAAGTCTTCTATCCTTTCACCATAGATCTGTTCTAGGGTTTCCATGTTCTTTAGCGTTCATCGCTTGCTTTTTGTTCATATGATAAATCTCATACAAGTCTGCAAATCTTTGTTCTGCATAACGGTAGTTTTTAGCCTCCGTCGTCACTTGCGCATCTCAAAGCCATAGATCTCCCTGTATCCTTGCTCATTGATTCAGTATCGCTCCCTTTTGGACCTTGAATATTTATCTCTTTTCTGGACATGTTCCAGATCCAAAAGTGTGATGTAATTTTGTGAAACCTGTTTTCGCACACCTACTCCTCTGCAATCTTGATTCTTCAATGTTTCGCATCAGGCGGTTTAACTTTGTAGAAAAATTGACAACTCAGCATATACCTTTAGTCCCTTGTTGAACCGCCAGGATTCCCTAGCTAAGTATTGCCACTTTGCGTAACTCCGGTTTATAAGCAACTTCTTCCGTTTAGCAATGAATGCATCAATGTATACCCTTCCAACATATTCTTGAACCGGTATTACTGCTTGCAGATTGCACCATGGCCAAGCAAGTGTACGAGTGCAACTGGGTCCCTTCTCAGGTGACTGAGACTCAACTGGATAACCTAGTCAACACCGGCGCTTTAGGCAAAAAAGACGTCATTCACTGGAGGGTCCCTGGCCCGGAATGTCCTCCAGAACCCAAAGATGGAGAGGTTGTTGTTTTTGCTGACCATCTAGCCCGGGGCTTCAGTCCACCCGGTTCAAAATTTTATCGGGATGTCTTGGCCAACTTCCAACTTCGTCCACAAGACATTGGTCCCAACTCCGTAACCAACATCTGTCACTTCCAAGTGCTCTGTGAGGTATTCTTTCAAGAGGAGCCCACAGTTGAATTATTCAAGGATTGCTTCCATCTAAACCGCCGCACCGAATTTACTGACGGTCCCAACACTGAGTTAGGTGGTATGGCGATTCAAAAGAGGAAATAGGTCACTTACCCTCACGCCAAACTGCACAGCCATCACAAAGAGTGGAATTCAACATGGTTTTACTGCAAAGATACCTCTCATGATGGAGAAAATCCTTTGCCGGGTTATCGTCCGGAGCGGCTAAGCAACACACATCCCTTCCCTCAGAGATTGACTGCTAAGGAGAAGCAAATATGCTCCTCAGTCATCCAAACTCCGGGCCTTCATGGCTAAAGGGTTGACAGGAGTTGACCTTGCTCGCTGCTAGATATCTTGGAGTATACTACCCTTAAGCCTGCGCTCCGGTTTGATGTGCAAATACACAGAAGATGTAAAAGACCCTCTACGGCATATTGAAATCCAGCTGACAAACAACGAAGTTACTGAGGCTGTTAAGAGGATGTTAAATGAACCGGAAGCTGCTTGCGCTCAGACCGGCCTGCCTCCCTTTTCTGCCATTAACAAACTGCCAGCCGTAAGACTCATATCTTATGCTTTCATGAAATATGACTATGTTTAAGTACCCTTTGTTGACTTTAACATCTTTCAAACAGGGTGATGATCCATTTTGGAGCAAGAAGCCTCCACAAGAGAAACCGGAGAAAACAACCCGACCCAAGACCATAATTGTAAAGAAATCGGCCAATAGAAAGAGAACCACTGCATCCTCCGATCCACCAGCTAACGATGATGTGTGTAATTCGGATCTTGAGGTAGAGCTTGACTCACTTGGTTTATTTTTCACACGCCTAATTGAAAATGATTATTGCCAGGATGACGCTGAAGTCGGTCACGCTGATGTTGTAGAGGTAATCGCTCTTTCTTCCGATTCAAACCCTTTACCTTCCTTAAAAATCCGTCGGGCAAACGAGAAAGTTAAATTTTCTCATCCTCTTGCTTATTTGGACCCAAACTTTATTATGAAGACACAACAACATGAATCTCGCCGCACAACCCGGCACAGCGGCCAGGTAGTTACCTCCGTCGGTTTACCGAATAGTCCGGTTCGGAAACACTGTTCAGAGGTCTCTAACTGTTTCGTCAATGCTTATCCTAAAGCGGGTTGTTTTCGTCAACCTTTTAAGCCATCTGACTCCGATTATCAGGGCACTTCTCATTCTTCTTCCGGCGAGTCGTCAGCCAACCAGCTCCCACCACTCAAAATGGTGCTTGGGTGAGCCATATTCCTTATAATGTTGTTTGATATATCACTTTCAATATTCACTGGACTGGTCCGTCTTTTTCCTTTCAGGGCCAAGCCTAGGCCAAGCAAGAAAGCTCGTCTGGATAAAGCGACACAAGAAAACAACGCTCCTGAACCGGACAAAATACCAGATCCCGAAGAACACATCCACGACGATATGCTGAACGACCCACCATTGCAAGATCATGATGTTACTGCTGAAGAGGCACATGTTGATGCCACATGCCCTTTTAATCAGCCCACGAGTCCTGTTCAGACTGACAAAATAACGAGCCCATCAAAGCATCTTGATAAACAAAGCGACCCCGGTGCGGCATCAAGCCAAAGACGATGTTGTTGTTATTACTGGCTTTGGCCATTCCGAGCCAGGCAATCCTGTCGCTTTGTCTAAGCACACAGCCAAAGATGAATTTGCTGCATTTGGTAAAGGCAAATGGAATGCCGATTTGGCCACTTATGCCGCTCTGAACCCCCAAGATCTTCATTCCGGCTATCTGAATCGGCTATATACCAGTCGTGATTATGAAGCCGGTCTGGTTAACACGATGAAGGACAAATATGAGGTAAATTCCATATGACTGTCTGTTTGTATATTTCAATCTGTCAAGTCCAATAGCCCCCAAGTGACGGTTTTAAGATATCATCTTAAACCGGGACTTTCCAACGTGAACCTTAACGCAGATGTACTTTGGGAAAGTATCCCCCAAGGGTCAGTTCAACTTAATGTAGTTAAACCGGGACTTTATACAATAAGAATTCTAGTATCACTCAATGACAGAGCAAATAGGCATTAGCCCCAAGTGCCAAGTTGAATACTTGTATTGATCTTGGGAATTTATATAGAAATGGTAGGATGAAAAGAAAATATGCATTAGCCCCCAAGTACCAAGGGCATAACCTGTTATGTGGTTGGTACTTCAACTCTGCACCGTAATCTTTATCAAATGACTATCTGTATGCAGGCTGATCTGAGCAAAAAAGAAAGTCAAATCGCCGATCTGCAAGAAAATCTGAAGTCCCAACAAGATGAAACCTCCAATGCAAAAAATGAATTAACCAGCGCTTTAAGCGTCATGGAAAAGCTTAAAGAAGGCTTCAACAAGGAGCGGGCGGATTGGGCCACTGAAAAAGCAACTTTAACTCAACGGGCAGAGAAAGCTGAGGCTGCACTCAAACCGGTGGTGGATGAATTGACCAGTGTAAAACGGCAAGTCCATGCTATGACCACTGTTGTCTTTGGTAAGCCTTCTTTATTTCTAAAGTAATGAGGTCTTCTCATGTAACTGCCGGTGTACTGACCCTTTGAATGATATAGGGACACGTATTGGTCACTTGGGATCAGATGTGCGGAAGAAGTTGAAAGCCGCCTATACATTGATAGAACAATCAGATCTTGATGCGCAACGGATCATCTGCACTGTTTCTCACAACAACCCGGCGCCGACCTTGATCCAGGACACTGTTAAAAGGTTGTCAATGCTTCCTGCCCTGGTTGAAAAGTTAAAGAAATCTGCTGCTAGAACCGGTGCTATAAACACCTTAATCCGGGCAAAAGCATGGGTGCCGGATTTTGATCCTGTTGAAGCGGCCCAGGGCTTCCCAAGCTTGAAGGTAGACGGGACAGAATTCAGCAAAGAGGATCTCCGAGCTATAAACCGGGAAGTGTGTCCTTTGGCTTGTCAATTGGTTGAAGATGCAAATCTGTCTCACTATCAAGCCCAATATGATGGCGAAAACAAACGAGTGGCTGCACCAATTCCTGAAGCGGAGAACCTTATACCTCCAATCCCTAAGCATACTTACGCTCCTGACATTGATCCGTCGTTGCTGATCAATGATGAAGCTGTTTTTCAAGCATTAATGGGAATCAAATGGAACTGTTGATTTCCAGCCGCTGGGTAGGGAAGCAGAAGTTGAAGCGGTGCAGGATGATCCGCAACCATCAGGCCAAGCTGGCGACCAATCATGAACCGGAAGCCGGTTTACATTACTGCTCCTTTATGTTATGCAGAAAAACAATTATCTTATATGGGCACTGTGTTGCCTTGTAATAGACTAGCAGCCACACTTGGTGTTGATATGCCTTCGCGCATACTTATTGCAACTTATGCTTCCATTGAATCATCCATCTTAAACTGTTGTCTGCAGCCAAAAAGCTTAAAACGCCGATGGGGTTGTATCACCAGGCGGGTCATAATATCTATGTATATAAAATCAAAGATAATATCTTAGACTTAAACATATGATCAATTATGGGAATATATGATACCTGCCATCGTAGGGCATGAAGTTGGCTGTGCCAATCTTGAAACGGAGTTTTAAGAAACCCACTCTGCTGGAGGAGAAAACAGCTCCTGTGAATATAAGGTCGGTTTACCAGGTAAACCGTTCCGGGTTACAATGAACACCGGTGTTACTCCATAATAGGATGTTATCAAAAAATCAAACCGGGCAAAGAGTCTCCGGATTAAGAGTGGACCGTGTTCCGTCAACTGACAGTCGAACCGGTTTAATAATTGTCGATTTAAAAACACAACAAGAGAAATGTGCAACAAGAGAAACGAATTTCAAGCAAAGACAAAGATAGAACTATTTGCAAAAAGAAGCTGTTGAGCCGATCAAGTGGCATTACCATGGTCGGACACGACCAAGCCCCCGATAGGCGTAGCTATGGTTCAAGTCAGCTAGGTCCCCAAATGATGCAGTGGCATTACGCCGATCAAGAGGTGTAGCGATGGTTCGGTTCGACCAAAGCCCCCAAGTGATTCTGTGGCCTTAGGCCGATCAAGAGGCATGACTGGTTCAGACGTGACCAAGTCCCCAAGCGATTCTATGGCTTTCGCCTATCAAAAGGTGTTGCATTGGTTCGAAAACGACCAAGCCCCCAAGTGATATGATATAAAGCTTGTTGAAAAATCTAACTCAAGGGTTAAACCGGAGGCCGCTTTAAGATAAAAACTCCGTGTAACCACACATGATGTAAAACTAACAGAGACCCTGCTTTAGCTGAGGCTCTGGTTTATTGTATTGATCATAATATATACAACATTGTCATAATATGTACATAAGTAGAGCCTATGGCTCAAGTATAGTAAGGCCGAAGATGAGCTATGTTCCACGGCATGTTGGTCTCCTCCTCTGATGTACGTGAGTCTTTATGCTCTCGAATATCAATCAGATAGTATGACCTGTTGTGCAGATTCTTGCTGACCACGAAAGGTCCCTCCCAAGGTGGGGATAACTTGTGCATATCAGCCTGGTCTTGGATGAGCCGGAGCACCAAATCTCCTTCTTGAAAGGTTCTCGTTATAACCCGACGACTATGATAGAAACGAAGATCCTGCTGGTAAATCACCGAACGAGCAGCTGCGATGTCACGCTCCTCGTCCAACAGGTCCAAAGCGTCTTGCCGTGCTACCTCGTTGTCCGCTTCAACATAAGCCGCTACACGAGGTGAATCATGAAGGATATCACTGGGGAGAACCGCCTCCGCTCCGTAGACCATAAAGAACGGTGTGTATGATGTTGATCTATTGGGCGTAGTATTGATGCTCCACAATACAGATGGTAACTCCTCAACCCAACAACCCGGCGTCCACCTGCAAAGGTACCATAAGCCGGGGTTTGATGCCTCGTAAGATCTCTTGGTTAGCCCTCTCTTCTTCGCCATTGGACTGTGGGTGAGCCACTGATCAAACGTCAAGCCGGATGTGCTCACGTTCACAGAACTCCTTCATAGCACCCTTGGACAGATTGGTACCATTATCAGTAATGATGCTGTGTGGAAAGCCAAACCGAAAAATCACCTTTTTGATGAATTGAACCGCCGTGGCTGCATCACACTTGCTGACGGGCTCCGCCTCCACCCACTTTGTAAACTTGTCAACCGCCACCAAAAGGTGGGTCTTCTTGTCCTTGGACCTTTTGAAAGGCCCAACCATATCCAGCCCCCAATTTGCAAACGGCCAAGTAATTGGAATCATCCTCAATTCTTGAGCCGGCACATGAGCGTGTCTTGAGAACTTCTGACAGCCATCACATCGCTTAACCAGGTCCTCCGCATCAGCATGAGCAGTCAACCAATAGAAGCCGTGACGAAACGCCTTAGCCACCGAAGACTTTGAACCGGCGTGGTGACCACAATCCCCTTCGTGGATTTCATGCAAGATTTCACAGCCTTCCTCAGGAGACACACAGCGTTGAAACGCCCCTGACACACTGCAATGATGCAAATCGCCATTGACAATAGTCATGGAATTGGATCGCCGGACTATCTGTCTGGCCAGAGTCTCATCCTCTGGTAACTCGCCCCGGTTCATGTACGCAAGATAAGTAATCGTCCAATCCGGAATGACATACAGAGCCGCCACAAACTGAGCCTCCGGATCAGGAACAGCCAAATCCTCTTCGCCAGGGAGCTTAACAGATGGGTTATGCAGAACATCCAAGAAGACATTAGGCAGGACCGGTTTACGTTGAGAGCCCAGCCGTCTTAAAGCGTACACCGCTTCATTCTTCCAGCTGTCCACATGATCCACCTGATACCCTTTGAAGTGGCCTGCAACAATATCCACCTCACGACGATATGCTGCCATGAGCGGATCCTTGGAATCCCAAGTGCCAGATACTTGTTGAGCCACCAGGTCCGAGTCACCGAAGCACTTAACTCGGCTGAGATTCATCTCCTTAGCCATCCGGAGACCATGGAGTAAAGTCAGACTCAGCTGCATTGTTAGTACATGGGAACATTAAGCGGAGAACGTAACAAAACTTATCACCTCGTGGGGAAGTTAACACGACTCCAGCCCCCGAGCCCTCCAATTGCCTGGACCCATCAAAATGAATAGTCCAATAGGTGTGATCCGACTTTTCTTCAGGTGCTTGTAGCTCCGTCCAATCATTGATGAAATCTACAAGTGCTTGAGATTTGACCGCCGTCCGAGGCACGTATTTCAGTCTGTGTGGCCCAAGCTCTATAGCCCACTTGGCAATCCGGCCAGTTGCCTCCCGTTCTGAATTATATCTCCCAAAGGAGCAGAGCTGACCACTGTGATGGGATGTCCCTGGAAGTATTGCATAAGCTTCCGGCTTGCCATGAAAACTCCATACACCAGCTTTTGCCAATGCGGGTACCTTTGCTTGGATTCAATAAGCACCTCGCTGATATAGTAAACCGGACGCTGAACCGGATATTCCTTGCCCGCCTCTTTGCGCTCCACCACAATAGCTACGCTGACTACACGAGCATTAGCTGCCACATATAGTAGCAATGGTTCCTTGTCAATCGGAGCGGCAAGAACAGGCGGATTGGCTAGCTCCAGTTCATCAATGTAATGTAGGCATGTATTTCGTATATAGTCATACGTGCTTATGGAAAAGAACTTGCATGACATCTTTTGTCCTACCCTCCCGTGGCAGCGGAGTCCTATTACACTGGTAGAAAAAGGGCCTATTGTCCCGGTTGGTAAGGGCCTTTAGTCCCGGTTCCTGAACCGGGACTAAAGGGTCGGTACTAATACCCTGGCCCTTTAGTCCCGGTTCAGTCCAGAACCGGCACAGATGGGCCTCCACGTGGCCTATGCGCCGAGCCCAGGCAGGAGGGCCTTTCGTCCCATTTGGTGGCAACAACCGGGACCAATAGGCATCCACGCGTCAGCATTTCTGTGGCTTGGGTTTTTGTTTTTCTTTTAAAAAGGGGGGTTTTGGGGGTTTTGGGGGGTTAATTTAGGTGTTTCATCTATTGTGTTAGCTAGCTAATTAATAGAGAGAAGTGTCCTCTCTTTTGTCCGTGCTTGGTCGGCGCTACGTACTATACATACGTATAGAGAGGACTAGTTAGACACGCTAGCTAGCTAGTAAGCAAACGAAGAAAACAGAAGATCGTCATGAACATATATGCATACAGAGAGAAGTGATATCGACCACCTCTCCTTCTCCGAGAGATTGGTCGAACAACAAGTTCTCGTATATTTATCTAACACTACTGGCTACATATATACAATAATTATCTTTTACAAATATAATCTGCTAACATACGGACGCGTGGTCCACATAGTATTCTCCGTCTTCCGCGATCATGTGGTCAAGAAACAATGCCGCCAATTCCTCTTGAATTGCTCGCATGCGATCTGGTGCTAGGATTTCATCCCGCATCCGAAACATCTAATTTTAAGAAGGGGGTCAATACATATATATTTGAATGAATGAAACTCAACACAAATGATGGTAATAAAATAAAATTGTGAATATTGTTATTTACACACTTCATATTGTTTGTCAGAGTAGCCCTGCTCACAGGTCGTGTGGCGGATGGACTCGCAAATGTAGTATCCACAGAAATCATTCCCTTGTTCTTGCCACAACCACTTTACAAGAAATAGAGGTCAATCAAACTGATAATTAGCAAGCATGCTAAATGGTATTGATGAAACTAGCGCTTGAATCACTAGGAGATGCGTGGAATATGCTACTATAGTACTTACTTTCGGTGTCTAAATTGCAGCTTCTTCGGCAGTCCCGGAGCTTTTTTGGTGAATTTTCTCCAAACCCTGCCATACAAAGAAAACAATTACTTGATATCAGAAATGAACAAAGTTGCTGATATGGTGGATAACGATCAATTTAACTTAGTTCTCGAGCATTTGAGTCATGTCTGCATACTCCTTGGGATCTTTTCGTCTCGAGTCTAAGACAGTTACTACTCCATGCTCAAGCTTAATCTCTAGGAGAATATAGTGGAAGCTGCGCACGCATGCATAACTGATCAATTACATTACTATAACCTGGACTAATAAGGGAAACCGACTATGCCACAAGACAGTAACACTCACATGATGTTGTAAGGAAAGAGTATTATATCTTTGTGTTCATTTATTACGAATGATCGTAGCAAGTTGGCCTCGGTATTTTCGACATGATATTTATCCTCAGTTTCATCTATGAGATATGTGTTAATGAACCCAATATCACCCACTTGTCTTTTCTTCAATTCGGCGATCTTCAATCTGCATAATATAGTGAGGATAATTATAAATACATGCAATGAAAGAGCTGAGTTATATAGAGAGACTTAATGATGTAAGTAGTACTACTTACGCATGTGAGCGGTGACCGTTGCTTTATCGAGGACCAATTGATTGAAAAACTGAAAGAACTCCTCAAATGGAGCAGGCAACAGTTCAATTCCAACAAGGTCATGCTCCTTTTTAACTCTCACATACAAAGTACTCCTCCCCTCAGACTCTCTGCAGGTTTTCATGTACCAATCATGCAATCTTCGCATCATCGTTGATAGAGATCTTTCATCTTTGACGAGAGGCTTCCCGTACTCGTATCTTTGTATCTACACCTCCAAGAAATCATAATGTACATCGTCGGACAGGTAATCTCCAAGATTGCTATAACCGGGCACCATCCTCGGATCGACGATGTCGCTAGCAGGCACCTTGAGCAGGGGGCACGATTGCTTTGCTTGTTTGCCGAGCTGGGCAATTTGTTTCCCAGCTCGTCGTTCTTTCATCCTTTGATCACTGACAGTCCTTCCCGACCTCTCCGCTTCGGCAAATGCCTTTCCAATAATGCGCTCATAGTTGCCTTTCAGCAAAGACTTGGGTGGTTTTGTCAGGGCAGCCAGAGTGCGTTTCGCTTTCACCGGATCTACCTTCTCCACCGGAGGTGGATGTCTCTGTGCTTTCAACCCTTGAAACCAGACCATCACTTTGGTTCACGCGATCTTCGCGTTATCCTCCGGGGTCATCTCGTATGGTAACTACTCTGGAGTCTTCAGAGAAGGACCGAATCTGTATGTCCTCCCGCCACTACTAGGAAAAAGCCTACTAATGGCGCACCTAATTTGGCCATTAATGGCCCATTAGTGGTGCGCCATTAGTGCCACGCCATTAGTATATTGTCACAGCCCCAGATCAGCCCTAGCTTGATTTTCTTGCATCCATGCATCATGTTTAATTTCCATGAAATTTGAAATGGGGATGATCAAGCCCTAGCACTAAAGCAATTCAAATAAGTTCAACTTCAAAATATCTTCAAAGAACCCAAAGTGGTTTGCAAAAATGTTCATGATTAATGGAAAAGGTGAAAACCATATCCAGAGGTGATGGATATTTTTCCAAGACATTTTTGGATTTTTGAATAAACCATATTGTATTTGAATTGGGGCATTTAAATACTATTAATATTATAAATGCTCCAACAATTCTGAAAATAGTTAAGGGCCTCTGTAATAATTTAGTTAATGGCCACAATTATTTTCAGGATTTAATTAAATGGTTTAGTATTTTGCTAAACTAAAACAAAACAGAAAATTAGAAAACTAAAACAAATAAAAAGAGAGAGAAAAGGGTTACCTGGCTTACCTCTCAGCCCACCTGGCCAACTCCACCGGCCCAGCCTTCTCCCCCTCCCCTCGCTGGCCCAGTTGGTGGCCCAGCCCACCACCGCCTCCTTCCTGTCGCCTCCCTCCTCTGCCAGGAGGACGGGCGCGTGCCCGACGCGCGCACCGCCGCGCCGCGCCACCTCCACCCTGCCTGCTTCACCCCCCCGACGCGCTGGACGCCTCCCCAGCGCCACGCGACCCCTGGACCCCTCGCTCTCTTCTTCTCCTCGTTCCTCCTCGGTCTCACTCTCTCTCCCGAACTCAACGAGCTGTCATGCCGCCGCGTTCGCCATACCATGCCACAGCCGTCCCGAGCCTCCCGACATGCCCCGAGCCCCGCCTCACCACCCTGAATCTCCCGCCACACGCGACGGAGAGGCCCTACATCGCCGCTTCGAAGTCGTCTTCCCGAGCACGGCCGCGGACTCCATCGACGACCTGACGCCATCCGCCTCCCCGAGCCGGTGAGCTTGCCTTCGACCTCCTGTGAGCTTGCCGTCGCTTTCCCTCATCTCTCTCCCTCGCGCTACCAGAAGCCGCCCGCGAGCACCCGAATTCGCCGGCCGCCATTGCCGACGAGCTCGACGCTCCCGAGCCCCTCTGCTCGAACCCGTGGCACCAGCGTGTTCCTGGTGGCCCGCGGATGCCACCTAGCCCATCAGTTTCTCCTCCCGTGCACCGTGGCCTCAAACCTGACCAAACCCGAACTCCGGTCGCCGCCTTGGAGCTCGCCGCCGTCGATTCCGACCACCCCGACCACGGCCAACCCCACCAAGAGCTTCGGCTCCTCCCCAGCTCCTCCTAGATGCTTTCCGCGCCCCATTTGGTGGCCGGAACGCGTAAAGCACTTTGTTCGCCAAGGCCCGGCCTCGGGCGACTCGACGCCGGTGGATTAGCCGGGTTGACCAGGATTTGACCCCCTGGATCATCGGCAGTGGGCCCGACCACTAACTAACCGGGTTAACACTAACCGAAACTAGTTAGTTAAACTAACTACTGACCAGTGGGTCCCAGCGTCAGAGTTGACCTGGACAGCGACCCAGTTGACCCGCTGACGTCACATCGACGTCAGGCTGACGCAATAACTAGTTTTCTGGATTTAATATAATTCAGGAAATTCAGAAAATACCCCAAACTTCTAAAAATCATATAAATTCAACCGTAACTCGGATGGAAATAATTTATATATGAAAAATGATCAGAAAAATATGAAGAATCTGTTTATGCCATGATCATGCATGTTTGAACAAGTTAACCTCACTGAATATGATGAATCATGATTAGGATAATTTATGAAATAGCATTTGGAGTTGGAGTTCAACCTTGTTTGAATTCCACTTCAATTAACTTGGATTACTGTTGCATTAGGTGAATTCAGTTCCTTAACATGATCATGCATCATATATGTGCATTGCATTGATTGTGTTCTTTCTCGATTCGTGTTTGTCCTCTCGGTAGACGATGTTCCGACGATGAATTCGATGACACCGATGAAGAACTATATTATCTTCAAGTGCTGTGCAAGCAAAACCCCTTGTTCATTCCGATATAATCCCACTCTCTCGCTCCTGCTCTATTTTATTGCATTAGGACAACAACGACTCATGTATTACTTGCTGCGGTAGCTGAACCCCTTGATCCTTTGCATGACCTGTCATTCCACAGTAATTAGATGAAACCCACTAGCATGAGTAGGAGTTGTTTGAGCCATGTTGTGCCTACTCATTTATGCTTGTTTGTCATGCCTGCTACTGCTTAGAGTTGAGTCGGGTCTGATTCATCGGGAGTGAATTGGAATTGTTATGAACATGTCCTATTGTGTGTGAGCTAAGTGTGTGAACACGATTTGGTAAAGGTAGCGGTGAGAGGCCATGTAGGAGTACATGGTGGGTTGTCTCATTGTAGCCGAACCTAAGAACTGAGATATGTGTTTGTGATCCATGAGACAGTTACTACCACACATTGGGATCCTTAATTGACCCTCTCGGCTTCTTGACCACCCTTGTCCTCAGTCCGGGAGTTGCAAGTTGTTTCTGGTGTTTGTAGTATTCTGGGGGCCGCATAACGCTGACCTTAGGGGTGGGTTGTGTTGCGGTAGGCACCGTGGGGTCTGTACCGAAAGTGCCCGCTTTGGTATCTCGGAACCCTGCACACATCGTTCGGGGCTGTATGGGAAACCTCGGCCGGACTCCCTGCGGATGGAACTCGAATAGGCGATAAACCTGGACTAGGGACTTGAGTGTTTAGGTAGGCCGTGGCCGACACCCACGTTGGGCTTCCGCTTGAAGGTTGTCGAGTACATGTCGTGTAAACGGCGTAAGTGATGAGAGCGTGTGTGAAGAAGTACACCCCTGCAGGGTTAATATGATCTATTCGAATAGCCGTGTCCACGGAGAAGGACTTCTGGGTTGCCTATATCAGTTCATAGACAAGTGAAAGTGGATACCCTAAAATGCGCAAGATAAGCGTGAGTGCTATGGATGGCGTTCTCGTAGGAAGACGGGAGCGGGTCCATAGTGGTGTATTGATATGGTGAATATGTGGACTCGGGTGCGCCACCTCAAAGAATTACTTGCAGTCGTAGTTCAGTATAGCCACCGAGTCAAAGCTGGCTTGCTGCAGTCAAACTCCACCACCCCTTTTGATAATGATGCATATGTAGTTAGTTACGATGTAAGTCTTGCTGAGTACAATTGTACTCACGTTTGCTTATTTTATGTCTTACGAGAAACGTCGGTCTCACTAGTCGTTCGCTTGGACTTGACGCTTAGCTTGTTACCTCAGCTACGATCTTGTGCCCTCGGCGAGATCTGGTAGATAGTCGCTTCTCAGCCCTTTTCATTTATAACTGTCTGTACTCAGACATGATTAGCTTCCGCTTGTGTTTTGATTTGTATGCTCTGAGTGTTGGGTCATGAGACCCATGTTTGTAATATCTCGCTCCTCGGAGCCTATTGATAAATGTTTGAGTCGTAGAGTTATGTTGTGATGCCATGTTGTATCTACGCATATCGAGCATAATGTGTGTATGTCTGAAATGCTTGGTATGTGTGGGATCCGACAAACTAGTTGTTTATCCTTGGCAGCCTCTCATATGGGGAAATGTAGTCTCGTGCTTCTGAGCGATAGTAGTCCGCTACAGCCCGGTTCACCGGAGTCCTGCTAGCCCAAAGACTACCGCTTGGACACTTGACTGGCCGCATGTGTTTCATTTCGCTTCTATGTCTCTCCCTCGGGAAATGTCACGCGGTGATATTCGAGTCCTGCCTAGCCTGCTACAGCCCGGGATACCGGAGTCCTGTTAGCCCAAAGGTTACAGCCCGAATATATACGTTGATGACCGACATGCTCGATGTGATTCATGTATGCCTGTCCCCATAGGTTAGTGCCGCTTTGGGTTCACGACTAGCCATGTCGGCCCGGGTTCTTTGTCATATGGATGCTAGCGACACTATCATATACGTGAGCCAAAAGACGCAAACGGTCCCGGGACATGGTAAGGCGACACCCGTGGGAATACCGTGCGTGAGGCCGCAAAGTGATATGATGTGTTACATGCTAGATCGGTGTGACTTAGGATCGGGGTCCCGACAGCGTTGGTATCAGAGCCTGACTGCCTGTAGGATTACCAAGCCAAACTGGTCGAAGTTGTGTCTAGAAATGCTTTAGTTATGTAAGGGAATTGATTGTGGAAGGGAACGTAAGGCTCTTTTACTCCTTATACCTCATGGCCTTCTGATCTGAGTCATCCTCTTCTCTTCTACGGGGTTTAAGAACTAGGCTTCTCATCTATCTATCAGGATGACGTGTTACTAATCCCTAGGCTTTTAAGATTGTTGGTTTTAATCCCCAGTTCAGTTCCTATTGTTTCTGTATGATAACTGTTGACCTCAGAATCTTGTTATGATGTTGTTGAGTGGCTATACCATCATTTTTGCAGGATGTCTCAAATCATTTTGAGCATTTACAGCCGTTATGCTGTCCGAGTTATCCCAGGTCTCTAAATAGTCTGATGCATTTGCAAATCCTTTCTTTCCGTTTCCGATGTCCTTTTGGTCAGAATAAGCACACTAATTTGTATGTTGAGGTACTCCGCTGCCTCGGCATATATGTTGGAATTATTATTATGACCCTAGGTGTTTAGGAAGTCACCTAGCAATTTAGCAATGCTTTTGTATCCCTAGTGTGATGATTCTGGCCAGTATTCTTGAAAGCATCCCGTGATGCCATTTAGTAGTAGGTATTCTACTCCTGGGTTGCTGAACCCGAGATTCATCCTACTTCATGTTGTTAGTATTTGCTAGTGCCTTTAGGATATTAGTAACCTTGCGATAGTCCTCAAGGTCCGTGGTATATCCTTCTTCCAAATACCATGAACTAATTATGGCAGAAGTTCTTTTGAACCAAAACATCACAACAAGAGTGCTTTTGAGGAGTACTCCATTCATATCGTGACTCTGCCAATTTTACCTTTCTGCATGGGTTATCCGGAAGAAATGTTGAGCTTGCTCGACGTACTAATCCATGCATCCACAACTCAGGGAGTTATATGTTCCTCTGGGTTGCTCTCTTCAGTTGCATTCTGACCTTCATCTATCAATTGATAGCCAAGGGTATGTGTGCATTTGTGTTCATCGATGCATTTTATCCTTGTGGTCCGTCAAGCCATTCTATTCCGGAATGACTAGGAGAAACAAACTCCAGTACCTCATCCATTTCTAGGATTGGGTCAAAGTAGTTGTATCCCGCAGATCAAAATGCCAATTCAGCTTTTGATTCTGTTCTACCCTGGAGTGTTACCATCTTTATGTCAAGAATGTCATGAGAATTGCACCTTCTCTTATGAATTCTTGATGCAGTGATACTTCTCACCATCATCATTCATCCCTCGGTCCTCGTATTGTTGTAATCAGAATGCCGACAAGTGACTTGTGATGTGTGACATCAATACTCCGAGCAACTCATTGCTTGGTAGTGAATGGACAAAATTCTCATCCTTAGCGTGTTGGTTATTAAACCATCATCCTAAGATTGATCGTGCTACCTAGTCCTTATTTCTGGTGCACCCCTCGATTGATGAGTTAGGATTGTGCCAAGTCCTCACTCGCTTGATCATATCGTCTTGCCCTCAAAAGCAAGATTGTTCTCGAGCTTAGTAACATACGGTGGTTCGTAACTTTCCAAATATCTTCTTGGAAGTGTTACCGTGTTGTTTCAGACTGTTATGTTGGGCTCGTGATCAAGTTGGGTTCTTGTGAACCACCCCTTCTCCAAGAATCTGTGTTGGATACCCCTGAGCTAGTTGGTCAAGCCAAACAACAACTTGGAGAGTTGAAAGATAAAAGCTTGCCTAATTTAGTTCGTTCCAAAGGGATATTCTTGTGTAGTGTGTGTTGAAGAAAGATGATATCTTCATCGATTGGTCCTCGTGATCAGTTGTTGGATCTATCGTCCTCCCAATTCTTTGATTTGAGTATGGGCTATTGTCAAGTCAAATCAGAACCAACGATATTCGTAATGTTGTCTTACTCGTGGTTGATCCCTCGAGCATACACCATTATATCTTTTGGTCTGACCAATGCTATCACCGTGTTCACATGATGGTGGAAGTCCAAAGGATATGGAAATTCCGATGAGTTGTCGTTGAGCCCATCAAGAGCATTTCGTCTCCCCATGAGTCGTGTTGAACATCAACCTAGTGTTGGAAAATTGTGTAAGCATTCCTTCGTGTGCCGTTCATGAAGCTTATGCTTGGATGGTTGAAGAGACTTCCTCGAATTTATGTGTTTTAGGTGTAAGTTGCCGCCATGAATTTGAGAAAGGTTTGTTTTGTTTCCTCCGAATCATTCCAAGTCACCATGCATGTGCGAAGTATTCTATGGTTTTATAGACTGATCATCTTCATTCCGTATGTATCCCTAGCACACCAAGCCACTGATTGATTTGTTCAAGGAAAAGGAGTTCTTTCATAAGAGCTAATCATGACTTATGTTAAGACTTCGATATCCTCGATGATGGTTCCCCCACCCGAACTCGGTAGTGTTTTAATATAAGACTACTACGTGGTCATGCTTGTCTTGGACAGCGTGTCCACGGGCTTGTAGCAGAACCAGCTCATATTTTGGAGCCTGCTATCGTAGTTCATATCCCGAGAATCTCGCAACGCCATCTCGTCGAATTGTGTTGCAAACTTTCTTTTCAGACATGCTGAGTCTGGAATATCCTAACACCAACCAGATCTGAATCTCAGGCAGATATGATGGTTGGAACATTCCAACAGTTGCATTTCGTTCCCAGCTTGCACCGTCCTTGTGCCATTTCACTATGGGCTGCCTTCGTAGTAATTTCTGTTCAAGATCATCCTCAAAAGTGGACTTACCATGGGTCCACTCCACCTACGACGATAAGCAAAAATCATCCATTGCGTTGTCTTCAACAGGGTAGTCTACATCATCCATTCTAGTCCGGGTGTACCATTCCTTTGCATTCCACCAAATAATCGCTTGTGATTGCCTCAGGCTGGTATAAAGAGTTCCAATGATCTATGGATCAAAAGTAATTCTTTTTGCCACTTAAGGGAATAGTTCCTCGCGTCACCTTTCTCGAGGTGGCCCGTTATTGAATCATGGTAAATATCTTCTCGCCACCTTGACACCATCCACCATCTTTCTAAGCGTGGAATTGTTGCCACCAATCAAACCCCATCGTTTGTTCCTCCATCCCTCTCGATGTGTTTTGTGTCTCAACTCGAGATATGTCACCGTCTCAGTCCGTGAGTCGATCATGTTTACTTGATCTTCGTGAAGATCGAATCATGTAGGGTTTCCCCTTCTTTCTATTGTCGTGTCGAGTGAAGACCTCGAAAGCAAGGACGTCAAGACCAAGATGATGGAGTGAACCAACATCTTCAAGAAGGCAATTGGATCATGAAGATTGTGATAGTTGCGACTTCCCCTTTTTTCCTCTTACCTCACGTCTTGAATCTCGGGGCGAGATTCTTGTTTAGTGGGGGTGAGCTGTCACAGCCCCAGATCAGCCCTAGCTTGATTTTCTTGCATCCATGCATCATGTTTAATTTCCATGAAATTTGAAATGGGGATGATCAAGCCCTAGCACTAAAGCAATTCAAATAAGTTCAACTTCAAAATATCTTCAAAGAACCCAAAGTGGTTTGCAAAAATTTCATGATTAATGGAAAAAGGTGAAAACCATATCCAGAGGTGATGGATATTTTTCCAAGACATTTTTGGATTTTTGAATAAACCATATTGTATTTGAATTGGGGCATTTAAATACTATTAATATTTTAAATGCTCCAACAATTCTGAAAATAGTTAAGGGCCTCTGTAATAATTTAGTTAATGGCCACAATTATTTTCAGGATTTAATTAAATGGTTTAGTATTTTGCTAAACTAAAACAAAACAGAAAATTAGAAAACTAAAACAAATAAAAAGAGAGAGAAGGGTTACTGGCTTACCTCTCAGCCCACAGCCAACTCCACCGCCCAGCCTTCTCCCCTCCCTCGCTGGCCCGGGTTGGTGGCCCAGCCCACCACCGCCTCCTTCCTGTCAGCCTCCCTCCTCTGCCAGAGGAGGGCAGGCGCGTGCCCGGCTTGCGCACCGCCCGCGCCAGCGCCACCTCCACCCTGCTCGCTTCACCCCCGACGCCTGGGACGCCTCCCAGGCGCCACGCGACCCCTGGACCCCTCGCTCTCTTCTTCTCCCTCGTTCCTCCTCGGTCTCACTCTCTCTCCCGAACCCGAAGCAGGCTCGTGCCGCCGTTGCTCGCCATACCATGACCACAGCCGTCCCGAGCCTCCCGACATGCCCCCAGGCCCGCCTCACCACCACAGATCTCCCGCCCGTCACGCGACAGAGAGGCCCTACATCGCCGCCCGAGTCGTCTTCCCAGCACGGCCGCTGGACTCCATCGACGAATTCGACGCCATCCGGCCTCCCGAGCCGTGAGCTTGCCTTCGACCTCCCCGTGAGCTCGCCGTCGTTTCCCTCATCTCTCTCTCCTCGCTACCGCGCCCAAGCCGCCGCCCATGAAAGCACCGGTCGCCCGGCCGCCATTGCCGACGAGCTCGACGCCCCGAGCCCCTCTGCCGAACCGTGGCACCAGCGTGTTCTGGTGGCCCGCGGATGCCACCTAGCCCATCAGTTTCTCCTCCGTGCACCGTGGCCTCAAACCTGACCAAACCCGAACTCCGGCCGCCTTGAGCTTCGCCGCCCGTCGATTCCGACCACCCCACCACGGCCAACCCCACCAAGAGCTTCGCCTCCCAGCTCCTCCTAGATGCTTTCCGCGCGCCCATTTGGTGGCCGGAACGCAAAAGCACTTTGCTCCGCCGCCGCCTCGCCGGCGACTCGACGCCGGTGGATTAGCCCCGGTTGACCAGTGGATTCAATTTCCGGTCATCGACGAAAGTGGGCCCGCCACTAACTAACAGGGTTAACACTAACCAAAACTAGTTAGTTAAACTAACTACTGACCAGTGGGTCCCAGCGTCAGAGTTGACCTGGACAGCGACCCAGTTGACCCGCTGACGTCACATCGACGTCAGGCTGACGCAATAACTAGTTTTCTGGATTTAATATAATTCAGGAAATTCAGAAAATACCCCAAACTTCTAAAAATCATATAAATTCAACCGTAACTCGGATGGAAATAATTTATATATGAAAAATGATCAGAAAAATATGAAGAATCTGTTTATGCCATGATCATGCATGTTTGAACAAGTTAACCTCACTGAATAGGATGAATCATGATTAGGATAATTTATGAAATAGCATTTGGAGTTGGAGTTCAACCTTGTTTGAATTCCACTTCAATTAACTTGGATTACTGTTGCATTAGGTGAATTCAGTTCCTTAACATGATCATGCATCATATATGTGCATTGCACTGATTGTGTTCTTTCTCGCCATTCGTGTTTGTCCCCTCTCGGTGAGACGATGTTCGACGATGAATTCGATGACACCGATTAATAACTATATTATCTTCAGAAGTGCCAGGCAAGCAAAACCCCCTTGTTCATTCCGATATAATCCCACTCTCTCGCTCCTGCTCTATTTTATTGCATTAGGACAACAACGACTCATGTATTACTTGCTGCGGTAGCTGAACCCCTTGATCCTTTGCATGACCTATCATTCCACAGTAATTAGATGAAACCCACTAGCATGAGTAGGAGTTGTTTGAGCCATGTTGTGCCTACTCATTTATGCTTGTTTGTCATGCCTGCTCGCTTAGAGTTGAGTCGGGTCTGATTCATCGGGAGTGAATTGGAATTGTTATGAACATGTCCTATTGTGTGTGAGCTAAGTGTGTGAACACGATTTGGTAAAGGTAGCGGTGAGAGGCCATGTAGGAGTACATGGTGGGTTGTCTCATTGCAGCCGAACCTAAGAACTGAGATCTGTGTTTGTGATCCATGAGACAGTTACTACCACACATTGGGATCCTTAATTGACCCTCTCGGCTTCTTGACCACCCTTGTCCTCAGTCCGGGAGTTGCAAGTAGTTTCTGGTGTTTGTAGTATCGGGGCCGCATAACGCTGACCTTAGGGGTGGGTTGTGTTGCGGTAGGCACCATGGTGATGTACCGAGTGCCCGTTTGGTATCTCGGGAACCCCTGCACACATCGTTCGGGCTGTATGGGAAACCTCGGCGGACTCCTGCGGATGGAACCCGAATAGGCGATAAACCTGGACTAGGGACTTGAGTGTTTAGGTAGGCCGTGGCCGACACCCACGTTGGGCTTCCGCTTGAAGGTTGCCGAGTACATGTCGTGTAAACGGCGGTAAGTGGTGAGAGCGTGTGTGAAGAAGTACACCCTGCAGGGGTTTAATATGATCTATTCGAATAGCCGTGTCCACGGAGAAGGACTTCAGGTTGCCTATATCAGTTCATAGACAAGTGAAAGTGGATACCCTAAAATGCAAGATAAGCGTGAGTGCTATGGATGGCGCTCTCGTGAGGAAGACGGGAGCGGGTCCATAGTGGTGTATTGATATGGTGAATATGTGGACTCGTGCGCCCACCTCAAAGAGTTACTTGCAGTGTAGTTCAGGATAGCCACCGAGTCAAAGCTGGCTTGCTGCAGTCAAACTCCACCACCCCCTTTTGATAATGATGCATATGTAGTTAGTTCTGATGTAAGTCTTGCTGAGTACAATTGTACTCACGTTTGCTTATTTTATGTCTTACAGAGAAACGTCAGTCTCGCTAGTCGTTCCGCTTGGACTTCGACGTTTAGCTTGTTACCTCAGCTACGATCTTGTGCCCTCGGCAGGATCTGGTAGATAGTCAGGCTTCTCAGCCCTTTTCATTTATAACTGTCTGTACTCAGACATGATTAGCTTCCGCTTGTGTTTTGATTTGTATGCTCTGAGTGTTGGGTCATGAGACCCATGTTTGTAATATCTCGCTCCTCGGAGCCTATTGATAAATGTTTGAGTCGTAGAGTTATGTTGTGATGCCATGTTGTATCTACGCATATCGAGCATAATGTGTGTATGTCTGAAATGCTTGGTATGTGGGATCCGACAAACTAGTTGTTTATCCTTGGCAGCCTCTCATATGGGGAAATGTAGTCTCGTGCTTCGAGCGATAGTAGTCCGCTACAGCCCGGTTCACCGGAGTCCTGCTAGCCCAGCACTACCGCTTGGACACTTGACTGGCGGCATGTGTTTCATTTCGTTCCTATGTCATCCCCTCGGGAAATGTCACGGTGATATTCGAGTCCTGCCTAGCCTGCTACAGCCGGGATACCGGAGTCCTGTTAGCCCAGTGCTACAGCCCGAATATATACGTTGATGACCGACATGCTCGATGTGATTCATGTATGCCTGTCCCCATAGGTTAGTGCCGCTTTGGGTTCACGACTAGCCATGTCGGCCCGGGTTCTTTGTCATATGGATGCTAGCGACACTATCATATCGTGAGCCAAAAGACGCAAACGGTCCCGGGACATGGTAAGGCGACACCCGTGGGAATACCGTGCGTGAGGCCGCAAAGTGATATGATGTGTTACATGCTAGATCGGTGTGACTTAGGATCGGGGTCCTGACATATATTTTACTAATGGCGCACCACTGGTGCGCCATTAGTATCTGGTATACTAATGGCGGACCTGAGATGCGCCATTAGTATATACAACAGTGCGCCATTAGTATGCCTCCTGTGGGGCCATGTATACCCAGTGCTTTGGCATACTAATGGCGCACAACAACAAGATGCGCCATTAGTAATTGGCATACTAATGGCGCATCGCTTAATGATGCGCCATTAGTATCCTTTGGCATACTAATGGCGCCTTTGTGATGTGATGCGCCATTAGTATGAATATTAGGTTTTTTATTTTTTATTTTCTGTTTTTGCACAGGTTACAAAATGTATAATTGGACAAAATATAGACAGCACACATCAACAACAGATTCATCGAATACAATAGAAGATTAGTCTCTGAATACAATTCATCATATTAGTCTCCGAATACAATTCATCATATTAGTTTCCGAATTGAAAAGACCAAACAAAGATAGAACATTATATTACAAGTCTCGAGACCGCGAGTAGCGAGTTTGTCTTCACATTACAAGTCGATATCGATCATCTAACCTACCATCACATAGAAGAGAGCTGCGATCATCACGATGAGCATCATCACGATGAAACTCGTCTTCATCCGGTTCCTCCAACGCTCCCTCCCCTCTCCCGCTAGATAGCGGGCGTATCTAGATTCAGCCTCGGCCATAGTGGTGTACCCTTTGTAACTGTTACCGCTGAGTCGGTGAACCTGTCTCCGACACTCCTCCCAGTCGTCGTAGACTCCAGGAACCTTACCCTTGTAAACGACATACGACGGCATCGCTATGCACTAGCCAAACGAAACGTTAGTACCAATTCACAGACAATAAATAAGCAATATATAAGTATGCAACAGAACGATCGGAAGAGAAAGCAAGACATTAATAGCATCGATTACATCTAAGTTGAACGACTCTCGAAACCAAAGAGACATACTACAAGTTCATTAAAGTTTAATTACAACATGAGCCAATCGATGTTTCAGAACTAGACATAGCATTACTGCTTTCGACTTGACTCAAGGGACGGAGCGTGGATGAAGCCGCCGTCTACCGTGGGAGTCATGAAATAACGGGTGTTGTCAGCCTGCATTTGTAGCATTGTGTCGATGTCACTGTTGGACGGTTGATTTCTGAGGTAGAACTGCCCCGAGGAACGAAGGACATCTTGATGGATGATTTCCGCAAACTCCGATCGATGCGAAAGAATTCTTGTCCGATGTACGCGTCTGGATTGCCGACACGCCGCGGCCCAATCATTGAGTTTACTCGGTAGCGTGGTTGATGATGGTCCCGCATTTATCGCCTGCATGTGATGGATGGCGTAGTAGGCACCCTTTTGACCACCAGGCGGCTGCTTGACGCAGCGTAACATCGTATTGTGGGAGAACACGTGCTTGCCGTGCCACGAATAGGCCTGGTGAAGGTGCCTCCAGATTTGGCGTGGCGGGAGAACATCATCAAGAACCTTCTTGACATTTGTGTAGTCTATGTTCGATCGACGGTCCGGTCGAAATACGTGGCCATGGAATATTTGGGGCTTAGGAGGATGAGCGTGCAATGTGTGTCACCGCAGATAACACGGAATGTTAAAAGAAAAACGATCGAAATGTAAGAATTCATATGTTACGGGTCGGTTGAGGGAGGACTTACTCGGGAAAGTAAGGCACGAGGAAGTTATCCTTATCTTGGTTTGCCAGAATGACGCCTTCGAGGTAAGAACTCGCGACTTGCCGGTCCCCAGCGCTGCCCAAGATCTTGGCATGCATGTAGGAGGGGTCGACTATCACGATGTCCGGGGTCTTGTCGCGAATGATCCGCATCTCCATAGTCAGCGAAAAATAGCCGAACGAAGGTGTAGTGCAGCGGATGAAGGTTCAACATAGCGTGGATGTCATCAAACCGCAGGACGATCGTACGCCCGATGGAGTTATCCACAAAGCCCTTGCCCTTCCGGCACCTTGGCCGCGAAACCGGTATGCCACATCCTTCTCTCGAGACGCCGCTTCTCCAAAGAAAGAACAACATCATGCAGACTCCGCATAGCACCAGTTGCAGCATTGAGCATATTTGTCGGTAGCATCGCCCTACCCGCCACATGCACCCTCCTCGAGATATCCTCAGGTGAAGGTGGACCATCCTGAGCACGGACCGTACTCGGTGCCGGCTGGCCCGCACCCTTGTTACTCTTTCTTTTGCGTGCCTTCTTCTTCTCCTGTAATGGGACCGAGTTCTTCTCACAGACCGCCTTCTTGAGTGTGTTGGGGCTGATAATATTTCGCACCTCGCCTATCTGAGGCTCGGTGAAGTCGGCATTGGAGGCGTCTCCCCGAGAGCTGAACGGCAGACGACGCTGTTGCAACTTGGCTTCTCCGCGGTACCAGCTAGAACGCGCCGCGTCTTTTGTTGGGTTGGGTTCTTGAGAAGGAGGCCCCATGAAGTCGCCACCGTACCCATGATCGGCAAAGTACTGATCGACGTTGCCAAATGTATCGTCGTCGTCGTCGTTCTGATCTTGTGCCATATGCATGTTTGGATCCAGAAGGTGGTGCCCCATTAGTATATACTAATGGCGCACCGCTTGTATGGTGCGCCATTAGTGTCAATCCCATCTATAGCCCTTTTTCTAGTAGTGCGCCTTTGGCTGTACTGCTAAACACCGGCAGAGCAGACGGAGCGGATGTCTTCTTTCCTTGCTTACGAGGCGGAGGAGAAGGACTACGACGCGCCGGAGCAGCCGGAGAGGCAGTGGGTCTCTTCCGCCCTTGCTGATGAGGCGGAGAAGGAGGAGGCTGGCTGCTCGGGCGCGCCGGCGCAGGCGGAGAAGGAGGTGGAGTGCCGCCACGCGCCGGAGAAGGAGCCGGCCGAGTGCCCTGATCGTCACTCGCCGAAGGAGGAGGCGGTGGAGTAGGCGGAGGCGTCCAGTTCGGAAGGTTGATGACATCCTTCCGCCATAGGCAAGGAGTCCTCAAAGCAGAACCCAGCCGAGTCTCCCCTTCACCGGTAGGGTGGTCAAGCCGGAGGTCCTCAAATACCTCCGTTATTTCATCCACCATCACCCTAGCATATCTTTCTGGAATCGGCCGGCAGTGAAAAGTTACGCCGGATTCAGTAGGATAAACAGAGCCAACAACCGCCTTGACCTTCAAATTCATCCATTGCGCCATAAGGTGGCAATTTTGATCCTTCGTGATAGCATCCACGGGATAGCTGGCAGGAGCCGTCAAGGCATGCTCCGGCTGAAGCAGCTCGGTGGAAGCCACGCTGCTTCTCCGCTGAGATGGCGGGGTAGCTCCGGGGGAAGCTTCGGCAGGTAGTTTTCTGCGATTTGCTTCTCGTTCCTCTATCGCTTGTACCCTTGCATGTAGCGCCTGCAGTTCGGTCTGCTGCACTTTCTTCCTCCTCTCCTGGCATTTGTAACCGCCTGCGTCCGGAAACCCAGCCGTCCACGAAACGGAGCCTGGCGTGCCTCGTGTCCGTCAAGGGTGCTCAGGATTCCTGAGGGCCATTGTGAGCTCGTCGTTCTCTCTGTCTGGAACGAACGTCCCTTGCTGCGCTGCTTCGATATATTGTTGAAGCCTTTTGACTGGTATGTCCAATTGATCGTCCGTCCAAATGCACTTCCCTGATACAGGGTCCAAGGTTCCGCCAGCCCCGAAGAACCAGGTCCGGCAACGGCCTGGCCATTTCATTGTCTCCGGTTCGATCCCTTTATCAAGCTGATCATTCTCAGCCTTGCCCCACTTAGGCCGGGCTATGAGGTAGCCACCTGACCCCATGCGATGGTGAAGCTTCTTCTTTGCAGCATTTTGCTTGTTTGTCGCCGACATCTTTTTACTCTTTTACGATGTCTTGTGGGCCACAAATGCGGGCCAGTCATCTCTGATCTTCTCATATTTGCCCTTGAATTCTGGTGTCTCTTTTTTATGGACAAACCTATTCAGGTCTTTCTTCCAATTCCTGAATAGGTCTGCCATCTTCTTAAGAGCAAAAGACTTGATAAATTGCTCTTTAACTGGCTTCTCCGGATCATCCTCTGATGGTAGGGTGAAATTTGACTTCAGCTCAGTCCAAAGATCATTTTTCTGCATATCATTGACATAAGCCACCTCAGGATCTTCGTTCTTAGGCTTATACCATTGCTGGATGCTGATCGGGATCTTGTCCCTAACCAGAACCCCGCACTGAGCAACAAATGCCTTCTTTGTCCGGATGGGTTCAATCGGTTGGCCATCGCGCGCGATTGCTGTGATCTCAAACCTTTCATCCGAGCTCAACTTTTTCATCGCGCCTCGTCTCTTTACCGAAGTTGTGCTCGATTCGGAGGGCTAGAAAAAAGAACAAAGACGAGAGTTAATTAATATGTGTACATACCAAAACAATGAATGCATCAATTAGCTAGTCAGCACAGGCTTAACTAATATATATACCGGCGAACTCGGTTCACCACCGGAGTCGCCCTCACGGTCTACTTCTTGCACCGCAGACCTTTGGGTCATCGGAGCCATCATAATCATAGCCAGCTGCTTGTTCACCCTCTCCTTCCAGACCATCGGTGTCGTTGAGAAACATCAACGAGCAGACGACATCACTTCCTTCTGCGATTATTTTCCTCAACAACGCTTCTTGTGCTTCGTGTCGGGGGGTGTCCGTAGTTTCTACAAATATTTACAACATGGCAATTATTATTCAAACATGACAGATGGATATATTAGTGGCAAACGTAGAACTAGCTAGCTAATCACAATAAGGAATCATATTAATTAGTGGCCTCGACGCTGCTTCTCTAGGGTTTCGTGGCCTCGACAACGCTTCAAGGGTTAGGGGTGGCCTCGAGAACACTTCAAGGAGGGTAATATCGACCCCCCATGTGTTGAAGCTATCGGGAGGGTATATCGACAACGATTTACATACGTACATGGGAAAATAATATGCTTGTTTTTCCTTCTTAAAAATACATGAAGTAGTATTGCTTGTTTTTTTAGAATAATGTTCAAATAGAAATTTTAGAAAAAATGAATGAGACATCGGCGTCGGCGTTGAACACTACATCTATGTCCCACAATTGACGTGGATGTAGTGTCCGACACCGACGGCCACATGTATCTCACACCGACGATACTTGCTATTTAATTAGGGTTTCCTCTACCGCTTGGCGACCCTCGACGACCCTCGTTCCCGATAAAAAAAAGAGGAAGAAGAAGAAAAAAAAGAGGAGAAGAAAGAATAGAGGAGAAGAACTCCTCTATTCTTTCTTCTCCTCTTTTTTTTCTTCTTCCACTTTTTTTTATCCTATTCTTCCTCTCACGTTCGACGACCCTCGACCCCGATAACATTTTTTCCCCGATAACATTTTTTCTCCGAGAGAGTTAGTGTTCCCGAGTTAACCGGAGGGGGACATTGGTCATATTGAATTCGTCATATTTTGTACGAATGTTCTATATACATACATCCATCAATATCATTCCATACATACATAGAAATCTACATTATATATGAAAAAAAATATCAAAATTCATCATACATACATCTACAGTATATATGAACAAAAATTATAAACTTTCTCCCCAACTCATATCGGCCGCAAAGGAGCAGGGGAAGGAAGGAAGGGGGGAGGATGGGGCGGTAGCTACCTCTCCTGGCGGGATCGGGGAGGAGATGCGGGCGGCCGGTGTCGAGGCGGCAGCGACGGCACGGCTCGGGTCGGCGGCGAGGGCGAGGGCGGGCACGCCGGGCGGCGGACGGCCTCGGGGCGCAGGGTTGGTCGGGGCGGCGGACGGGCGGCCGGGCAACGGGCAAGGCAGGGCGAGCTTCGGGCGAGGGACGGCCTCGGGGCGCGGTGCTCAGGGCGGCGGACGGGCGGCCGGCAACGGCGTAGGCAGGGCGCGCCGGGCGACGGACGGCGCCGGGCGTGGCTCGGGCGGGCAGGGGCAACGGCGGCGACGGCGAGGCGCGAGAGGGCAGTTCGACGGCGTCGTCGATGGATCAAGAAACTGAACCAAAATTTTCACAAGTCTTTGTATATATAGATCGAGCATTGGTCCCGGTTCGTGGCACCAACGGGACCAATGCCCTTTAGTCCTGGTTGGTGCCACCAACCGGACCAAAGGCCAGTTTTGGCAGCCCAAACGGCGGGAAGCGGCCTTTGGTCCCGGTTGGTGGCACCAACCGGGACTGAAGGGGGGCATTGGTCCCAGTTTGGGCCACGAACCGGGACCAATGCGCCCTTTAGTCCTGGTTGGTGCCACCAACCGGGACCAAAGGCCTTGCGCTGGCGCGGTGGTGGGATTTTTAGTCCCACCTCGCTAGTTGAAGAGCTCCCGCACCTGTTTATAAGCCCTGCTCTGTGTTCCCTTTCGTACTCCTCTGAACTGCTGGCTAATGGGCCTAATTGGACACTGCAATGCCTGTGGGCCTACTGGGCCTGCTGTGGGCCTGAATCCTGGCCCATGGTTGGGTTTCTAGTCGTATTCAGGCCGTGCTGGCCTAGTAGGTGGCATTTTTTTCTTTTTTGCTATTTAATTTTTCATTTCAAGTTCGAACTAAATACTTATAGTTTTTTAGTGATTTATTTTTTCTTTTGGGTCACAAAAATTATAAACTTTCTGTTAGTGCCATTAGTTTTCAAATTTTAAAACACTTTTTTAGTTTTTTTGTTTTCTTTGTTGCTTTATTTATTTTATTTTGTTTCTACTTACAACAAAATACTTATTGTTGCTATTTTTATTTTTTTTCCATTTTTTGTTTTGTTTTCTGTATTATTTATTTCTTCTGTTTTTTGCTTTATTTTTTAATTCTTTTTTCTTTTAGGTCAAAATTATAAACTTTTAATTGTTTTCCAGTTTTTAATTCTTTTGTTTGGTTTCTACTTACAGCAAAATTATAAACTTTCTATTACTGCCATTAGTTTTCAAAAAAATGAACATAGATGCACCTATAGAGAAAATTCGACCTAAATTCATAGTTTTAAAATGAACTACGAAAAAGTTGGCATAGCATGTGCATGTACAAAATGCAGACAATGGTATCATACTAAATGCTGTTACAAAGTTGGCATGGTATCATCATAATAGTTATGGAGAAAGTCTTCACTTTTTCTTCGCTTGTGTCATTTGCTTATTGCGCGTAACCATGGATAATCTTCATCGTTTATCGTGATGCTTGGGTCAGCCTTGACTTTGAAGGGAGGATTTCATGAAACTTTTCATACTCTTCTGCATATGTCCGTCTTGCCCTCCACTCCCAGGATGTCCCTTTTTCCTGAAAGAACTATGTGGCGCTTTGGCTCATCGTATGATGTATTCGATTCCTTATCTTTTCTTTTTCTCAGTCTGGTAGACATGTCCTTCACATAGATAACCTGTGCCACGTCATTGGCTAGGAAGAACGGTTCGTCAGTGTACCCAAGATTTTTCAGATCCACTGTTGTCATTCCGTCTTTGTGGGTCTACCTGCACTTCCCCGCCTCTGATTGACCCATTTGCACTTAAACAAAGGGACCTTAAAATCTACTCCGTAGTCAAGTTCCCATATGTCCACTATCTAACCATAATATGTGTCCTTTCCCCTCTCGATTGCTGCATCAAAGCGGACACCGCTGTTTTGGTTGGTGCTCTTTTGATCTTGTTCAATCGTGTAAAATGTATTCCCATTTATCTCGTATCCTTTCCAAATCATTACAGTCAAAGATGGCCCCTGGACAACAAGTACAGCTCATCACAAACAGTGTTGTCACCTGTGAGACGTGTTTCCAACCAACTGCTGAAAGTCCTGATGTGTTCACATATAATCCAGTCGTCGCTCCGAGTGTTTGGAGCGCAGACTGTTCTTGTGTTCATCGACATACGGGGTCACCAAGGTAGAGTTACTCAGAGAATCATGTAGTGTGCTTGAGACCAAGAATATCCATCCCTACATATTATTGAGTCCCAAGCGTGCCTTTTCCAGTCAGTCTCCCCTCATACCGCGATTTAGGGAGACATATCTTCTTAAGGCCAGGAATGAAGTCAACACAAAACCCGATGACATCCTCTCTCGCTTGATGGCCCATGGAGATGCTTCCTTCGCCTAGCGGTTATGGACATATTTCTTTAGGACTCCCATGAACCTCTCAAAGGGGAACATATTGTGTAGAAATACGGGCCCCATAATGACAATCTCGTCGACTAGATGAACTAGGACGTGTGTCATGATATTGAAGAAGGATGGTGGGAACACCAGCTCGAAACTGACAAGACATTGGGCCACATCACTCCTTAGCGTTGGTACGATTTCTGGATCGATCACCTTCTAAGATATTGCATTGAGGAATGCACATAGCTTCACAATGGCTAATCGGACGTTTTCCGGTAGAAGCCCCCTCAATGCAACCTGAAGCAGTTGCGTCATAATCACGTGGTAGTCATGAGACTTTAGGTTCTGGAACTTTTTCTCTGGCATATTTATTATTCCCTTTATATTCGACGAGAAGCCAATCGGGACCTTCATACTGAGCTTGCATTCAAAGAAGATTTCTTTCTCTTCTTTCGTAAGAGCGTAGTTGGGAGGACCTTCATACTGCTTCGGAGGCATGCCCTCTTTTCGCAAGTAAGCGCCAGGTCCTACCGTGCCTCGTGTGTATCTTTTGTCTTGCCATACACGCCCAAGAAGCCTAGCAGGTTCATGCAAAGGTTCTTCGTCACGTGCATCACATCGATCGAAGAGCGGACCTCTAGGTCTTTCCAGTAGGGTAGGTCCCAAAATATAGATTTATTCTTCAACATGGGTGCGTGTTTCTCGGCGTCATTCAGAACAGCTAGTCCGTCGGGACACTTTCCAAATATTACATGTAAATCATTGACCATAGCAAGTACGTGATTACCGATACGCATGGCGGGCTTCTTCCGGTGATCTGCCTCGCCTTTGAAATGCTTGCCTTTCTTTCGACATTGATGGTTGGTCGGAAGAAATCGACGATGGCCGGTACACATTCTTCCCGCAGCTTCCCTGTATATACTATCGGTGTCAAGTAAACAGTGCGTGCATGCGTGGTATCCCTTGTTTGTCTGTCCTGAAAGGTTAATGAGAGCAGGCCAATCGTTGATGGTCACAAACAGCAACGCCTTTAGGTCAAATTCCTCCTGTTTGTGCTCATCCCATGTACGTACACCGTTGCCATTCCATAGCTGTAAAAGTTCTTCAACTAATGGCCTTAGGTACACATCAATGTCGTTGTCGGGTTGCTTAGGGCCTTGGATGAGAACTGGCATCATAATGAACTTCCGCTTCATGCACATCCAAGGAGGAAGGTTATACATACATAGAATCAAGGGCCAGGTGCTGTGATTGCTGCTCTGCTCCCCGAAAGGATTAATGCCATCCGCGCTTAAAGCAAACCATACGTTCCTTGGGTCCTTTGCAAACTAATCCCAGTACTTTCTCCCGATTTTTCTCCACTGCAACCCGTCAGCGGGTGCTCTCAACTTCCCTCTTTCTTATAGTCCTCACTATGCCATCGCATCAACTTGGCATGCTCTCCGTATCTGAACAGACGTTTCAACCGTGGTATTATAGGAGCATACCACATCACCTTCGCAGGAACCCTCTTCCTGGAAGGCTCGCCGTCAACATCACCAGGGTCATCTCGTCCGATCTTATACCGCAATGCACCGCATACCGGGCATGCGTTTAGATCCTTGTATGCACCGCGGTAGAGGATGAAGTCATTAGGGCATGCATGTATCTTCTGCACCTCCAATCCTAGTGGACATACGACCTTCTTTGTTGTGTATGTACTGTCGGGCAATTTGTTATCCTTTGGAAGCTTCTTCTTCAATATTTTCAGTAGCTTCTCAAATCCTTTATCAGGCACAGCATTCTCTGCCTTCCACTACAACAATTCCAGTACGGTACCAAGCTTTGTGTTGCCATCTTCGCAATTGGGGTACAACCCTTTTTTGTGATCCTCTAACATGCGATCGAACTTCAGCTTCTCCTTTTGACTTTCGCATTGCATCCTTGCATCGGCAATGACCCGGCGGAGATCATCATCATCGGGCACATCGTCTGGTTCCTCTTGATCTTCGGCAGCTTCGCCCGTTGCAGCATCATCGTGCACATCGTCTGGTTCCTCATTATGTTCAGTAGCATCACCGTATTCAGGGAGCACATAGTTGTCATCGTACTCTTATTCTTCGCCGTCTTCCATCATAACCCCTATTTCTCCGTGCCTCGTCCAAACATTATAGTGTGGCATGAAACCCTTGTAAAGTAGGTGGGTGTGAAGGATTTTCCGGTCAGAGTAAGACTTCGTATTCCCACGTATAGGGCATGGACAACACATAAAACCATTCTGCTTGTTTTCCTCAGCCACTTCGAGAAAATCATGCACGCCCTTAATGTACTCGGAGGTGTGTCTCTCACCGTACATCCATTGCCGGTTCATCTGCGTGCATTATATATAATTAAGTGTGTCAAAAATCATTACAGAACATCATGAATAGATAATTAAGTGACCAAATTAATATAAGTTCATCATCACATAAAACCAAAGTACATACATAGTTCTCATCTAACAACATAAAGCTCTGTAGAGCATCTAAATTAATTAAACCATACATTGAAACTATGTAAAACATTTCAATGCGAAAACAAATACGATCATAATCGCAACCAAGGTAACAACTGATCCAACAAAGCATAATGATACCAAGCCTCGGTATGAATGGCATATTTTCTAATCTTTCTAATCTTCAAGCGCATTGCATCCATCTTGATCTTGTGATCATCGACGACATCCGCAACATGCAACTCCAGTATCATCTTCTCCTCCTCAAGTTTTTTAGTTTTTCCTTCAAGAAATTGTTTTCTTCTTCAACTAAATTTAACCTCCCGACAATAGGGTCGGTTGGAATTTCCGGTTCAACAACCTCCTAGATAAATAAAATCTATGTCACGTTGGTTGGCATAATTTTCATAAACAATAAATGAACCAATAGTTATGAAAAGATAATATATACCACATCCGAATCATAGACAGGACGAGGGCCGACGGGGGCGGATACCAAAACCATTGCACTATATAAGATGCAATAATAAAAGTAAGAAAACAATACAAGTATCTATCTAAACATACAAGTAAAAATATTTTTCCTTTCAGAAAGAAGATAAGAACAAGAGGCTCACCACGGTGGTGCCGGTGATGAGATCGGCGCGGTGATCAAGGCGGTGAAGACGGGACGGGCGTGACGGACCGCTAAACCTAGAAAAATATTGAGGAAAATGGAGCTTGGAGGTCAAGCTTGGAGAGGAGAAAGCTTAAGTAGTGTGGCTCGGGCATTCCATCGAACACCTTGTGTGCATAGGAGGTGAGCTACAGCACCACCAAGCCCTCTCACCCTCGGCGGCCAGAAAAAACAGAGCAGTGTGCTCTGCTCTTACGCGAGGGGGTACATATAGGCACCTCATTCGCCCCGGTTGGTGGCATGAACCGAGACTAAAGGGGAGCCTTTGGTCCCGGTTGAAGCCACCAACCGGGACCAATGGTGGTGGGCCAGGAGCGAGGCCCATTGGTCCCGGTTCGTCCCACCAACCGGGACCAAAAGGGCCAGACGAACCGGGACCAATGCCCACGAGGCCCCAGCCGGCCCCGTGGGATCACGATCGGGACAAATACCTCCATTGGTCCCGGTTCGTGGCAGAACCGGGACTAATGGGCTGACCCGGCCTGGACCATTGCCCCCTTTTCTACTAGTGTTGGAAACTAAGGGATATTAAGGCCTCCTTTTAATAGATAACCGGAACAAAGCATTAGCACATAGTGAATACATGAACTCCTCAAACTATGGTCATCACCGGGAGTGGTCCCGATTATTGTCACTTCGGGGTTGCCGGATCATAACACATAGTAGGTGGCTATAGACTTGCAAGATAGGATCAAGAACACACATATATTCATGAAAACATAATAGGTTTAGATCTGAAATCATGGCACTCGGGCCCTAGTGACAAGTATTAAGCATAGCAAAGTCATAGCAACATCAATCTCTGAACATAATGGATACTAGGGAGCAAACCCTAACAAAACTAACTCAATTACATGATAAATCTCATCCAACCCATCACCGTCCAGCAGGCCTACGATGCAATTACTCACGCGCGGTGGTGAGCATCATGAAATTGGTGATGGAGGATGGTTGATGATGACGACGGCGACGAATCCCCCTCTCCGGAGCCCCGAACGGACTCCAGATCAGCCCTCCCGAGAGAGATTAGGGCTTGGCGGCGGCTCCGTGTCGTGAAACACGATGAAACTTTCTCTCTGATTTTTTTTTCTCCCGAAAGCCAATATATGGAGTTGGAGTTGGCGTCGGAGGGCCACCAGGGCCCACGAGGTAGGGCGGCGCGCCAGGGCGCGCCCTCCACCCTCGTGAGCAGGTGTAGGCCCCTGGCCTTCATCTTTGGCGAGGATTTTATTATTTTTTCTAAGGTGTTCCGTGGAGTTTCAGGTCATTCGAGAACTTTTATTTTCTGCACATAAAACAACACCATGGCAATTCTGCTGAAAACAGCGTCAGTCCGGGTTAGTTGCATTCAAATCATACAAGTTAGAGTCCAAAACAAGGGCAAAAGTGTTTGGAAAAGTAGATACGACGGAGACGTATCACGTTCCACTCAAAAATATCAAATGCATGTCTTCTGGCTAACATCAATGAGCAAATTTTGACAAGGTTTTCCAATTCCAATATATTAAACTAACGTCTTCTTGCTAACATAAATAAGCAAATTTTGACAAGGTTTTCCAATTCCAATATATTAATCTAACGTCTTCTTGCTAACATCAATGATTAAACTTTGACAAGCTTTTCCCATTCAAAATATGTAATGCCTATGATCGTGTCCTGTCTTAGCTTCTTGTACTTGTTTGGGCACTTTTTGCCCAGGGCACTCCACGTGTTGTTAAATTGCCAATGGTCTCTGCAGACTAGTCATGTCACCGGTGTCTAATAATACTTTGTAAAGCTTCTCGGTCATTCCTTCTGTAATGTACCGCATCCAGTGACTGCTTCTTTCTGCAAAGAGGAACTACCAACTAGACCCAGTAACGCAGCAGTTTGCCTTGGACACATTGGCTCCTTTTGTGCAGTTCAACTAAAATCAAAGTCGGAATAAAACCGAGCTTTAATTTTGATATCCCTGTAAGCAACAATAGGTATAAGGGAAACAATTACTGAGAAATAACGGTTGATGACTTGTCTTAATGGGAAACAAAGAAGGAGAGTAGAAATTCTCCATCAAGCAGATTCATTCATATTGGTGAGACATTATCATAACAATGCCTAGGTTCAACATGTATAAAGAACGACAAAGCAGAAAAGTATCATTCCTAAAACAATGCAACCGATTCATTTTTAAAGAGACATTATCTTCACAGTACCTTGGTTAAACATGTAGAAAGAACTACAAAGCAGGATAGTACCATTCCTAACAAGTGTTGCAGTTTTGAACTAAGATTCAGTAGTTAATTAATTCTGAGAGTGGCATTGCTTAATTTTACCAGCGGCATTAGATTAACGAAAAGCATAAATAGTTCCAGGGGAGAGTGGGCGCAACAACAATATGTGCTTCCATCTACTTATAAAGGGGGTGATGCAGAGTTTGTTGTAACAAAGCAACAAGCATCATGTCTGGGTTGGTCCCATTTTTGTTCACTAATTAATGGGAAAAGACAGCAATACAATAGCTTCAATTCAACATTTATTTAAAACAGTACCAATACAAGTAGCACAACATCTCAAAGCACACTGCACAATCATGTGGATGAAGGCATGTACTGACCTTTCATGAGAACACCAGGATAAAATATGAATCTGCTAACACGAATAGGAAATCCAATCTCATTTTGTGCAGTTGCACTGAAATCAAGCAAAGTGTTTCGCGTAGCGAAGCAAAATGTCGCAATAGCAACATGTTGTATAGATATCATGTGGTAGAGACCAAGATTTGAAACAACTCGACAGGAACACTGGAAAAAAATCTCGATCTCCTTTTGTGCAGTTCCACCAAAATTAAGCAAAGTCACCGGTGTGACATTCAAGTTGAACTGCACAAAACACTCTTAAAACATAAGTGTTTCGAGTAGCGAAGTTAAATGTCGCAATAGCAACAAGTTGGATCGATACCCCTGTTTTAACAGAGGCAAAAAAGGAAACGATTACTTGCCGATAAAGGAGGATGAAACAAACGGTGACAGAAAGAAGCATCTAACTTATCTTGGATGGAAAACAAAGTAGAACAGTAGCATTTCTAAAATGGTAGCATTGATTCATATTAACAGAGACACTCTGTTGAAACAACATTCGTTAAAAAATGTAATTTACTTTTAACGATTGGCATTGCTTCAATTTTCCGTGGCATTCTTAGATTAACAACAGCAAAATAGCTGTATGGGACATGCTAGCACCATGCGCGTCCACACGTATAAATGGGTGATGCAGAGTATGTAGCCAAGCAGCATATCTGTGTTGGTCCCATATTTGTTCTCTTTGATCTTTATTCCTATGTGAGGGCAGCAAATCTAGTCCTGCACAAACTACCCGACCCCCCAGTTTCTTTCCCTTTTCAACAAAGAGATCGGTTCCTTACAGATGTGTGTACTGGGTTACCCCCTTTTTCCCTTTTCGACCAACAAAGCGGCTGGATAGCCAATCTATACTACGTTTCCTCCCTCCTTTCCTCATTGAACCACGTCCTAGATTCATGCTCCACCCCACCGCACCTTTCTTTCCTCTTTGAACCAAGACCTAGATTCAACTACAGATCGAAAAAGATCCACATGCAGCTAGAGCAATGACGGTTTCAAAGAAACTTATACCTTAGGGTCGTCGGGATGTGGGAAGGCATGCGGCGGGAGGCCGGATCTGCCCACACTATGTACGGAAGCGGGGAAGAAGGGGTCGGTGGCCCTCCCGCACAGGCGCTGGGTGAAAGAGAACAGTGCAGCCGACAGTGGATTGCCTCCCTCGCCGAAGGAGATAGAGTTAACGCTGCACCTCCTCCCCTTCCCGGTGCGACGGGATACAGACGCCTCCTTCACCAGCTGTGAGGGGGGAGAGAGACAAGAGGCCAACGCAGTCTTGTTTAGATCTGGTGAAGAGAGGGTGAGAGACTGTGAATATAGCAAACCCTAGCAAATGAACGCTGAGCCTCCAGCGTGTAACATATATGTATTGCGACGAGCGTGTGGAGAGTGCAAACCCTAGCGATTAAGCGCTGAGGCTCCCGCTTATATATATACTCCCTATGTAAACTAATATAATAGGGTTTAGATTACTAAAGTAGTGATCTAAACGCTCTTATATTAGTTTACGGAGGGAGTACTAATGTAGTACGGACTGAGCTCCGGTGCCTTCACTCCATCTGCTTTTGGCTGTATGACAGGTGAGCCAGCCACATTTTGGGCCCACCTGTCATAAACCGAAAGGCAGGTACACTAAGTCAATGAAGCTGCGTCCATATAGTACTCTCGTGTGTATACGACTAATATATAGTGGAGTGGTTTTCTTATTGTCTCCATAACAATCGTTTTAAATTGTGTAAGTACGAAACGAAACTCTTTATTTAATGTACAGAGGGAGTACTACTTCCGATGAACTAACAATACACGCCCATGCGTCCTGGTCGCACTTCCTGTCCTTCATGTGGGGTACACTACCCTCCCTTAAGTGAAAAACCACACATGCGCCAAATTATCAGAAACGTGTGAGAGTGTGTACAAATAAAGAATTTTAATTTCAATTATCGGAAAGGTTTGAGAGTATTACAAAGTTTGACTTTAGTCAAATCTAATATCGGAGTAAATAAAAATGGAGGGCTACTACGTCCATCCGGGTTTTAGTCCACACCATTTTCTAAATCAAAGTTAATAGTTGGACAAATAAAATTACAGGGGAGCTGGAGACAAAGTTGTGAGAAGGCTTAGAAATCAATACAAAACTTATGCTCTTAGTACCAACGTTGATCCTTCTTTGAGGAAACATTTGGTTCATAGTCAATTGTGTGATAAAATTGCACCAACGTGAAAGACGACTGCGTCTCCAACGCAACCAAGGTGAACTGACGAAGGATATCATCTTTGTGTGTAACAAGCAAAGAGCACTAATGGAAGACAACTTGTTTTTCATTGAAAATCGATCAGCTTCACCAGCCGACGCAATCATGAGGCGCAACCATGAGCATCGATAGGTTATCGTGGTGATGCATCATCCATTTGGCATCCAGTTTGAGTGAGGCACCTATGAAGTTCGACAAATCCTCACTGTGGTCTGTTTCTTCTCAGTAATCAAGCTCGAGGAAGGAAGAACCACGTTGCAGAGGACAGTGAGGCGGAACAACAATGGCCATCGAATTTTGTGCAGTTCCACTAAAATTGAGGAAGACATGCCCGGGTATGGAGACACGCATCGCTGTTTCCAAAGATATAAAAAAGGGTTAATGAAAAGTACACCAACAAACAGAAGCATCATAATTATATCTTGACGGGAACTAAACCAGGATGCCCGAGAAAAAAAGCATTTCTTCATTTAACCAGTGATAGTACTACCACCATATGGACAATGACCGCACAACCACCATGTACTTTTTGTCGAAATAACATGTTTACCTCCACCGAGGCATAAATCAGGACAACTTTTCGAGTGGCATTTCCTCTACAATAGTACTAGTAGGTGATGTTGACCAGCCGACGAACCCTAGCTACTATGCATGGGGAGCTGGGGTGTAGTCTCATAGAAGAAAACCCGCACGCAGCGACACAGGAGCTGGACCAAGATAAGAAGTTATACCTCAGGTGGGCGAGATGTCGTTTAGGCGGGCGGGCGGGATCTGCCCACACGACGGCAGCGAACAAGGGCGCAGAGGATCTTCGTCCGTGCCAGCGCCGGCTCCGAGAGACGGTGCGCATCAGCTCCCCCCGTCGCCGATGGCGACAACGTCAACGCTGCACCTCCTCACCTCCCGCAGCGGATGGGATTCAGCCGGATCTGTGACCACCGGTGAGGAGAGAGATAGACTGGACACTGTCATCTTGTTTTGATATGGAGAGGGTGAGAGAGCGAGACGCGAGAAACTCTATCAAACAAGAGGCTATAATGAGTAAAAAAATCTCTCCATAGCAGTGGTTTTAAATAGAATACGCGCGTTCTCGGAAAAAAGAAACGAAAACTGGCGGTGTCGGAGTAATTGGACACAGATACCCCGAAGACGGCAAGACGATATTTCAAGACATCGGGGCTAGCAAAGCCCCTCAGTCCAACTACCCGGCCGGCTGCTGGCTGCTGGCTGTGGACTGCTCCACCAGGCCGACTGCTGGCTGCCGACTTCCTGGCCGCCCAGGCCGACAGCTGGCTGCCGACGTCCCGGCCTCCCAGGCCGACTGCTGGCTGCCGACTTCCCGGCCGCCCAGGCCGACTACTGGCTGCCGACTTCCCGGCCGCCCCTGCCGACTGCCGACTGCCGACTGCGCCTACCAGCCGGCTGCCGACTGCAGCTCGACCCGACACCGACAAGACATCGACAAGACGGCCATACTGCGACGTCATCTACAGTGTACTGGTCCCCTTGGCACTATTTTATAAAGTGCCCAGGGGACAAGCATGACATGCACCATGCCACTAGCTATGTCTACATAGCTTGGCTTGTAAGCTACCCAAGGTAGCTTACAACCAAAGCCACTACCACCCATGCCACTAGCTAGCTTACACATTAAGCTAGCTACACACTATAAAAGGAGGCCTCATCCATCCATCCAGGAGGATGGAGACTCACGCATACACACAAGCAAGCTAGCTAGCAAGAGAGCTAGCTAGCCAGCCACACACTCACGCATGCATCCATTCATGCGGCCACCAGGCACCCTGGCTCCCATGCCATACACACATATACAAGGCCAGATGCCTATGGCACTGACCTCAAATACAGCTCCAGGAGCACTCTGTATTAGATATATCAGATACACTCAGACATGCAGCAGTAGGAGTATTATCTCTCCGGAGAGCTCCGAAGCTGGGTAAACTAGCGCGTGCTACTCGCATACCCGTCCCTGGATATTCCGGCAACAGTCTTGCCCCCACACGAAGCCACCTTGTGGCATATGTCGTCTAGCACCCCCCGTGAGAATACCACGACGGGCGGACAATTTTTTAAGGGTCTGTCTAGGACACATCTAGATGTGACATAGTTATGTCACATCTAAGTTGATGTCCACACTGTTTGTGGTCTATTTTTTTTAGTCCTAGTTTTTTTTGTTTCTTCTTGCTACATTATATACTTGTGGGAGCTTAGATGTGATATCCTTAAATAACATCTAGATGTGAATTGGACAAACTGATTTTCTAATGTATCAAGAAAGAAAACTCGATAAAAAACACGCCCCCGCTTCCAGGTCGCGAGAGTCGTCACAAGACACACACATAGACATAGACATGCATATCCGTGTTTACGTAAAATTCCATTTCCATCTCCATCTCCAATCATATTTGTCCATCTGGCACATTATTTACGTTGTTAATTATATACGCAGCAATATTAACATACAACATCTCTTGTTTGCGCACGTCCGGACCGCTGCCATGGCCGGTCCTGACCAACCCGAACCCTCTTCATCTCCCGCGCGTGCTTCCCGCCCGAAATGGTCAGTGCCGCATTCATGCCCGGCCAGAGCGGGCGCGACCTCTCACTGTCGCCGGCATTGAAGCGGCGCACCGGCCGAGAGAGCGTCGCCCGCGCCGCTTCCGGGTGCATGCGGCTGCTCCGTGTTCAAAGGTCGCAATAGCCGGCTACAACATGCATGTAAAAAGTTTTTGGGAGTCCGTGCTACAGCTAGCTGTCCTCCCCCAACTCGTCAATCTCTTCCAGTAGTGCTAGTAGTACTCCATGGTGTGATCCATCGACAAGCAGGCGGGAAAGTTATCGTATACTCGGTTTGCGCTGAGTGGCATGCCGAGCGACTGTGTGGGGTCGAGCCGTGGAGGAGGGTGAGACACGAACACGACAGACGTGATTTACTGTGTGATTTGACTGCTCCTTAGTGGCCCCTACACGTACTCCCCCTACGTGTATGCAACAGTCACACGTACACATGGACGCAAAAACGCGCGCGACGCCCTAATGCATGCATGTCCGAGCACACGACGGAACACACACGGTCCCGCTAAGTGCTCAACCTACACGTGCATGCACACACATACTCAGTCAGGGTGAGCTAGTGACCGTATAAACACCGGAAAATATATATATTGAGCGCAATGAGCGTATTATGAAGTCCACTGACCGTATTCTTACAAATATACAGTGACAGACGGTGTATTTATCTCGTTTGAAATTAATCAATATTAACCGGAGAGGAGGCAGTATGGACTAGCATTACTTGCGCGCGGTGGCTCGCAGGACAAGGAGAAACTTTTGACTAATGCAAGATGTCCCTCGCTCAGGCGGTGGACGTGCAACAGTTAATTCGGTGTCAGATTGCCAGAAGCATACACTATACTACTAGTGCTACTATTGTTCGACTTCCCGAATAGGTGAACAACCAAGCGCAAAGTTTACTAATATAGTCTATAAAGGTACGTACTATACTAGTACTAGGAACCGGATGGAGGAGCGTCTGCACTATTATTATAATTTTAAAATGTGATAAAGCAATCTTCAACACATTTGGTTATCTTCGAGGGTTCTCGCATGTGATAATGGAAGTTGATTGCATGGAACACTCGCCACAATTCTCGCTTAATTCTGGCTCATATCCTGTTACAAATAGTAGCGCTCAGTAATATTTCCTCTTTTTTTGTTATTCAACATGTAAACAGGTCAGCAAACCTTGCGGCGCATCTTCATGCGAACCGTGCTTGCTGCACTTTGAATGTGGACGAGAGCTGGCTTGATGAAACACCTCGCTTCCTACTTCTTTTTTGCGGGGTACCTCGCTTCCTAGTGACCAGTGTCTTGGCTGATCGTCCTAAGAATGCTTATATATGAATAAAGCTCTCTCATTTACCCGCAAAAAGGATTGAGCCATATTAACCAGAAAGGAGGGAGTATGGACTAGCACTACTTTTTGGTGTGTCCCGTCAACTCGCAGAACGAGGAGAAGCTTGCAGGACAAGGTGAAGCTCGCTTACGCCTTTTGACTAATGCAACCTACCCTCGGTGGACATGCATCAGTCCATTCGGTGTCAGATTGTCAGCGGCATACACTGTAGTACCCAACATGCGGAGTACCATCATTGTTCGACTTCACGAAGAGGCGAAGAGCCAAGCGCAGTAGTACGAGCAGTAATACTACTAGAACCGCATGGTGGAGCGTTTGTACTCTTATTTCTTTTTATCTCTGATAAAGTACACGTTTATTCCGGAGAAGGGCGGAAAAAGGCAGCCCAACATGCAGTGACGGAGCTTGAAACCAAAAACAGGGCAGGCCAATCTGAAGGGAATTTCTCTTGAGCTGGCCATCACTTCATGCGAAGTGCGAGTGTTTTGCTCCTAGGCTGGGCGGGCCATGGCCACCTTTTGCCAACATGTAATGAATGATATCGATCAACCAACCATGCTCGAATATATCTTGGCCTCCATGCGAACTCGTCTGTGTGTTCTCACTCCTCGTCTCTCTCAAGGAACGGCGGGTTGGCTCTTTGCCGTCAATTGAGATCGGTTTGCTCACACTCCTGTCCCACATGTCAGTGATATGCCAAGAGGAGGTGCGTTGACCGAATGGCCATACGCGTACTTGGTTTTGAACCTTCATACTACTACTCCCTCCGTCACAGTTTACAAGGCGCGCTTCATTATGATGCATTTGTCTCAATGCATTTCCACCACCAGAGACTTTAGACGTGTTTGGATTAATGCTCAATTAATTAGGGCGTGGTAACCGCAATCAAGTCCACAATTTTCTCTCCATGTAACTACGGAATGGAGTAAGTGCATGCATGTGTGTACCCTGGGTGGAAGCACCTTTGCATGCATGTGTACGATTATTCCCTCTACTAGTAATAGACGCCACGCTATAACTACCAATGCTATTTTTCAGGCCGATCGCTAGTCGCCTTGGTCCCACAGATCTTTTTTCTTTTTTTTTAAGCCTTGTTGTATAAACAAAGGACGGCTGGAGTAGTATGAGCGGATTCAAAGAAGAGCGTATTGATGGTTGCTTATTCAGAGCAACTTATAGTGGGAAAGGTGGGGCTTACGATTTGACTGCTCATTACTCACTATTAATGTGGCGCAACGACCGGGCTGAGTCTCCTATGCGGTTGTGCACTACCCCCTCGGTTCTTAAATATACTCCGGAGTATATTTGTCTTTCTAGAGATTTCACTGAGTGACTACTCAAATATTTGTCTTTTTAGAGATTTCAAATGGACCGCACATACGGATGTATATACATATTTTAGAGTGTAGATTCTCTCATTTTGCTCCGTATGTAGTCACTTGTTGAAATCTCTAGAAAGACGAATAGAATATTTAGGAACGGAGGGAGTACACATACGAAGCAAAATGAGTGAATCTACACTCTAAAATATGCCCGTTTGAAATTTCTAAAAGACAAATATTTAGGAACGAAGGAGTTTAATTTTGTGCATGGCACATGGACTCGGATGATGAAGAGGCTTCTGGCAATGCTATCTAGCTTCCATCATTTGTTTACATAATTGACGTACTATACAAATAATTTTCCAGCGAGGCATGAAATTGTACAATGGTGTGAGCTTTCAGCTTCTGTTTCACGTGTCTTGCCATCGATGCTCTTTCGGAAACAATAAAAAACTAACTTCCTTGCTAATGCATGTCAATTATTAGCATATCGAAGCTAATAATTACATCACAATCAAGACAGAGTTGTGAGAAGGTGTTAAATTAAAATTGATCCATGCTTTCATTGGCAAGAACGTCCCCAGCTCTGTCTAAATCATCAAGGCATGTTGGGAAAAAAATTAGCTGTCTGGAGCATGCAACATTCCGATCATTTTGTGCAGTTCCACTAAAATAGAGCTGAGCATCCCTGTTCCAAAGATATTAAGTGTGATTACGATAATAGAGGACTGCTGATGAAACAATAAACATATAAATAGAAGCTAGTCACCTTTGTAGTCTCTTTTAAGACTAACTAGTTGGAGAAGATTAGGCTCGGAGTTGGATGAGGAGGATAGAGCAAAACCAATCTCCCTTTGTGCAGTCGCACTGAAATGTAGAGACGTTGCCCATGTGACATTTTAGTACAACTGCACAAAACACTCTTAATAAAAAAGTGATTTGTGCAGTTCACCAAAAGGTCGCAATAACAACGAGGTGAAATGGATAGCCCTGTTTGCAAAAAAGATGTAGAAAGGAAACAATTACTGGCCAATAACAGTTGATGACACATGCGACGACAAAAAAGAAGCATATTCCTTGCCCTAAGGGAAGATAACAACACGGTTGTGTTTGTCTAAAACAGTGTGAGGACGATAATGCAATATGGAAAGTACGCTGGACAAGCTACGTTTTGGGCAAAGAACTATGGAAGATCCACATGTAGCGATGTGGGAAGACGGGCAGTGCAGCAAGGCCGGAGGGGATACCTGGAGGTCGTCGGGATGTAACTAGGTGAGCGGCGACGGGCGGAATCAGCGAGCAGGTGTCGTAGGCCCTGCCGCGCCGGAGCTTGGTCAGGGAGAACGGCGTGTACCGCAGATCGGGACGTGCTTCCTCGACGCCGTCAAACAGAGAAACGATGCACTTCCTGCCATTCCCCCGGCGGACGGGATGCGGCCGGATCAGTGACCAACGGTGAGAGAGAGAGGCCACCGCACTCCCTTTCCCCCGGCGGACGGGATGCGGCCGGATCAGTGACCAACGGTGAGAGAGAGAGAGGCCACCGCACTCCCTTTCCCCCGGCGGACGGGATGCGGCCGGATCAGTGACCAACGGTGAGAGAGAGAGGCCATCGCAGCCCTGTGTGAGATACTCTGAAGAGCGACAAACCAGGCATGCAAGGCTCCATTGTATATAGTGAGCGGACTACCTTTTTCTCCATAAAAATTGTTTTATATTCAGTGTACGTGCCATTGAGCGCTATAACTTTATTTAAAAATAACGCGGCAACGCGTCAAGTCGAACTTCGTTTCGTGCAGGCGTGGTACATGACCTCCCTAGGTAAACAACCGCTACAGGTGTTGAAATTAGCACGTGGGCTGCCATTTCGAAAAGAAATGAGCTCCACCGTGTACCTGCGCGGGTGTGGCTGGGCACGATGAGTGTGTACATGCATGGTGAACCTATTCTCTTCTTGTTTACGTACTCCACGTTCTTGGGGTTGTGTGAGAGAGATACAAACCTAGAGAGATATAGTGTGTGGGTTCTTGAGAGTTTTTTGGCGGGGGGGGGGGGGGTTAAAACAAAAAATGTAACATATGCAATGTGTGTGAAATAGAGTCCTGGAAATAACATATATATAGAGGGGGCGATCCACGAGAAGATAGTGGAGGTATCACCAGCTTGAGGTGTCCATAGAATCGAAAAGAGGGATGATGTGTGTGTGTGTGCGCGCGCGATCGATAAAGAGTGTCATCAAATTTGTGTGTGCCCACGTCAAAGATATAGAGTGGCTGGCCCTCTTTGGAACGTGAGAGGGACATGTGCAGTTTGTCTCTGTGGCATGGATACCTACCTGCAGCGCTCGACTATCGGTGTGTGGTGGGGGAAGAGGGAGGACCAATTAACTATAGAGGTACAATGGCTGGTATATGTGTGGAGGAGGAGAGAGGCCTACCTCATGTATTAAGGAGATCGATCTGCCTCATGTATTAAGGGAGATCGATCGGCATCCATGCATTTGTGTATGAGAGGAATAAGGTTGGGAGAGAGACAGAGCTAGAGTGTTGGAGGGGGTGGTAGTGGAGTTGCTTCTAACAAATGGTGGGATAGGCTTGCTAGACAAACGGAGGGCATGCCCGCAATATCAATAAGAGAGGAGATGGCTGCTTGTTGTCTATGCACGTGTGTGTGAGAGACGGGTCAGGAGGCATGCACGAATGATGAGGGGGGACGATGTGGCTCTGGTGAGCAGACATAACTACATAGGAAGATCAATCGCCCTTTGTTAGAGAAAGGAGAGACATAACTTGTGAGGTACGTCGATCGATGAGGGGGGTAGTTAAAGTCGATCCAGGTATATGTTGGGAGATCGATCGGTATACATGCATGTGTGTGTTAGAAGCAAACGAGGCACGAGGAGAAGGATAGAGATAGAAGGATGCATGTAGGAGGTGGTACGAGAGGCATACTATATAGAGCGGGGAAGAGTGTGCGAGTACGAGAATGATGAAAAGAGTGGTGGGAGTGAGGCATGGACGGCGACAAGAGAAGAGGGGAAGCTTGTGTTTGTGCTAGGCACACCTGGCTATAGAGGCATATCGATCGATGTGTGCCGTAAAGAAGGAGCTGGGGGGCCTACACACCCCGTGGGTGAACGACCTAAAGTGAAAAGACGAATTTCCACGATGGAGCTAGAGAATGCTGAGGGAGGGTGAGAGGGATGCGGGCGTGTGCATATACAAGAGAAAGTTAGCGCTAGCTACAAAGATAAGAGGGTTGTGTGTGTGTAAAACACGAATAGAGATCATATATACTTCATTATAAAAAGTGAATTCAGATATTTGAAGAATTTATCATAGTGTTTTAAACCGACGTATGTGTGAATATATATAACGGTGATACACATGGTGTGTTTATGAACATGTTATACTACATTTAATATATTTTATCTCTACTCTTATAAAAAAAGGAGTTGTTGATGATGGTGTGCCTGCCATCCTACATCTCGAAAATTCAGATATCGTGCTCCCAAAACTGGCGCCTTCACAACCCGCGCATTGCTATCCCAAAATTACAACGTGCGCGAAAAATACCTCCAGCTGCCAAATCCCGACACGCGAAATCCCCCTTCTAACCCTGAGCCGAAAGGGCCGCTAGTTCAAATCGGTGGGGGGTACTTTTGTAACACACCCTACATTTTGGACAAGTGCGTCCCTAAGTCTTGCTTCACCCCCTCCCATCGCCCCCTTTTCACCATTCGAAATCCCAGGCCGCCATAACCTCTCCGCTCCAGCCGTGAAACCCAAACCTCCTCCGTCCGCCACGTCACTGCTGCCCAGCCGAAGCCTCTTCCCCGACGACGTCGTCTACCGCAACAGCTCGACGTCCCTCATCCACCTCCCCGGATGAGGATCCGTCGTCCATCTCGCCGTCCCGCCGGTTCAGCCGCCCCGTCCTCCACCTCCAAGGAGCTGCTCCGACGATCGCCTCGTCTATCGCGGCTGCTCCATCCCCACAGCGCCGCCTTAACCTGCTCCACTAGAACCGCAGCATCCTCACCGACTCCTCGGACGAAGCCGAGGCCTACTCGGCGCCACCAAAGAGGTTGTACACTCATCGCATCGCACCTTCTCCTTAACTCGACCTCCCGGCACCGACGGTGCTCCATCCCGCACCGCCATGGAGCGGCTACCTTGAAGCTGGCGCCACGGGCGACATCTCCACGGCGGCTCTTCCTCAGTGCGAGGCCCCTTCGGCGGCGGCGTCCATACCAGCCGGATCTGCTGCTGCTGCTCCAGCTCGCTTCGCTTCGCTTCATGTTCTTGCTGCTTGCTCCGGCTCTCGCCGATCGCTCGCTTGCCCAGCTGCTGCTTCTTCTCTCCCCTCGCCGTCTTTGCTGCTGCTCTGATTAAGCCACACTTCACCGACTGAATCTACTTTTGGGTCACCGATTTTTGAGAGGTTGGGGGGCTCATGAGTTAAGGAAGAACCACCCGCAGCGGGACGGGGCTCACGGAGAGGTACCCCACTATCTATCTTAGGGTTCGTGGTGGGGGCGGGGGCCTAGAGGGCTGGCAGGCGGCGGTGGCGAAGTTGTTTTGGGCGGCGAGGCGACGCTAGGGCCGGCGGTTCGGCCGGTTGTGGCAGGCGGCTCAGGGGTGTGCAGGTTGAAGATGAACTGCAAGACCTCCCTAAACTACATGTCAAGTGTCTCTCTACTACCATTGCGTTTAGTTTCGACATTAGCATTCAGATTCCACAGTTAATTTCAGTTTCGACAGTTAAGTTCAGAGTCAACGGTTTTTACCTCATCTGTTGTAGTCAGGTGGTTTTTGGTGATGTTAATTTTACATCCATTTTTCATCATCTATTGGAGATGCTATTAGAATCCCACTTGAGATTGACGATGTCTGTCTTGTGCTGCTTCAGCCTTGACGTCTTACGGCTCACCGGAGCTGCTCCAACGACAGAACGATCCATCACAACAGAGCAGTGCCCTGGACGCCGTCTAAAGATTCCTCAGATCTTCCTCCACACCTCCGACAGCCACCTCTGCCTCAACTGCTTCAGCGACCAACCCAATGATGCTGAGGTCGACACGGCTACATCAAAGAGGTTGTACACTTGTTGCGTCAGTTATTACTATACATTCACGTCGATCCATTAGGGCTATTTTGGTTCAACGGAAAATCGTCGATCCACTGGTTGTTACCATCACTCTAAATTTCTGCATGCTCTCCTTACAAAATCTCACCAAATTTTTTTCAGATGCATGTCGATATTGTACACAGTCATGCTGAACATGTAGAGAAAAAGAGAAGAGTTTTTGGCTGACAATACAATCTCATGCATACATCGCTCCATGGTGGGTTCAATGGCAAACCCTCCCCACCCCTCTCCAGTTGTAATCCAGAGGAAGATATCTGCTCGAGGCGTGTTCGGGGCGCCGACCACTCCTATTTACCCCCAAGGTGTTTGCTCTACCTTGGCATGATGATGTTAGTCATATGATGCATATGTTGCATTGCAATGCCTACTTTTCACATCATATATGTCATCTTCTTAGTTTAGACATGTTCTATAATGCCACCTGTTTAGTTTCTATATCATATTTGGGAATTATGCAGTCTCATGTCTTTTAGCCAGCCATAATATATGTGAAATGTGCAATGCCATCCTGTTTAACCAGGCATCATATATTTGAATGATATCTTGCCCATCCTTTTCTTCATTACATTTCCATTTGTCGACAATGTTTGTACATTAAACTACTCTTCCTGTGAATCAGCCATTTGGGTGGGAGATGGAAAAATCTGGAGTGAAAACAAGGCCTTCAGAGCAGACAGTGCTACCTATCGAAGCAGATCTCTTGTTGGGTCCTGATAGCTCCTCAGAGATGGATTCAGAGACAGATGACCAGTCCTATTCCCCCACTAAGGTGTATGCTCTAACTTGGCATTGTTATACTGCTCATATCATGCATACGGTGTCTTGCATTGCATAGTTTAGACATCATATACACAATATTCAACACCATGTTCTTAGTTCAGACATCATATCGAATGCCCTCTGTTTAGAATATAAATCACATATGTGAATTAAATGATGTGATCCTGATTACTTAGATAACATGTAGGTGAATTATGTCATGCGATCCTGTTTAGTTATTCATCATATCTTTGAATTATGTTATGCTATGCTATCCAGTTTAGATAGACATCATATATGTGAAATTATGCCATGCTATCCGCTTTAGTTAAACAATATACATGTCAACTATTTCATGCCCTCTTTTTCCACACTATCTATTGCATCATCTCTCATACAATGTCCTGTACATTCAACTATGTTTCCTGATTATCAGCCATTTGAATTGGAGCAGGTGATGCCAAGATTCAGCGGAATAAAAACACGGTCTTCAAATAAAACAGTGCTACCTCTTGGTGGAGATAGCACCCCGGTTGTACATGCACAAGAACCAACCCTACCACACATAACCCAAACTCTCGCAGATTGTACCCCTACTACGATGGATAGAGAACCAGCTTCACCCAATCTAACCCCAACCCCAGCGGATAGTAATCCAGTTCCTGTTGACACAGCACCATCTCCACCATAGAGCTCCCAAACAACAGCAGTTAGTAAGGCAGCTCCGAGGCCCAAAGGGCCAAGTACTATCACGGCGAACCCCAACTCCACCAGCTAGTACGCTTATTCCTGTGGAGGAAGCACAACCAGCCGATCGTAGTTTAGCATCTATCACATTTGATGTTGTTAAATCAGATATGCGTATCTTCCCATCATGGAAATATTATCTCAAGATGAAGGAAAATGCCGTTATGGGTGTTTGTCCAGGAGTTATGTGTAAGTAATGTTATTCATGGCAATTACTTCGCTTCGTCCCATACATCCTACCTCCATGATGGTTATAATACAGAAAATTTTCCCATTTTTCTCTATGGAGAAGGACCGATTTGGAAACTCAGGATGAGGTAACCTGTGCTAATACCTCTCGCTATCTTCAAGAATGCTTGGTGGCGATGTCGGAATTACACGAAGAAAATGTACTTCACCGGCAAAGAAACTCATCAAGTTCCCTTACGTTCTCCTGAGACACATTTACTGGACGATGACTGGGAACGCCTTGTTCTGTACTGGTCCCGAACCAAGAATGTGGTAAGGTCTATGAGCTAATTTTCTATTTTTAAGTATTTTATTCTTGTGTCTTACTGTACTCTGTTCATGTAGAACAAGTGCCTAAACCTGAAGAACAACTATTCAAATTTAAGATTCCATTGCTATCATAGTTCAAAAAAGCGCGTGGCGTTAATTGTGCGTTTTGCCACCGCCTTGCGCTTTACTGACCAAAGCGCATGCTTATGCGCAGTTATGCACAGATTATGCATAGTTATGCGCAATGCGTTTTGCCAACGCCTAGATCCTAGGCGTGCTTAAGCGCTCGCTTGGGCGCGCCTTTTTTAACTATGATTGCTTTGCTCTTGTATCACTGTATTTACTGGTACAAACTTATTTTTAAATTGAAGGATCCAATCGAAACTCCAATGGCACAGCAGGTATGTTCACGCATGTTTCTTTAACAGGTTTGCTCTTATCAATAGCTTTGTTGATTTCAATTTCAATTGTGTATACAGTTGACTTTCATATCATGCACATTACTAGCATCACAATGAGCCAATAGTGTTGTTGTACATGTAGACCCGTGGTACCCATCTGAAATCTTGTTGTGCCGTGTAGTTTCCCATGCTTTGTGTTCTTTCACTGCTGCTTTGTCTTGACCTGATATGATTTGAACCGTGTCTCTATTTTGATTTGGCAAGACAATACAGTGACCATAGGACATAGATATATGTTTGTTTGATGCTTTTATTATGTACTAGTACTTGGCAATAGAAGACTTGGTAGTTTAATCCTGTCCACCTTACTAATGAACTGGTTCACCGAAATGAGTTTCATATACCTGTACATGCTAAACTTGTTATGTGTCCGCTTGTTTCTTCTTTTAGAATGTCGATGTAATATTGGGGAAGACTGCCTTATTAAGCAATGGTAAAGGAAGTAATGCGAGATAAGGTTCGGATAGTGACACATCCTTGTTGGTCTCCAACAAAGCTGATAAAACAGCTAAGGAAGACTATCTTGAAGATAGCGAGACAACCCGAAAGTCCTGTCTTGGTTTAGTGTTCGAGTTACTGGCCACTACCGCATGCACAAGCTATTCAAACTCACTATCTGAATCAGTTCGGTTTCTTGAGTCTCAACTACAAGCTGAAAGACATCGATCAGCTGTGCTGCGACAAGAAGCGGAAGGACTGCGGAAGTCCCTGGAGCATTCAGATGCATACTTTCTGGTGCAACAACAGGCGTTGGAGGATTTTAGCGCCAAACAGGACAAAGCTAATCAGCTTGCTAAGCTTATTGCCAGCATGGTGGATACCCAGGATAACGTTTCTTGCGCATGGGCCTCAGTTGTTTCAGTTATGCTCTTGTTTTGTTGCCGCGTTTATTTGCACTGGTGGCCAATTTTGATGGCCAAGTGTATGTAATATGATGCTTTGTTCCCTATATTTGCACTGGTGGCGAACTTTGATGCCCCGTGGATGTAAATATGTGTAATAGTGGTAATAGGCTAGCCTTAATTGCTTGCTTATTTATTTCCTTATTTTCTTGTTTAGTTGTTTGCTTGTAGTCACTGCAGTTCTTTTTTGGTGTTTTTCTAGTGGCCACAATAGCCTATTTTTGGTTACTAGGCCAAAATAATCATGGCAACACATGGACTGTTGTAACCATGGGCCTCCTGCAGGCCGTATGATCCATGGGCCTTCATTCGGCCGTAGGACCATTGGCCTTCTATACGGGCCGTAGGATCCATCGGCCTTCTATACGGGCCTTAGGGATCAATGGGCCTTCTACCTTCTACGGGCCGTAGGGTCCACGGGCCTTCTATGGGCCGTACTATCCATGGGCCTCATACGGGCCGTAGGATCCATGGGCCTTCTACGGGGCGTATCATCATTTCGCCAATCATGGGCCGTACTATTCGTGGACCATAACGGGCCGTTAATAGGCCGTATTTGATAGCTCTATGAAAACTGCCCAACGGGTTTTTTTACATGAAAACGGTCCAATGTATTAATGGTCCGCAAACGGGCCGACTGTAACGACGGGCTGAATTTGGCCCACAAGCAGAAAATGACAGTAACGGGCCGTATGTAACCGAATGCTACAAATGAGCCCTGAGAAGGCCGAAAGATAACTTGGGCTGGAAACGGCCCAATGGAATAACGGGCCGTTAATGAGTATAAAGTGATACACTGTTCATTACGGGCCAGTTTCACCACGGGCCGTTAATGGGCCAAGAGTTATAAAGGTCCTCATATGGGCCGAAAGAAGTCATGGGCCACACATGGGCCGGAAGTTAAAATAGGCTGAATCATATTGGACGGCCCAGATGACGCTACTGGGCCTAATTCAGATAGGGCGTAACGGGCACTCGGTTAGCGGGCTGTAAATGGGCTATATGCGAACAGGCCGTTAACAGGCTTTCCGTGGGCCGACCCGCCACCTTTTGACCAAGTCAAACGGGCCGGCCTTTTCACCGGAATGGGCCTCTGTTGGGCCGTGCCACGTGTGGCCGTATCATAGGCGCCTTCGGTCCAATGAGCGGATGACATCTGTCCCAACGGTGAGACGACACGTGTTTGCTCCAGCCAATGATGATTTTACACATGGAAAATCCCCATTGGTCGGGGCTATTAACGGGTTATCGTATCCAAAACCCGACCCGATAGCTTAACGACATTCCGTTACGGTGGATGCCACGTGTCGGTCACCCTTGATGAAAGCAGTTCTGTGACGCGCGATTTATCGTCATGGAAGTGGACACTCCCGTGATGATAATTTTGGTAATGTCATGGAACACTACTACGACAGCACAGGTATGACTATCTTGATTCTGTCATAAATTTGTCATGGATGTACATGCATGACAAAAAACGCGACCTACTGTGACAAACATGTATCATCACGGAAGTGTATTTTTTTGTAGTGATATATTCATGAAAACATACTAGGTTCAGATCTGAAATCACGGCACTCGGGCCCTAGTGACAAGCATTAAGCATAGCAAAGTCATAGCAACATCATTCTCAGAACATAATGGATACTAGGGATCAAACCCTAACAAAACTAACTCGATTACATGATAAATCTCATGCAACCCATCACCGTCCAACAAGCCTACGATGGAATTACTCATGCACGGTTGCTGATGACGACGGCGATGGATTCCCCTCTCCGGAGCCCCGAACGGACTCCAGATCAGCTCTCCCGAGAGAGATTAGGGCTTGGCGGCGGCTCCGTATCGTAAAACACGATGAATCCTTCGCTCCAAACATGAATATATAGAGTTGGAGTTGAGGTCGGTGGAGCCTCAGGGGGCCCACGAGACAGGGGGCACGCCCCAGGGGGGTGGGCGCGCCCTCCACCCTCGTGGACAGGGTGTGGACCCCCGGTGTTGATTCTTTCGTCGGTATTCTTTATTTATTCCAAAAATATTCTCCGTGAAGTTTTAGGTCATTCTGAGAACTTTTATTTCTGCACAAAAATAACACCATGGCAATTCTGCTGAAAACAGCGTTAGTCCGGGTTAATTCCATCCAAATCATGCAAGTTAGAGTCCAAAACAAGGGCAAAAGTGTTTGGATAGTAGATACGATGGAAAAGTATCAACTCCCCCAAGCTTAAACCTTTGCTTGTCCTCAAGCAATTCAGTTGACAAACTGAAAGTGATAAATAAAAACTTTTACAAACTCTGTTTGCTCTTGTTGTTGTAAATATGTAAAGCAAGCATTCAAGTTTTCAGCAAAGATTATGAACTAACCATACTCACAATTACACTTAGGTCTCATGTTTACTCATATCAATGGCATAATCAACTAGTGAGCAATAATAATAATTCTCGGATGACAACACTTTCTCAAAACAATCATGATATGATATAACAATATGGTATCTCGCTAGCCCTTTCTGCGACCGCAAAACATAAATGCAGAGCACCTTTGAAGATCAAGGACTGACTTAACGTTGTAATTCATGGTAAAAGAGATCCATTCATAGTCATACTCAATATAAATTAATAGTAATGGATGCAAATGACAATGGTGTTCTCCAACTGGTGCTTTTTAATAAGAGGATGATGACTCAACATAAAAGTAAATAGATGGGCCCTTCACAGAGGGAAGCATGGATTTGTAGAGGTGCCAGAGCTCGAGTTTTGAAATAGAGATAAATAATATTTTGAGTGGCATACTTTCATTGTCAACATAACAACCGAGAGATCTCGATATCTTCCATGCTACACACATTATAGGCGGTTCCCAAACAGAATTGTAAAGTTTATACTCCCCGACAACCAACAAGCATCAATCCATGGCTTGCCCGAAACAACGGGTGCCTCCAACTAACAACAATCCTGGGGGAGTTTTGTTTGCAATTTCTTTGATTTGGTTTAAGCATGGGACTGGGCATCCCGATGACCAGCCATTTTCTCTTGAGTGAGGAGCGGAGTCCACTTCTCTTGAGAATAACCCACCTAGCATGGAAGATATAGACAACCCTAGTTGATACATGAGCTATTCGAGCAGACAAAACATAATTCCATTTGAAGGTTTAGAGTTTGGCACATACAAATTTACTTGGAACGGCAGGTAGATACCGCATATAGGAAGGTATGGTGGACTCATATGGAATAATTTTGGGGTTTACGGAAGTGGATGCACAAGTAGTATTCCAACTTAGTACAAGTGAAGGCTAGAAAAAGACTGGGAAGCGACCAACTAGAGAGTGACAACAGTCATGAACATGCATTAAAATTAATCAACACTGAGTGCAACCATGAGTTGGATATAATCCACCATGAACATAAATATCGTGGAGGCTATGTTGATTTTGTTAAAACTACATGTGTGAACATGTACCAAGTTAAGCCACTCGAATTGTTCAAAGAAGGATACCACCCTATCATACCACATCACAACCATTTTAATAGCATGTTGGCACGCAAGGTAAACCATTATAAACTCCTAGCTAATTAAGCATGGCATGAGCAACTATAATCTCTAATTGTCATTGCAAATATGTTTCATTCATAATAGGCTTAATCAGGAACGATGAACTAATCATATTTCCAAAAACAAGATAGGTCGAGTTCATACCACCTTTTCTCATCTCAATCAGTCCATCATATATCGTCATTATTTCCTTTCACTTGCACGACCGAACGGTGTGGATAATAATAATAGTGCACATGCATTGGACTAAGCTGGAATCTGTGAGGATTTAATACAACGTAGAAGACAAGGTATTATGGCTCTTGGTTAAATCAACAATAATGCATATGAGAGCCACTCAACATTTTCATCATGGTCTTCTCCTCTCGGCCCCCCAAAGAGAAGAAATAAAATAAAACTATTTACACGGGAAACCTCCCAACAAACAAAAGAAGAACGAGTAATCTTTTTGTGTTTTCTTTTAATTACTACTACTACAGGCATGGAAAGTAAACTAGCTAAAGGTTAAAACTATTTTTTGGGTTTTTCTTAAGGTTTTTCAAACACACAAGAAAAAGACTTAGAAAAGAAAATAAACTAGCATGGATAGTACAATGAAAAAGTATGAGCACCGACAACTGGCATGAGTGTGTGAACATGAATATAATATCGGTGACAAATACGTACTGCCCCAAGCTTAGGCTTTTGGCCTAAGTTGGTCTATGCCCACGGATCAAAGTGGTCCTCTCCAGTGTGCCACTGGTTGGCGATCTCCTCCGGAACCCACTGATAAACAGACTGCCCATAAGGGTCAAGTGGTGGCTCCGACTCAGCCTCTCGAGCAGGTGTCATGCTCAAGTATGCATGAACGGCCTCCGGCAAAATGAGGTACGTGCCTGAAAATATGTTAAACAAAGAGGGCGCAGGCAAAGTAATAATCTCACAATAATTTTATCAAATATCAAATTATACCTAAGCAGTTTCTTCTTATTTTTAACAATAAAGTCATGTGCTACCATACTCTTATAATCTAGAAAGACAGGAGGCAACAACTTTTCTTCTTTCTCATAATGCCTAATACGTATATTAAAGTGTGCAGCAAGGCACGATGCAAAGATGCCACCAAATATGGGGCCCTTTGTACGGTTCAGACTTAACCGTTTAGCAATAATAGCACCCAAAACTGAAAGTTGTATCACGAAACAAAGCATGGAGCAATATAACAATATCAGGGGCACTAAGATTTCCACTGTTCCCGTGACCAATCAAGCATCTACTGGCAAATATTGCAAAGTAACGTAGAACAGGAAAATGTATGCTAGTAATTCTTGCACCTGAAACTTTCCTCGTTTCCCCTACATCAATTTCATTAATAAAACCCTCCACATCATTACAGTGTGGTTCCTCTAAGCTGCCCTCAAAGGGTATCTTGCATACCCGACAAAAATCATATAGGGACATCTCCTTAACATCATCATATAAATGAAACTCCACTGAAGGTGGTGATTTCTTCATAAGAAACTGAAAATTTTGCAAGAAAATATTAGTGAGTAGGAGATATTGTTCGCGCTGGTCGCGGAGGAAGTCGGTGAGGCCTGCATTCTCAGCCAAGTGATAAAAATCAACATAAATTCCAGCGGCTCTCAAGAACTCATCACAAGGCCATCCACATGGCCGAACCTCCGCAGTGTGAGGGAGATTATATTTGGGCTTCTTATTCTCATCACTTTGCTTATCCTTCGAGCTTCGGCTCGAAGAGCCCCTCAACAATCTCTTCATCATTTTCTTTCTCTGAAAATTTTCTGAAATAATTAGTTACTCCAAATAAAAGTGAACCAAACTCGACAAGATTGATAGCAACTCCTCCCACAAGTGCCTAGAGACTATATCATGCATTAGAACTACTTGGGACCAAATAAATTTGACATGCAAGCTCAAGAACAGGGTCACCTAAGAAGCAAAAATTTGCAATAAATAAAGCACTAGAACAAAAACTAATTGGACCATTGGAGGAGTCACATACCGAAGAACAATCCCCCAAAGCGGTTTTGTGAATGGAGCATTGAGCAAGGAGATCGAAAATCGCAGCAAAACGAGCTAGAACACGGGTTTGAGCTGTGTGGGGATTTTTTTCTGGAGGAAGACAAAGTGTGTGGGTGCAGGAATAAGTGGAGGGGGGCACGTGGGGCCCACGAGGCAGGGAGGCGCGCCCAAGGGGGTAGGGCGTGCACTGCACCCTCGTGGCCAGGTGGTTGCCCCCTCTGGTATGTTCTTAGTGCCAGATATTCTTAAATATTATACTAAAAAACATATTTCAATCTCAGGACATTTGGAGAACTTTTATTTTCGGGGTATTTTTTTATTGCAGGGATAATTCAGAAAATAGACAGAAAATACTTTTTTTGCTTTATTAAATCTAAATAACAGAAAGTAAAAAGAGGGTACAGAGAGTTGTGCTTTCTAACTTCATCCGTCTCATGCTCATCAAAAGGAATCCACTAACAAGGTTGATCAAGTCTTGTTAACAAACTCATTCCGAATCTCATGAAGCCGGAGAATTTTTGAATGGCACTAGGTTACCTCAACGGGGATATGCACGTCCCCAATAATAAGAATATCATATTTCTTCTTGACAGTAGGAAGAGAAAATTCAAAACCTCCAATAGTAATTGTTGAAAATTTTCCAATTGAATTTATATTGTGGACTTGAGGTTGTTTCCTCGGAAAGTGTAACGTATGATCATTACCATTAATGTGAAAAGTGACATTGCCTTTGTTGCAATCAATAACAGCCCCTGCATTATTCAAAAAGGGTCTACCAAGGATAATCGACATACTATCGTCCTCGGGAATATAAAGAATAACAAAGTCCGTTAAAATAGTAAGGTTTGCAACCACAACAGGCACATCCTCACAAATACGGACAGGTATAGCAGTTGATTTATCGGCCATTTGCAAAGATATTTCAGTAGGTGTCAACTTATTCAAATCAAGTCTATGATATAAAGAGAGCGGCATAACACTAACACTAGCTCCAAGATCACATAAAGCAGTTTTAACATAGTTTCTTTTAATGGATCATGGTATAGTTGGTACTTCTGGATCTCCCAGTTTCTTAGGTATTCCACCTTTAAAAGTATAATTAGCAAGCATGGTGGAAATTTCAGCTTCCGGTATCTTTCTCTTATTTGTAACAATATCTTTCATATACTTAGCATATGGGTTCATTTTAAGCATATCAGTCAAACGCATACGCGAAAAGATAGGTCTAATCATTTCAGCAAAGCGCTCAAAATCCTCATCATCCTTTTTCTTGGATGGTTTAGGAGGAAAAGGCATGGGTTTCTGAACCCATGGTTCTGTTTCTTTACCATGCTTCCTAGCAACAAAGTATCTCTTATCATAACGGTGATTCTTTGATTGTGGGTTATAAAGATCAACAACAGGTTCAATCTCTACATCATTGCTATTTCTAGGTTGAGCATCAACATGAACATCATCATTAACATTATCACTAGGTTCATGTTCATCACCAGATTGTGTTTCAGCATCAGAAATAGAAATATCATTGGGATTCTCAGGTGTGTCAACAACAGATTCACTAGAAGCATGTAAAGTCCTATCATTTTTCTTTTTCTTCTTTTTAGAAGGACTATCTGTATCAACATTAGTTCTCTGAGAATCTTGCTCAACTCTCCTAGGGTGGCCCTCAGGATACAAAGGTTCTTGAGTCATTTTACCCCCTCTAGTCATAACTCTAACAACATTATCATTTTTCTTGTTATTTAATTCATTGAGCAAATCATTTTGAGATTTAAGCACTTGTTCTACTTGAGTGGTAACTATAGAAGCATGTTTACTAATAAATTTAAGTTCACCTTTAACTCTAGACATATAATCACTCAAGTGTTCAATCATATAAGCATTTCGTTTCAATTGTCTGCCAACATAAGCATTGAAGTTTTCTTGTTTAACAATAAAATTATCAAACTCATTTAAGCATTGGCTAGCAGACTTATAACGAGGAATATCAGCTTCGTCAAATCTATAGTGAGAATTTATCTTTACTACCTGTGTCGGGTTATCAAGACCATGTATTTCTTCAATAGGTGGTAAATTCTTAACATCTTCAGCTTTAATACCTTTTTCTTTCATAAATTTCTTTGCCTCTTGCATATCTTCAGGACTGAGAAATAGAATACCCCTTTTATTCGGAGTAGGCTTAGGAGTTGGTTCAGGAAGTGTCCAATTATTTTCATAACTCAACATATTATTCGGTAGAAAATCCAGCTTGATCAACAGTTATTTCCCTGAAAACAAAACCAGCACAACTATCCAGGTGGTCTCTGGAAGCATCGGTTAGTCCGTTCTAAAAGATATCAAGTATTTCATTCTTCTTAAGAGGATGATCAGGCAAAGCATTAGGTAATTGGAGAAGCCTCCCCCAAGCGTGTGGGAGAATCTCTTCTTCAATTTGCACAAAATTATATATTTCCCTTAAGGCAGCTTCTTTCTTATGAGCGGGGAAATATTTAGCAGAGAAGTAATAAATCATATCCTGGGGACTACGCACACATCCACGATCAAGAGAATTAAACCATGTTTTAGCATCACATGAGAACAAAAATAACTTAAGGATATAGTAGTAACGAATTTTTTCCTCATGAGTGAATAGGGTGGCTATATCATTCAATTTAGTAAGATGTGCCACAACAGTTTCAGATTCATAGCCATAAAAAGGATCAGATTCAACCAAAGTAATTATCTTAGTATTGATAGAGAAATCATAATCCTTATCAGAAATAGAGATAGGTGAAGTAGCAAAAGCAGGGTCATGTTTCATTCTAGCATTCAAAGACTTTTCTTTCATCTTAGCTAATAGTTTCTTAAGATCATATCTATTATTGCAAGCAAGTAAATCTCTAGCAGTTTCCTCATCCATAACATAACCCTCAGGCCGAACAGGCAATTCATATCTAGGGGGAGAATCTTCATCATCACTTTCATCAATATTATCAGTTTCAATAATTTCATTCTCTCTAGCCCTAGCAATTTGTTCATCAAGAAATTCACCTAATGGCACAGTATTATCAAGCATAGAAGTAGTTTCATCATAAGTATCATGCATAGCAGAAGTGGTATCATCAATAACATGCGACCTATCAGAATCAATAGCAGGTGTAGGTGTCGCAAGTTTACTCATAACAGAAGGTGAATCAAGTGCAGAGCTAGATGGCAAACTCTTACCTCCCCTCGTAGTTGAGGGATAAATCTTGGTTTTTTCGTCATTCAAGTTCCTCATAGTGACCAGTAGATATAAATCCCAAGTGACTCAAAAAATAGAGCTATGCTCCCCGGCAGCGGCGCCAGAAAATAGTCTTGATAACCCACAAGTATAGAGGATCGCAATCGTTTTTGGGGGTAAAGTATTCAACCCATATTTATTGATTCGACACAAGGGGAGCCAAAGAATATTCTCAGGTATTAGCAGTCGAGTTGTCAATTCAACCACACTTGGAAAACTTAATATCTGCATCAAAGTATTTACACTACAGGAATCAGCTACTTTGCCATCTGCCACGGCGGACGGCAAAGGTCTTTGCCGTCCGCCGCGGACGACAAAAGGGGACGGCAAAGTAGGTAGTATGGAAGTAACGGTAATGGTGGCAAAAGTAACAGTAGCAGTTTTGTAGTAATCGTAACAGTGGCAACGAAAAAGTAACTAAGCAAAGATCAATATGTGAAAAGCTCGTAGGCATTGGATCAGTGATGGATAATTATGTCGGATGCAATTTCTCATGCAAAAGTTATAACATAGGGTGACACAGAACTAGCTCCAGTTCATCAATGTAATGTAGGCATGTATTCTGAATATAGTCATATGTGCTTATGAAAAGAACTTGCATGACATCTTTTGTCCTACCCTCCCGTGGCAGTGGGGTCCTATTGGAAACTATGGTATATTAAGGCCTCCTTTTAATAGAGTACCAGACCAAAGCATTAACACTTACTGATTACATGAACTCCTCAAACTATGGTCATCACCGGGAGTGGTCCCGATTATTGTCACTTGAGGTTGCGGATCATAACACATTGTAGGTGACTATTGATTTGCAAGATAGGATCAAGAACTCACATATATTCATGAAAACATAATTGGTTCAGATCTGAAATCATGGCACTCGGGCCCTAGTGACAAGCATTAAGCATAGCAAAGTCATAGCAACATCAATCTCAGAACAAAATGGATACTAGGGATCAAACCCTAACAAAACTAACTCGATTACATGATAAATATCATCCAACCCATCACCGTCCAGCAAGCCTACGATGGAATTGCTCATGCACGGTGGTGAGAATCATGAAATTGGTGATGGAGGATGGATGATGATGACGACGGCGATGGATTCCCCTCTCCGGAGCCCCGAACGGACTCCAGATCAGCCCTCCCAAGAGAGATTAGGGCTTGGCGGCGGCTCCATATTGTAAAACGCGATGAATCCTTCTCTCGGAACATGAATATATAGAGTTGGAGTTGAGGTCAGTGGAGCCTCAGGGGGCCCACATGACAGGGGGACGCACCAGGGGGTGGGCGCGCCCTCCACCCTCATGGACAGGGTGTGGACCCCCTGGTGTTGATTCTTTCGCCAGTATTTTTTATTTATTCCAAAAATATTCTCCGTGAAGTTTCAGGTCATTCCAAGAACTTTTATTTCTGCACAAAAATAACACCATGGCAATTATGCTGAAAACAGCGTCAGTCTGGGTTAGCTCCATCCAAAGCATGCAAGTTAGAGTCCAAAACAAGGGCAAAAGTGTTTGGAAAAGTAGATACGATGGAGACGTATCAATGACCTTGCCTCCAATTCTCTAGACCTCATGAGCTTTGTGGAGCAAGCTGAACAGCGCTGGCCGGCCACTTAGTAAGTTTCACATTCTCTTTGTTGCCACCGCTGTCACCACATGGCACGCCCGGAATGACAGGGTTTTCAACTCTAAGAGATGGTCCTCGGCTTGTGTAAAACAGTCCGTGACACAGCTGCTTCATTTATGGCAAAATAGGAGCCGTGAGCAAGATGACAACGATTCTATAGCCGCTTGGATACATTGCCTAGCTTAAGCTAGTTTCTGTTTAAGTTAGCTAGTTGTATATCTCTCTCTTCTCTCCTCCCCGTCCTTACTTGTATCTCTCCAAACTGGCAGCTTATAGCCACGGCACCTTGGTGCTAAATATAAGCTTCATCTAATCGACCCCTCTGGTCCCCAGGCTTTGTTGGCTGTTTTGAAATATATAAGGTAGACCATATCTATCTTTCATTAAAAAAACGTTTGGTTGTGTACTGCTTTCAATCACTTCAAATCCCCTCACCACGCACTCGTTTTTACCAATCCTACTGTCGAGAACATAATCATGTTCGACAACACTTGGCTAATTTTCCATCGTCCTCGCTGGTTCTAGGTCATCAAACGACTTTAATTGGCACTGCTTAGATAGTAATTACCTACTAAAAATACTCCTGCACATCATGTTTCTATCAGGAATGCATTGTCGTCTTGCACATCAACAGATTAAATCCACCTCCTTGCCAAAACGTGTGGAGGAAGGAGACGGGTGTGAGGATGGATGGGCACATATGTACACGGTCATTACCTGTCACGTTGGTATATGCTGGCGTCGATGGTAAATGATTGTTTCCCCTGTCTGTACCAACTCTCATCCCACCTAGACCGCCAATGGACTAACTGCCGGCATCATATAATAAATGCCTTGCATGGGGCCGCAACAGGAATTCTATCCAAGGAATATGAACTAGAATACAAGGCTGCACACGCATCTCGATGCTGCTGTTCAGTCCAGATTCCAGGTGCATCTGGACCTGGGAGCCAAATTGGTTTTCCGATGGTGATACTAATATATAACACTGAGGTGTAGAGGAAGTAAAGTTATATGTATGTAAATGCGTAACAGAACACAAACTATAGAGAGCTAAATCATAATTAATTGAGGCTAGTCCATCAAAATGATTCCTGGTTAGTAGTGATAATGAATTGATCCAATTCTGACCTAATTAATTCTAAAACATTATTGTTCATCTGAGATGTTTTTAATGTTGACTTCATATTACAGGCATAGTTATTTATTTGTTATGCCCTTCATGGTCAAGAGGTTTGTTTGGAATGCTTCCAAATCAATGGGTTCAGTGTCCATGAGATAAATGTATTGACCTCTAGTAAAGAGCTTTTTTCTTTTTTCTTTTTTCTTTTTTGAATTTGAGCTGTAGTAAAGAGCTGATTCTAGGGAATGCCAGGATTTCACTTTTCAGTCATCCATCGTGATGGAGTAGTTAACCTTCCATATGCCATTGGAAAATATGCACAAGCATTAGTTCTTGCCTTTCGGGGGATAAAAAATGTTGAACATATTATGTAGGTTTGTACGCATGTATATGGTTAGGATAATCTCCTACCGGCCACGCCTCTAGTTTCCTTGTATAGATGAGGCTGAGGGCACCCCTTGTACTTATATACGTGCGTTGTGCACCTGATCAATATCGAGAGTTGCATTGCCTTCCATCATGGTATCAGTTTTCTTCCCGATCCTACCCTAGCTTCCGCTCCTACCCTAGCTGGCCAAGAGCCCCTCACGCCGCCACCCTGGCCGCCAGCACCTAACCCCATCGCCGCCGCCTCCCATCGTACTCCACCCGATCATATCTTCCCCTCCTGATCGCCACCCTCCCCTTCCCCAACCCGATCGCCATCTCCCTGTCTTGATCCCGCACCCACCCGAGACCGTCACCGCCCGAACCCACCCGCGCTGCCGCCCCTTTGGTTGCCGCGCCGCACCACCCAACCCTTCTGATGGCATTTCCCCACTCCTCCGTCTCCATCCCCTCGAAACCCTTCGATGGTCCGGCTCCTCCTCCGGTGGAACTCGTTCGCGATCTTGACATCTTCGCTCGCGTGCCCATCATCCTGGACTACGCCAACTCAACCTACTACGCTTGGAAAACCTATTTCTCCCTCGTCTTCCGTGAGTACCACCTCATCGACCATGTTGATGGCTCCGTCGACACCGAGCTCATGTTCGAGAACGACGACTGGATGACCATTGACACCACCATCACCCGCTGGCTGTACCAACCCATCTCCAAGGACCTCTTCCACACCATTGTGTGCAACACTAATGACGCGCAGATGGTGTGGGCGAAGCTGAACGGGCTCTTCATCGACAACGCCCTCTAGCGCCGCGTGTTCCTTCAGTAGGAATTTTTTGGCTGCCATCAACATGACTCGTCTATGGACGATTATTGTATGCGCCTTAAGAAACTTGCTGACGAGCTCCGCGACCTCAGGGAGAAGGTCTCCGACAAGCTCCTCCTTACCACGCTCACTGCCGGCCTGAGCGAAGAATTCAGCAACACGGCCTCCAACCTAATGTTTCTTTTGGACCTGACCTTTCCTAGGGTTGTGGCCTATCTTCGTTTGGAGGAGAGGACGATGAAGATGGTGAAGTCCCGGGCCCCACACACGGTGCTCGCCCCACAACTAGCCGCCGCCCCCTCCTGGCAACAGGGACCGCCGCAGGGGCCACCGCGGCAAGAGGCCACCGCAGCAACACGGTGCGGCGGTGGGGGAGGGAAGGGGCACCCACAACCGCAGCAGCAGCTGCCCCCGGCTACGTGGGCGGGCGTGCCGAACCCTTGGACCGCGGTGGTCCACGCGTACACGATGCTCGCGGCTGCCCCGTCCCGGCTGGCATCCTCGGCGCCGTCCGCCGCCCCAGGCGATGTACGCCGCGCCTGGCGGCTATCTGCCTCTGCCACCCCCGCCCACGTACGCTGCTCCGGGTGGCTACCCCGACGCCGCACCCGCCTACCCCGCCGCGCCTCCTGACGCGGGCGCTGCCTTCCGCTAGCACCATGGGACCCGGCCCTCCTCGTGGCGCTTCACTCCGCTCCTACACCCAACACATACACCAGAGGCGGCGACTGGTATATGGAGACCGGGGCTACATCTCACATGACCTCCAACCCCGGTAACCTCAACTCCGCGCATCCAGCTTCTACCGCATGTTGTATCACTGTTGGGGATGGATCATCCCTTCCCATTACTCATGTCAGTTATGGTTCTTTTCCGTCTAACTCCATGCCTATACATCTGTCTAATGTCTTAGTTTCACCTGATTTAGTCACAAATCTTGTTTACATTCATTCTCTTGCACGTGAAAATCCTATAACTGTTGAATTTTACGAAGTGGGTTTTTCTGTCAAGGACGCCCGTACCCGGATGGTACTCCACCGATGTGACAGCCCAGACGGCCTCTACCCGGTCCACTCCACCGACACCACCACCTCCACTCCGGTCTCCCTCTCCGTCATGGTGGATCTTTGGCATGCTCGGCTGGGACATCCGAACTCCGCCACCCTTCGTCATATTCTTAGGACTGTTTCATTCACGTGTAATAAAACCCATGATCATACTTGTCATGCTTGTCATCTCGGCAAGCATGTCCATCTTCCGTTTAGTGCGTCCTCATCGGTGGCGTTGTATCCATTTGACTTGATTCATAGTGACTTATGGACATCTTTTGTTGCCAGTAATATGGGATTTTTATACTATCTTGTCATACTTGATGATTTTTCGCACTATATGTGGACCTTCCCGTTGCGGAGAAAATCCGATGCACTCTCCGTTCTAACCACATTTTACTCCTATGTCGCTGCGCAGTTTGGGTGCCCCATTCATGCATTGCAGACTGACAATTGGAAGGAGTTCGCCAACGTCGGGGTTCGCACCCTTCTTGCCACACATTGCACGATTCTTCGTCTCACTTGCCCGTATACCTCCCAAAAAAATGGTCGCGCCGAACGGATCCTTTGCACCCTCAATGATTGTGTGTGCACCCTTCTCTTCCACTCTAACGTCCCATCCCGGTTTTGGCCGGACGCCCTAGCCACCGCCTCTCTCCTTCTTAACATTCGTCTGAGTCGTGCTCGTGGGAATTTCGCACCATACCACCTTCTCTTCGGTACCCACCCCCCCCCCCCCCCCCGTCCTATGACGACCTTCGTGTTTTTGGGTCTCTCTGTTATCCTAGCATCGTCGCCACCACTCCTCACAAACTCGCACCTCGCTCCGTGGCATGCATCTTTCTTAGATACCCACCAAACACCAAAGGCTACCGTTGCTACGATCCGGTTTCCCACCGAGTCTTCACTTCACGGCATGTTTACTTTGACGAGAGGTCTTTTCCTTTTCACCAGGTACCGCCGCCGGACGACTCGCCATCATCACCTGCGCCCACTGGCACCGCTCGTGGTTGCCGCTCACTCGTGCTCGGGCCCCCTCCCGGCTGCGGCCCCCCCGCCATGCGTGGGCCTCCTCCCGGCTTCGGCGCCCCCGCTACGCCTGGGCCCTCATCTGGGTCCGCGGCACTAGACCATCCGCCCTCGCCTGTCGTGCTAGGCTCATTAGCCGGACCGGCCGCGCCTTCGTTGGCGGCGACGGCGCCTCCTACTCCCGTCGAGTCTGCAGCCTCGTCAGCGAATGCATCCCATGCGCCTCACCCTGGCTCCTCGACGGCCTGACTGGTGATCCCGACGGGGTCTTCTTCGACCTCATCCTCGGTTGATTCCTCACCGCCGATGGCTCCACCGGCTGCCCCGGCCACCCGCATGGTCACCCGTGCTCGCGCCTGTGTCCACCGCCGCAGCACGCGTTACTCCACGGATGAGTACCTCCTCACTGCCTCGACATCCGCACCATCACCTCTCCCGTCGTGAGCTCATGCCGCGCTTCGCGATCCGCATTGGCTCACTGCGATGCACGAGGAGTTCGACGCGTTGTTGTGTAACCGCACCTGGCAGCTCGTCCTGCAACCCGCCCCCCACCCCCATGCCAGCGTCATCATCGGAAAGTGGGCCTTCCTACATAAGACTCGTCCTGATGGGTCTCTCAAGCGCTACAAGGCTCGCTGGGTGGTCCGCGGGTTCCGTCAGTGCGCTGGAGTCGACTTCACCGACACCTTTGCCCCGGTTGTGAAACTGGGCATGATTCACACGGTCCTTCAGCTTGCGGTCTCTCGCGCCTGGCCGGTGCATCATATGGATGTGTCGAACGCGTTCATGCATGGCCATCTCTTGGAGCAGGTCTTCTATCAGCAGCCCACTAGTTTCATCGATGCGGCTCGTCCGGACCACGTGTGCCTACTCTCCCGCTCATTATATGAGTTGAGGCAGGCCCCTCGATCTTTGTACCAGCGCATCACCGCCTTGCTGCAGCAGCTTGGGTTTCGAGCTACTCACTCAGACGCCTCGCTTTTTGTCTACGACCAGGGCCAGGCGACTGCTTACCAACTCCTATACGTTGACGACATCATCCTAATCGCTTCCTCGCCTGAGCTCCTTCATCAGCATACTGCTTGCCTCAGCGCTGAGTTCGCCATTAAGAACCTCGGCCCGTTGCACTACTTCCTCGGCATTGAGGTGGTGCGACGCGCCGATGGGTTCTTCATTCACCAGCAGCAGTATGCTCAGGACCTCCCTGAGCGGGCAGGCATGCTTAATTGTAAGCCTGTCCCCACGCCTATCGACATGAAGGCCAAGGTCTCTACAATTAATGGCTCGCCCGCGCCGGATGCCGCGTTTTATCGCTCCACTGTCAGCGCCCTCCAGTACCTGACGCTCACTCGGCCGAACCTGAAGTACGCCGTCCAGCAGGTGTGCCTCCACATGCATGCCCCTCGCGACACTCACTGGAACCTGGTGAAGCGGATTCTTCGGTACATCCGCGGCACCACGGCTCTCGGTCTCACGTTGATGGCCTTGACCTAGTCACCTACAGTGACGTTAATTGGGCTGGCTGTCCGCACACGCGGCGCTCCACTTCCGGCTACTGTGTCTACCTGGGTCCCTCGCTCATATCGTGGTCGTCTAAACGACAACCCACGATATCCCGCTCTAGTGCCGAGGCTGATTATCGTCACTACTGCAGGATGCTGCTAACGCGACACTATGATCAGAGACCCTTCGAGAAACTGTGTGCAATGCAATACACGCAAACGGTGATGTATGAAAACCGTCAGAAATGTACAAAATGTTTGAGATGACAGATGCATCAAACACAATTCAGGTTTTAGTTGCGTGTGCGATGAAGGGCATACAGTTCAGTTCAATCAACTGTTTGTGATGAGGAGGAACAAAAGAAACGGACAGCCAGATGAAGACATGTGCGATACATAGCATACATTTCACTCGGATGAACTATTTGTGATTAGGCAACACAAAAGAAACAGTTAGCCAGATCAAAGGTGTGTGCGATATACGGCATGTGGTACACTCGGATGAATTGTTTGCATTGAGACATGAGAACAGAAACGGTTCAAATGAACAAGATGTGTGTGATACGAGGCAAACAGGTCTGTAATCAGAAACGTGTGCGAAGACTGATAACAACACAGACAATTACTGCTAACAAGCCGTGTGTGTTGTGAGCAAATGATTGCTGGTATACAATTGTGAGTGATTGATGAAAACATCACCGACGGGTTCCATTGTTTAGTCCATGTGCGATGTGATTTTCTTTGTCCGCACGACAATCTATGCTCCGTCTACAGAGCATCAACATATATACTTAAAAAGATAGCATTGCATAACCAAATTATGCATACAATTATACAAGTGACTACACACATAACATTTCCACACACCAAAGAAAGTAATTGCATGCATACTAAAGTAGCAGAAACGAGGATCTAATCATCTACGTATTGTTGCGACGACGCTTGCCATCGCTCTACTTCCGGCTGGATCCCTAGCCGTTTTGTGGAAGGAGGGACTTCCTCATGTCAGCGATCCGCTTGTACATGTCATAGATCGTGTACGCCTCCTTGGCCGCATACACGACGTGAGCTTTGTCGAGTTGCTCCATCCAGGCCGAGTGCCAGGCACAGTTGTCCTTGTTGCACGAATCCTTCATGTCTGTGTAGTAGGGGTCGATGATGGCCTCGGCGAGGTGAACCGGTGAGTCCTTCTCATGCTCCTTGCTGCCCATGATCTTGTATTGGCCCTAGATGTCGACAAGATTCTAGCAGGCGATGCCTGAATTCTCGAGCGCCTTTACATCGTTGGTGATGTCCACCGTAGCGAACATGTAGTGGGGGCTGTTGACAAACCTGGCGAAACGCTCGCAAGGCCTTGTGGCCAGGCAGTAGTGGTAGACGAGGACGTGGTGGCGCACGCACATCTGGGCGACGACAACCTTGGGACGAGACCCGGCACGAGCGCGGGTGTACTCGAGGTCGAACCCGACCACCTTGTACTTCTCCTCGGCAAGCAACAGCTCCATGATGTGGATGGAGTGCTCCACCGAAACTGGGTCGTTGGTGTACACCACCGAGAGGTCCATGAACCTTCTGTGGGTGTCCACCACGGCATGCATGGTGAACTACTGCTCATCGTGGGCAGCCACTCAGAGCGCCATTGGAGCCGCACAGGATAGCCTCGAAGAATTTCTCGTGGTGGGTGTGCTTCTTGCAATGGTGGGGCGTGATCGAAAGGTTGAAGAGACACAAGGGTAGGTTAAATGGCCGCTGTAATAAATGGGGGCTGGCCTGTCACGCCCAAGATGCGACCCTATCCTAAAGGAACATCGAAGGTCCCACCAAGGATAGAAGCACATCTTGAAGACGCTTTTGCAAGATGGATATCATTACATTGTACCATTACATAATAGTTGGGGATACATACAAAAGCCACAACCGCCCAAAGAATACATCAACATACATGAGATCAACATCTGACTACGTATGACACATAAACAAAAACTCAAACGACATCCACCCTGCTAGCCTAGGCTGCCGACCTGGAACCTATCCCCTGATCGAAGAAGCAGAAGAAGAACTCCAAAACAAGTAAACATCGCTCTCACGTCATGATCATCGCAAACCATGTACCTGCAACTGTTGTTGTAGTAATCTGTGAGCCACGAGGACTCAGCAATCCCATTACCATGGGTATCAAGACTACCAAAGCTTAATGGGTAAGGAACGGGTAAAGGTGGTGAGGTTGTAGCAGCGACTAAGCACAGTATGGTGGCTAACTTATGAAAACAAGAGCGAGAAGAGGAGCTAAGCAAACGGTCGCCAACTAGTAATGATCAAGAAGTGATCCTGAACTCCTACTTACGTCAAACATAACCCAAAAACCGTGTTCTCCTCTCGAACAACCCCGAAAAGAGACAATCACGGTTACGCACGCGGTTGGTGTATTTTAGAAGAGTTTTCTTCAAGTTTACTACAACCGGATATTAACATATTTCCATCTGCCACATAACCGCGGGCACGGCTTTCGAAAGTACAAACCCTGAAGGGGTGTCCCAACTTAGCCCATGATAAGCTCTCACGATCAACGAAGGATATTCCTTCTCCCGGGAAGACCCGATCAGTCTCGGAATCCTGTTTACAAGACATTTCGACAATGGTAAAACATGTCCAACAAAGCCGCCCGAATGTGCCGAAAAATCCCGATAGGAGCTGCACGTATCTCGTTGTCAGGGCACACTAGATATGTCAAGCTACGAGTAAAACCAGGCCTCGAGTTTCCCCGAGGTGGCCCCGCAGGCTGCTCGGTTCGGACCAACACTCAGAGGAGCACTGGCCCGGGGGGGTTAAAATAAAGATGACCCTCGGGCTCCGGAAACCCAAGGGAAAAAGGCTTAGGTGAGGCAAATGGTAAAACCAATGTTGGGCCTTGCCGGAAGAGTTTTATTCAAGGCGAACTGTCTAGGTGTTCCCATAACACCCAACCGCGTTAGGGACGCAAAATCCAGGAACATAGTACTGATATGACGGAAACTAGGGCGGCAAGAGTGGAACAGAACACCAGGCATAAGGCCGAGCCTTCCACCCTTTACCAAGTATATAGATGCATTAATAATATAAGAGATATTGTGATATCCCAACATAAACATAATCCAACATGGAGCAATCTTCATCTTCACTTGCAACTAGCAACACTATAAGAGGGGCTGAGAAAAAGCGGTAACATAGCCAAACAACGGTTTGCTAGGAAGGATGACAAAGGTTAGAGGTTCATGGCAATTTGGGAGGTTTGATAAGCAAGTGGTAGGTAACGCGGCATAGTGATAGCATCGAGGCAACTAGCATAGCAATGATATTAATGAGATCCAAGGTGACGGTCATCTTGCCTGAAGTCCCCTAGGAAGAAGAACGAATCCCACGAAGAAGATGAAGCCATGAAGACGAACCAAGGGTAGACGAACGAATCCTCACGATCGCAATGAAACAGAAACTATCGAGAAGAAGCACACAACATGGTAAACACACCACACATGAACAAGGCATGATGCTCAACCAAGTATGTTGCATGAAAAGGTTACATGAGGCTACACATGGCAAGAGATGATGCATACAAGAACGACACATCAAAGCAAGTTTAAATGAGGCCGGAAACAATATATAACAATTCCGGTAAGTCCCCATATGCAAATTTCGAAACTGGTCTAGATCTGAATAAACCTTAAGTTAAAGTTGTAAAACAGCAACTTAAGATGCACCAAAATGATCTACACAAAATTATAGTCAAGTTACTTATAAAGTTCGTTTAATACGGAGCTACAACTTAGAAGATATGAGCCAAACAAGTTAAACATGACATTGATGCAAAATGCATTCAAACATCAAGCAAACACACTCAAAACATGGATGCAACAAGGTAATATGAAGCTACATGCAAAACTAAGTAAATTTCATATAGAGCACACTCAAAACGGAGCAACGGTTCAACACATACACACAGAACAAGTTTAAAGGACAAGCTGTCCAAAACAACAACTAGGCAACTTGCAAGCATCAAAACAATATTCTACAGCACCTCAACATGAAAAATAATGACATGGACTTGATGTACAGGTAAAGCATTACAAAACATGAGCACGGAGCTATCTCCAGAAATCACTAGAACATGCTCAAAAGGACATGGCAAGATTGCAAATCACTGTGCATGGCAGAAATAACATCAGGTTGCAACGTTTAGAACTATCAAACAACAAGCTACAGGAACTTATCTTGGCAAAAAAGGCATGGAATGCTAGTACAAAATAAAAATAACAAAACACCTTTACGGAACATATTCAAAAGATCAACAGAAAAGATGGAATCATCCAAGAAAGCATGGCAAGTGATATGACAGATTCGGACTTGGTGAAAATAACACATGGCAGGAACAACGATAAGTAGACCTGTTGGTGAGCTTGTACAACTCACTAAAGAGCATTTCATAGCATGTGAAGCTAACCAGCAGTAAGAAGGAATAATTATGAACCTAATAGTGGCAAGACAAAGTTCATAGCATGCTTGGATCACTAAAAACAACCATGGCAAAATTGATTAACATGTAAACAATCTGCCAAGAACATTTTATAGCAAAAGTGGAGCAAGATTAAGACATGCTAGATCACTCCATAAATGCAAACAGGGGCATGTACTGATAGACCATAACATGGGAAACAAAACACCCTTAGAGAACATCTCCAGATTATGCACAGACCTCATGGTATCAACAGGTTTACATTGCATCACAATATATCAGTTTCAGAAATCAGCAACATCACGGAGGCTACTTTGGAAGCTTGTAACAATCAACACATGGTATATTATGAAGAGTGGATTGCACCACAGCAAACATGGAATCTTTAAAGTCATAAAACATGTAGAATTAATGCTCAAAATAATATCACACAAAAAGATGTAAAAAAGACAAATGAGCAAGTTCTGTTGAACTACAGCAGACAACATAACATAGCACTCTTGCAACGATTATTAGGGCATCAAGATGAACCCAAACAAACATGGCATTATGGAACAAAATAAATAACATCTCACAGTGAACATTTTGATATATCATATGCATGAATCGGAGCTCTATGCATGGAGTTATGATGCGATGAACTGGGGCATAAAATGTATCACAGAAAAGACTTAGAGAAATTATACCCCTCCGAAATGGATCTAGGGTTCCTCGCACGGAAACCGAGATTGGCCGGAGATGTCGCGGAGAAGTGCGGGGGGCACCGGCGAGGTAGCTCAGGGCGGATCCGGCCGGATCTCGCCGGATTCGGGCGCGGATGACGAGGGGGCGGCGAGGGGGCGCGTGGCGGCGGGAGCTCCGGGAGGCGGCGATAGAGCACGGGCGCTGGTCGCGGCTGGTGGGCGGCGCGGCAGCGCGGGGAACGGAGGCGGCGCCTGCTCCATCACGGGCTCGGGAGGCGCGGGCGGCGGCTGTGACTCGTCCGGGCAGGTTGCGCCCGGGCGGGCTGCCTGGTCCGCGCGGCTCTTGTGTGGAGGAGAGAGAAGGCGCGGGAGGCCACGTGGCGTCTAGCCACTGGCTGCGGGGCGGCGGCGACTTTGTCCGGCGTCGCCCGGTCGTGTCCAGCGGCATGGAGGGGAATTTTAGGGTTTTGGACCGCGGGATTTCGGGGGAGAGGGGCATATTTATAGGTAGAGGGAGCTAGGAGAGTCCAAAAGAGGTGTAGTCTTCGACCACACGATCGTGATCTGATGGCGGAGGCCATGGAAGGGGTTTGGAAGGGGTATTGGGCCGTTTTGGAGGGGTGTTGGGCTGCACACAAAAGAGGCCTTTGCGGTTACCCGGTTAACCGTTGGAGTATCAAACGGACTCCAAATGGCACGAAACTTGACAGGCGGTCTACCGGTGCTGTACCAAGGCCGCTTTCCAAATCTTGGTCCATTCCGAGAATGTTTTAATGCCACTGACAAAACGAGGTCTGAGAGGCCCAACGGGCGCGTGTGGGACTGTCGGATCACGAAACGGACAACGGGGAAAAAGACCGGATGCAAGTGTCGAAAACATGAGGATGCAATGCAGGTGATGACATGGCAAAAAGCAACACGCAAGCAAAAGACATGGCAACGCCGGCGAATAACTGGAAGACACCTGGCGCATCGGATCCGGGGCGTTACACGGCCGGCCTGTAATCATCACGTCTTGTCACGACGTTCATAGCAAAGGATTCCAGTGCACGCTTGACAACACCGCACCGCACGTGTGGGCTCGAAGAGGCGCCAAATGTATCGTCGATGAGCCCGTTCCCGCGCTACCGCGCTGTTTACAATGCAAGCTTCCTACCTGGCTAGTTTGGCAACGCGTCGGCTGGAAGAGGGACAAATCATGGGCGTTTATTGGCAAAATGATTTGTAAAAACAAAGTGTGTGGATTGACTTTGGTCATAAGTTTACCCTTGGGTGATATGGTCAAAGTTACACAGAAGGGTGATGATGGACACTCGAGGGCAATAATTAATTCTGCGCTCTACACTGCACATGGTGGAAGAAACCAACTGTGTGTAATAATGTCAAAGATCACAGTCGAGTTAGCTATACAGATCGTGTGTTGTGAGATCGACAAGGTAAACTGATTCGAGAATGGTTAACAAAGTCTAAGACCATTGCATATTAAGGTCAAAATAGTGGTAGCAATATACGAGTCTCATACGATGCCATTTCAACGATCGTACCACAAAAGCTCAAAATGTAACAAGGTTCAAATTCCAAAGTTATATGGCTCAAATTCGAAGATTACAAGGTTCAAATTGATATTAGAAATGAAATTCAACTCATCAGCTGCAAATGCTCGCGCTGATCCGCTGAACATGGATATTAGATAGGTTCAAACTAATATCACCGCTTCTAAGTCTGGCTTCAAAACCTCACATTTTTTGCAAATGGGTCAGCCACTGAGAAGTAATGTATGGGGTTGACACGACGACTTCCGATTACTCTGTTATCTGAAGTTCCAAAATGAAATTCAGCATTTTTGGAGCCTACTCCATTCTGCCACAGGTGCCGGCGCGCTGATCAACAAACCATTCATTTTTGTGAAATAAATGTAGGGCAAACCTCATTTCCTTCAGCACCCTTGCTCTGAGAATAAAGAACCTGGCAAATATAATCTACAGTAAGGTCCCTCGGTAGGAGTTCAAAGTCATTTCTGAGAGATGCAGATCTAGGCATTCGATGCGATTGTTATATTGTATCACATTATCCACCACTAGGCCTAATCTTATCTGCAAAAGAAGAAAATGTGTTAGTGCCTACATGCAGTTTTGAACATTACTACATGCCTATTTGGTTTGCAGGATTTGTAAAATGCACTAACATGCCATCTTCGATCTGACATGATTAACATGGGCATATTGATGAAAAATGTAGCCTTCTTCCCAAGAGGTTGAAGTAGATGAAAAGTTCCATAAGAAAACTAGTACAGATGAATCCAAAGGATAAATGCTTATTGATTGTAACCATATGGATCAAGCAACCAATATTGGGGGGTGAAATGTATGTACTGAAATCCTCCAAAAGAACCTTCAGGAATCGTACTACATCGTCATTGTAAACTTGGAAAAAAGGTGTCACAAATTGAACTCCCTTAGGGTTAACATTTAATAAAGAAAGGAACATCACCTTGATATATAGCTTCTCCAGGCATGGAAAGCATCTTAGGAAACTGACAACTTGCTCCAGGTCGGGGCCGATAGATTCTAGTGCCATGACTTTCAATGTGCGCAGTTTCAGGGTCAAGCTTGTCGGAATCATTTTCTGAATGACAGACGAACAAACATCTTCAAATTTAGAAATAATGTTAATTTGTAGAGGAGAGGTAGAAGGCAGCTGTTGTGTCTGAACGGGTGTGGATCCAATAACAAGTTCGGAGTATTTGTCAGACGAGTAGCCCACCACTGTCGATTTCGGCGCAGAAATGACACTGATTCTTGCTGGACCTTCTTGATCAACTACAAGTAATCTCTCAAGTGCAGGTGTGTCCTGGATGACCATACTGTGGTCCACCTTTTGTGTTGTCTTCCTGCCGGACCAGCAACACACATAAATAGTCTGGAGAGTCATGGAGGTGTGGTGGAAGGTACTCAACCCATTGATCGCCTGAAGTTGAAGGTATTCGAGTGTAGTACAGCCACGGAGGAGGAGCTCCATGTCACCCTTTGAGAGGCAGACGGCGACGAGCTCGAGGTGCTTCAGTCGTGGTAGAATAAGAGCGGGTGCGTCATTAAGGGGCGGGAAATGGCAGTTTCTAAACTTGGCGACGTGCAGCGAGGGCGCGAGGCGGAGTGCGGACATTGGCAGCGACCGCATATGCCAATCATCAGAAGTGAGCTCCTCAAGCTGATCTAGGGCGGGGGATCGGAACCAGTCGTCAAGCTTGGCTCGGTCCTTGCCGTTGGAACAGAACTTGCACATTCTAAGGCCTTTGGTTGGGCCAAGGTTACTGCCGAGGATCTTGGAGAACGCATCCAAGATTTTGCGATAGCCAAGGCAGAGCTCGTGGGTGTCGATGATATCGAGATGGCTAGAGTTTCATAGGGGGCGCTGTCGTGGTTCTAAGTCTGACAGTAGAATGGGGGGTAGGTATGGAGAGGCAAGATCCTAGCTATGGAGTAGTTGTATACGCAAGGGATTTACGAGTTCAGGCCCTTCTCGGAGGAAGTAACAGCCCTACGTCTCGGAGCCCGGAGGCGGTCGACTGGATTATCTGCGTATGTGTTATAGGGTGCGAACCCTTCTACCGTGGAGGGGGTGGCTTATATAGAGTGCGCCAGACCCCAGCCAGCCCACGTAGTAGAGGGTTTAAGGTGCGTTAAAGCTAGGCGTTCTTTGGTAACGCCTTACATAAAGTGTCATTAAGGTCATAAAGACTATTTAACTACAAACCGTTTGGACACCGAGTGGCTCTTGGACTCTTGGTGGTCGAGTGGGTCTTCATAGTCGAGTGTCTTTTAATCTGTCGAGTGGAAGCTTACCAGGTCGACTGGAAGGCTACTTCTCTTGTGAATGTCCTTGTGGAGGGTACCTTTGGGTAGGTCTATGACCCTATCCCAGGTACATGACTTCATCATTAGCCCCCGAATAGATCGAGGTTTGAGTGAGGAAGGATTTGATAATCTTTCCGACCTGTTCTTCGTGTTGTGAGTGCATCTTACTCTGGATCAACGACCTTTTAGTGATGGCATCAGCTTCTCTTTCAGTCGCCTTGATCCATTCTTCACGTTTGTCGAGTGAACTTTGTGAACCTGAGGATTTCCGAGCTACGGATCTGAGGAAATCTGTTATCTGACGAGTTGCTCTGCGGTTAGCGGATTTCGCGGGATCCGAATTTTGGGAAGCGCGCGAAGCGGAGAAAACCGCGGCACTCGGATGGGATAAGACGATGAAGCCTCGATCCTCGCGCCGCCTTTTTCGCCACTGCGCGTGCCTGTTGCGGGATTGTGACGGGATTGCCCGGGCCTACCAGTCAGCCACTCGGAAGCGACCCCATATAAAGCGTTGGACCAGGCATTTTGAACAGTGCGTCCTCAGACTTCTCCTCTCTCCGCCTCCAAAACTTTCTCACCACGCTCTCCATCTGTTCAGCGCCGAAGCTCGGTACTTTTCTCGCCGGCGACCATGGTGAAGGACAAGACTGCCGCCACAGAGCAGGTGAAGAAGACGGCGGCGAAGGCCAAGGGGAGAGCGCCCAGTCGGGGCGGTTCCTCTTCGCGGTCCAAGCTGCTGCAGGGCTGGGTCCAAGGAGACTGGATCCGGTCGACCATCACCGAGAAAGATCTCACCGATCTGGCCAACGAAGGACTGATCCCCCATGGGTCGGCGAGGCTTCCGGGCACGGAGTGGCAACCGCAGCCTGAAGAGGGTGAGTGCCACCGACGTAGATAGGGGGTTTTCCGCCGCCAAATCCTTTTTTCCGGGGTTTCTGAACTTTTTGGGCGCAACTCCACCATTTCACTCCAAACTCCATTGTGTATCTTGTTGCTTTCGTTTTCGCTCATGAGAATTTCTTGGGTTGTCGACCGCATTGGGGTCTTTTCAAGCACATATTCACCTGTCGCTCTCAGACGGTGAATAAAACGAGCCCGAATGACGAGAGGACCCAAGTAATCCAAATGTGTGGGGACTCGGGGTCCAGATGAGGGGGAAGAGCGCCTTTCCAGCTATGACTCTCCCCGACTCGGTTAGAGGGTGGCAGTCGACCTGGTTTTACTGCCAAGACCAGCCGACGCCAGGCGATCGGCCCAGGCTCCCTCCTTTCTCCATGAGTCGAGTCAACAAGCCATCTTCCCTGAAGGTGTTACCAGAGGAGAAGGCCCAAGTAAAGCTGCTGATGGAGCGTGTAGTCCAGCTTATTCGCGATGGGGTGACCGCATGGATCTCACGGAGGTTTTTCTCCGACGGCGTGTTCAGCCACTCCAATACCAAGGTCATCCGATGTGGATGTACTGCACGGATGATACCACTCGGGTCCATCCGGAGGAGGTTGATGACGCCATACTGGAGAAGTGGATGACTGCCATCACAGGAAATAAAGACAACCCCCGCGGAGCTAGGAGGATTCCACCACTCGACCAGAGTTACCAACCAGACAAGGTATCACCGCTTATCTCCTGCTGTGATTCTGCTGCATTCATTATGTTTTGATGTCAATTTCAGGACTGACTTTCACCTTGTTTTGTTGTCTTCTAGGTCACCACTGAGATGTACTTGATGCCCAACGGGGCGCAGGAAATAGCCGAAGAAGAAGAAGGAAGTGGAGGTGAGAGTCTGGAGGAATGGGAGTCCAACGGCGAGGAGGATGAGGAGGATGATGGCTCTGATGATGAGGAGGAGGAGGAAGAAGAGGAGGAAGACGTCGACCCTCCTCGCTCGGAGGGAAGGTCCAAGTTGACGCACGACCCGGCGGGCGGGCGCGGTAAAGCTGTTGTGCCCACCAGTCAGTCGACGAAGGGACCTAGGACAACTTCTCCCGCGCCGACTGAGAAGTCGCCGAAGCAACCTCGAGCGACGTCGTCAAAGCCGGCGAAGGCCCTGCCCAAGATGCGAATGGTCATCCCCACCATCTCCGGGTAACCAATAGAACCTTGTATTTCCTTTTTCAACATGAGTGAACTTTTGGTCGACTTGATGGCTGATCAGCCGAGTCTTCAAATCTACAGTGCCGCTACCTCCGAGACTTCAGCCAAGCACGATGATCAGGAAATGGAGGATGCGGCCACTTCCAATCTTGGTAAGATCTCTGAGGTTTCACTTTAGCCAACTGGAGCTTTTTAGTCGATTGGGCTTCCATGTTTACTTCTGGATCTCTCTTGTAGTTCCGCCTCACGTCATTGATCTCCCCGATGATGACGAGGAACCGCCATTGGAAGAGGAGGAACAAGAAAGTGCTCTTTGGCAAGGCTGCTCAAGTCGCGGCGACTCGAGACGCTGATTTCGAGGGAGGCAACCCCACTCGGACTTCATATCTTTTTCACAGACCGACAAGTGCCCGACCCACTTCGTCGATTGCTGATCCGCCGCCTCTTTGCTACACACCACGTCCCGGAAGACCAAGTAAGTGCTGCTAAGGAGGCCATACGCCAGGCAGGGATCATGATGGAGCAGGTGAAAGCGGCTCGAGAGGCAAGTCAGGCGGCCTATGATGCCAGTTCAGCTCTCCAGAGCAATGTCCAAGTAAGTCAGTCGTCGCTTGCTTTGTTAGGATATACTATCTGAAACTGCTTTCTTCTGGAGATTTCCATATCTGTACACCCACTGGGTGTGTGTGTCGTTTGAACTTTTGTGGGGGCACGCTGAGTGCGCCCACTGGGTGTAGTCCCCGAGACTATGGTCGACTGCGTGCAGTCGGCTATGGTCTTTATGCTGTGATCTTCTTCACTCGACCTGGACGGACCAAGTCGAATGGAACTGTAACACCGGTGGGGGCACGCTAAGTGCACCCACTGGGTGTAGTCCCCGAGACTATGGTCGACTGCGTGCAGTTGACTATAGTCTAAAGAACTGTTTTTTTACTGCGGCTGACCGCTGACAATTAGCCATGTTTTTAGAATCATAACCTTTTTGCCTCTTTTGGTCGACTGATCGAACCAAATTGGTAAACCAGTGGGGGCACGCTGAGTGCACCCGCTGGGTGTAGTCCCCAAGACTACATCAGAATGTTTTTATTCGACCGTAGTCTTAGAAATGCTACTATTTTTCCTTAGTCACTTTCGGAAGTGATCTGTCTTTGATCTCTTTCGTTGGTTGACTCTTTGTAGAAATCTTGCGAGCTTGTGGCTCGCTATACTGAGTTAGAGAAAAAGCAGATTCAGCTCAACCTCGATTTGAAGCTTGCTCAGGAGAATTTGCAAAAGGCAAAGGATGAAGCAAAAGGTATGGCTGGTGAGAATATCTGACGACTGCCTCTGTTTTTCTGCTCATTCTCAACTCTGTTCTCATTGTTGCTTTGCAGATAAACTGGAAGAGACTTTGAAGAAGAAGGACCTTGAGCTTGCAGAGAGGCACGTATATGCTTTGGAGAAAACAAAGCTCGCTGAAGAGAAGCTTGCCTTAGTCGACAAACTTGAAGATGAAAATGCCAAACTGAAAGCCTCTCTTGACGCGGCTAACAAGGAAGTCAGTCGACTGAAGAACGACAAGAATGTTCTGTCTGACAAGGTTGGCCAGCTGGCGGGGAAGCAAAACGACCTGGAGATTTATCTTGGAGGGTTCGCCAAGAAGCTGTTTCTCATGCTTGAAGGTAATCTCTTTTATCCAACCATCTTGCTCTCACCGGCTCATCACATGATCTTCATTTTGAGTCTGAGTTGTGTTTTCAGAATTCTGCCAAAACTTTGAAGAAGAAACCACGGTCAGTGGAAACCAGCTTGGACCCCATCAACTCTCCTGTGAAGGACGAAGCTGCTATGAATGTGCTCATTTGGAGTCTCGTGTTGCTAAGCGTAGTGGATTATCTTGCTCGATTGAAAGTTGCACTTTGTCACAGATCGACTCGACTCTCTAGCCGTAAGCAGACTCTCTAGAATGATCTTGAATCCTGATGACTCATTGAATGAGATTCCAAGTCGAGTGCGTAATGGAAAAAGTCATCTGCCAGGTGTGGTGCTGATGTTGCTCTATCTCTGGTTCGTGTCCATTGCAAAGAAGCGCAAGAGGACAAGCTGGTGTCTCTCAAGGTTGCCAATACCAGGAAGCATGACTTCAGATCTTTCATGGAGACTTTCATCGCTGCTGCTACCCGTATTGCTGACGGAATCGACCTCGACCAGTTTGTTGCACCTTCCGGTCCTCCGCCGGAGGAGTAAAAAACTTCTAAGTCCCATTTTAAATTTGCCTCGGAATGCCGAGTGGTTTCTGTAACCGATAAACTTTAACAGGCTTAACGCTTTGGCGCCTTTGGATCCGTGGGACATTTATACGAACTTGGTTTTTCCTTTAACAAGATTTGCTTGCATTAGAGAGAACTTTAAAACTCATTCGTAAGATATACCGTTGAAATACCAATCGACTTGTGATAAATTTATCCTGCAGATAGAGGTGAAACACAGATCGCGATCGACCTTGTCGTCCTTACGGATCGGGACGAACCGCACGTTGTGCTTGTGGCGAAGCTCCGAAGGAGGAGGTTGCAGTCGACCTACACCTCGTCGTCCTTGTGGATTGGGATGGACCGCACGTTGTACTTGTGGCGAAGCTCCGAAGGAGGAGGTAGCAGTCGACCTGCACCTCGTCGTCCTTGCGGATTGGGATGGACCGCATGTTGTACTTGTGGCGAAGCTCCGAAGGAGGAGGTAGCAGTCGACCTGCACCTCGTCGTCCTTGCGGATTGGGATGAATTCCTTACTTAGGTGAGCACTGGGCTGCAGCTAAGCCTCCGAGTGGGAGGTTTGCTCTCCACTCGGTAGGATTTTTATTACTTAGGCGAGCACTGGGCTGCAGCTAAGCCTCCGAGTGGGTGGTTTGCTCTCCTCTCGGTTGGATTTTTATTACTTAGGCGAGCACTGGGCTGCAGCTAAGCCCCCGAGTGGGAGGTTTGCTCTCCACTCGGTAGGATTTTTATTACTTAGGCGAGCACTGGGCTGCAGCTAAGCCTCCGAGTGGGAGGTTTGCTCTCCACTCGGTAGGATTTTTATTACTTAAGCGAGCACTGGGCTGCAGCTAAGCCCCCGAGTGGGAGGTTTGCTCTCCACTCGGTAGGATTTTTATTACTTAGGCGAGCACTGGGCTGCAGCTAAGCCCCCGAGTGGGAGGTTTGCTCTCCGAGTGGGAGGTTTGCTCTCCACTCGGCTCTCTACTCGTCGGGCTCGATCGCCGCGACTTGGGGGATGGCCGACTGGCGGGCCACCGCATGCCTCACCCACCGCTGAAGCCTCGACCGACCGGAACGCTTGCACCGGTGGGAGGCCCAGGAGTGAAGGCAGCGCGAGGAGCCGACCCATCTTGGGTCGGACGGTTGCCCTTGAGGAGGACGCCCAGCGGACACAGGTAGCGAAAGTCGTCGCCTCATGGATGGGGAGCGCGTCCACGCCGAGTGGAGCCTCCTGAAGCCAAGCCGGTCGTCGGCTGACGAACGTGAGCGCACAGAGGCGGATCTCGTGGCTGTCGACCGTAACTCCACCTGAAACCATGATGCCAGAGATCAAGAGAACCCCAACTTCCCCAACAATTCGCTAGAACACCTGCCCACGGTGGGCGCAATCTGTCGTGGTTCTAAGTCCGACAAGAGAATGGGGGTAGGTATGGAGAGGCAAGATCCTAGCTATGGAGTAGTTGTATCGCAAAGGGATTTACGAGTTCAGGCCCTTCTCGGAGGAAGTAACAGCCCTCGTCTCGGAGCCCGGAGGCGGCCGACTGGATTATCCGCGTATGTGTTACAGGGGAGCGAACCCGTCTACCTGTGGAGGGGGGTGGCTTATATAGAGGGCGCCAGGACCCCAGCCAGCCCACGTAGTAGAGGGTTTAAGGTGCGTTAAAGCTAGGCGTTCTTGGTAACGCCTTACATAAAAGTGTCATTAAGGTCATAAAGACTATTTAACTACAGACCGTTTGGACACCGAGTGGCTCTTGGGCTCTTGGTGGTCGAGTGGGTCTTCATAGTCGAGTGTCTTTGAATCTGTCGAGTGGAAGCTTACCAGGTCGACTGGAAGGCTGCTTCTCTTGTGAATGTCCTTGTGGAGGGTACCTTTGGGCAGGTCTATGACCCTATCCCAGGTACATGACTTCATCAGGCGCCACCACCGGGAAACGAGGGTTGTCCGTGCCCCATACTTGATTGGGAGGAGGGAGATGATTACTCTCAACATATCATTGGGGAGGCTGCTGATTAAGTCTAGGCCTGCTGGAGTCGCTTGCAGTTCTAGCTCGCCCCGCCTCCGCTTGTTGGCAGCCCCATTCTCCACAGTACATTCTATGAATGAAATAAAACCCACAAATCAGCTCAAATAAAAATGAATTCATGGAGATTTCCACCAGGTGATTAAAGGAGCCTGATGAACTGGGATAAGAGATGAGATAATATCTCGTTAAATTAGTTACCTCGTCGTCCATGAGAAAGAACCCTCGGTACAGCAGATTCCCCAACCGAGCGGAGCTGGGTCGACCACGAGCGGCGTCGAGAAAGTCGATGGCAGTAGGCCGCGGCAAGCAGAAGTGGTGAGATGCGGTGGGCTTTGCCGGCAGCCTGGCGGCGGCGGCAGGCGGAGAGCTAAGTCTTTACCGCCGCGATAGGTGGTGCCATGGCATAGACGCGGAGGCGCTTGTGCAGGTGTGAATGGGGAACGTGCCGGAGGGTTTTCTATTTATTGACGAGGGGGTGGCGGGCGGGGTGACCGTTTTATTTTTTCTTTTTTGAATTGGGTGGGGAGGGTTTTCTATCCTACAAAGAATTTTGGGGGCGACGGTTTGCTAGAGCGAACCTTGTGTGATTGACGCAACTGGCAAAATGAAAGTCATTGCACACGGTTCCAATTTTGGGAACCGTGTGCAATTGACGTACTACCTCCATCCTGGTTTATTGGTCCCCCGTTGTAATTTTTACCAAAATTTGGCGAAATATTTAACATACTCAGACATAGATAATAAGCGTACGCGTACATAAGCACAGTTCAACCATAAGTACATAGTTCAACCGTCATTAAGCATACTCAAGCGTACATAGTTCGATCCATCCCACATCTCATCTCACATGCGTCCGGCACGATCCTGAAGCTTATCCAGGTACTCAGCGTACGCGACGCGCACCACCGTGCGAGAATACTTCTGCTTGAAGGAGCCAACGGCCGATCCTCTTGCATGCGCCAGAACATTTAGATACGCGTCATGAATCTTGTGGTTCCAAAATGGGCATCCACAGCCGTCGTTCCAGGTCCTAATACGCCTGTTATGCATTCCCGCATAAAGCTCACTCAGGATTCGCCTCTTGTACCTCCTCTGGGCATCTTCATTCTCGTTGTCCACATCGTCAAACAGCACCTATACAAATAGTAAAACAAATTTGGCATCAAATCAGTGATTACATGCCGTGAAGTAGGATTAGGAATTTATGGCTATTTATTTATACATATCTAGAGATTATGGTTCGATTTTTAAGCACAGTCGTCTATGTACAGACCAATCTTGAAGAAAATAATGGCACAAACATATGTAGGTCATTCAAAATCAATTGTCAAGTCCTGGCTAGGAATTATTAGCACGAACATTAACCCTAGTCGGATTACTAGCAGAAATCATTTGCGCAGATGAAACAACTAATCACTTATCACTTGTACCATTCAAACAATCAATACACTACACGGATCTAACAAAACATACTCAGATTTCATGGATTGGGAGAACATAACCACAGGACTTCTATTCGAAAAAGGGGGAGGCAGGAGTAACCAGAGAAACCCTATGATCTATTTGACACATAAATGGGTATAGATGACTAACCAGCTGTCCGTCGTCGTTGGAGTCGTCGCCGGAGTGGTCGTCGGAGTCGTCGCCGGGGTGGTCGTCGGAGTCGGTGTGGAACGCCGCCTCCGGCTGTGGAAGCTCGACACCGTCGACGATGTCAGGGTGCAGCGATAACTTGCCGGCGGTGACGGCAACCTATGTATCCATCTCCACGTCGTTCTCCGGTGCTTTAGCAGCCCCGACGTCGCCACTCCTTGCGATGGGGCGCTTGGGCGGCATCCTTATATAGTGACGGCTTTGAGGACTGAGAGCGGTGTCGAGGATGCAAGCGGAGAGAGAGGATTGTGTGTGCGTAGCGAGGATGGGGGGTGCGGCCGCTCGGGCGCACTATTAATATGGAGTAGTGGGAGTTGTGGGAAAGAGGCGAGCGGTGGCCAAACCGATGGATCGCCTCCCAGTGAGCCTGCGCACCGGACTACTGGCATGCCTACCAAAGTTTCACACAACTACTCTCATGCCTCCCGATGACACTGGGCAGCGAGCACGCCTCCGTCAATTCACACACCTGCACACACGCCTCCCCGTCTGCCTGCGCGGTGGACTGCTCGCATGCGTCCCGTCAACTCACGCCTGCTCACACGCCACACGGGCCGCGCGGCGGCACGTATATTTTTTTTCTATTTGGATGATTAATGCTGACACTTTATTGCTTAACCGAAGCATGGCACGTATCCATTGTTAGTCTAACGCTCACGGTTCGAATAAATAATCCGTTTGGAATATTGGTTCCCAATTATTAATTATCTCCCGTCTGTAATTAGATAAAGATTACATCAAAACTGGTCTCAAATTTGAAAAAAAAGTATAATGCCACTTTGTATTGGTGTCCATATAACAACACGATAAGTTTCATGAACTTCAAATCAGTTTTGGATGTACTAGAATTTATAAATCAAGATTCTCAATGTTTGAAATTTGTTGCACGGGGAGTAAACATGCACCTAGTGAGACACATGTGTTTTTGCAATCCATTTAGGTGCACTGTCACGTGTGCATGTAGCTCAAATTTGATTTTTGCACATTATACCCGTAAAAAATTAATCAATCAATGTACTAAAACGTCTTAATGATCTATGTGATTTTTTTTGAAATTAAAACGTCCCTCCTATGGTAACATGTACGTTCACCACGGGATAATTAATTTAACATGCAAATCAGTTGCGGTGGATTCGCGGTGTGTGTGTGGGTGTGTGCGTCTGGGCGTGGCGGGTGGCTCGCAGTACACTACGAGTTGTGAGCCACCGTGTGGGTTGGCCATTTTGTTAGGCAGGCTGGTGCCACATCAGAGTCGTGAAAACATTATTTAAAACATTACATAACCCTTTCATACATAAATGTGTTGGCCACATGCAGTCGATGGTTGTCCTACACGACACTCGATACTCGTGTGTGACGCTTTCTGTGGGCCCACGAGGTCGTCGTCCATCACATTGACAAACAGCCGGCAGTGAGGTTAATTTGACCAGGAAGGTAGAATCTTTTTTGTTTGTGTTATGGTGGTATATAGTACGCGTCGAAGAGGCGGGAGGGGACTAGCATATATACTATACGTATGCGTCCGTGAACAAGTACACCTCACTCAGTGTTTGGACTTTTTGGTTACCGAGGCATGTGCCACATCAAAATTGTGAAATTGGTTCTTCAAACATCACACAACACCTTTTTCGGCCACATGCATATATATCCTAGCTAGGACACTCACGTGTGGTGCTTCCATCTATGGGCCCACAAGGCCATCGTTGATGCATGCATGCATGCATCACTTTGACCTACAATGGGAGAGGTTAATTAATCTCACAATCGATGAGGATTCTTTTGGGTTGTACATATATTACGGCAGGAGCATATAGTATGCGGTGAAGTGGGGGGAAGGGGACCATCATATGTAGTACGCTTGATATGAACCTCACTCTGTGTGGGTGCATGGTTTACGGTTTTCAAGGCATCTGGAACATCAAAGTTGTGTATTTTGGGTATTCAACATATATATGTTTGGCCCACATGCAAAGCGGTGGTGGTTGTCCTCTCTCACCCACTTAAGCGGTTATCAGCGATATCGATGCTTTCCATCTATGGGCCCGCTTGGTCCATCACTTCTTTTTGCCTGACAACAAGAGAGGTTAATTTGACTTAGGTGGGGATTATTATTTTTGCTCTGGGATGACATGCATGATACACTCTGAGCACACACACATGCATGTGTACGCATGAATCCCTCCTATCGAGTCAAAGTGGCTAGTACAACGACACCATCATGAACCGATCTCGCTCTGTGTGGGGAGCTAGTGTATGATTTTTTAACACACGCGCCAGATCAATGTTGTGTATTCAAACATGCATGCACGCATCACCTCCATACATATGAATGTAGTGGTTGCCTTCGAATGATACACTCCCTCGCGTGGTTATCGGCGACAAGGCTATATAATCGTGGGCCCCCATGGACATCCATGATCACCTTGACCAACAACAAGATAGTTACCATGGTGGATTCTTCATTTGGTTCGTGTTATCATAGTATAGGTCATGGTGAGATTCAAACCTAATTAAGTTCGAGCGCATATACTATGCACGCATGCATGAATATATGAATCCCCTTCGTTGGCTTGAAGTGCGGTGTAACATACATATGCATCGTCAACCTAACCCTCACTCGGTGTGGGGATTTCTAGTTTGAAATCATGACGAATGCAGTGGTTTTCTTCGGGGACTAGCTACTTGTGTGATTATTGGCGAGCTAGCCCATCTCCGAGGTCGCATGGACGACCATCACTTTGATCAACAACCAGAGAGAGGTTGTACGACCAAGGTGGATTATTCTTGGTCCGTTTTACGATCCATCTTGGTGAGATATATGCCTCTATGGCCCACCGACTGAAAGTGTGTGTGGGGGGGTTGCTATATTGCACTTTGCTAGGTGAACCTCGGTTGGGGGGGCATGCATTCATAGCTTAATTAGGATTCCCTTCATGGCGACACGAGGGGGGTGGGGGCTGCTAGCTACTTCGCACTTTGCTAGGTGAACCTCGGTTGGGGGGAGGGGGGCATGCTCATAGCCTAGGATTCCCTTCATGCCGATACGAGGGGGGGCTTCTAGCTACTTAGCACTTTGCTAGGTGAACCTCGGTTGGGGGGGGGGGGCATGTGCATTCGTAGCTTAGGATTACCTTCGATGTAAACCACGAGGGAGGGTGGCTGCTAGCTACTCACTTTCCTAGGGTGAACCTCGGGTGGAGGGAGGGCATGCATTCATAGCTTAGGATTCCCTTCGTGCCGAAACCACGAGGGAGGGGTCTGCTAGCTTCAAGCACTTTGCTAGGTGAACCTCGGTTGGGGCGAGGGCATGCATTCATAGCTTAGCTAGGATTCCCTTCGATGCCGACACAAGGGAGGGGGGCTGCTAGCTACTTCTCACAGTACTAGGTGAACATCGGTTGGGGGGGCATGCATTCATAGCTCAGGAATCCCTTCGTGCCGACACGAGGAAGGGGGGCTGCTAGCTCTACGTCACACTTTGCTAGGTGAACCTCGGTTGGGGGCCATGCATTCATAGCTTAGGATTTCCTTCATGCCGACACGTGGGAGGGGGGCTGCTAGCTACTTCAAGACTTTGCTACGGTGAACCTCGGTTGGGGGCCATGCATTCATAGCTTAGGATTTCCTTCATGCCGACCCGAGGGAGGGGGGCTGCTAGCTACTTCGCACTTTACTATGTAAACCTCAGTTGAGGGGGAGGGGGCATGCATTCATAGCTTAGGATTCCCTTCATGCCGACACGAGGGGGCGGGGGGGGGGGCAAGCAATACCGTGCACTTTGCGAGAGAGGTGCCACATCGAAGTTGCATTTGGTATTTCAAAATCAAACCACACTTTTGATACATAAATTTGGTCCACATGCAAGTGTGTTCGTGTTCTGACCCACTCCCGCGTCATTTTTCGCTAAATTTATGAACATTAGACAAGTCGGATGACGCAACAGACACGGATCACTCAAACTAACTATGTGCCACGCCGGTGCACCTGTCACACACACATACGCACAGTGCATTGGGCTCCACTTGGCTCCCCCTTTCAAAAATATCTGCCTGCCTCGATGGTTTTTCTGTTTCATAACACACGGTTGTTATCTCCGGACCGTGTGCGATGTTTCTTGTTCCCAATCCCGCCTGCATCCCTAGAAAATATCTGCCCGCCTCGAGGGTTTTTCTGTCTCATAACGCACGGTTGTTACCTCCGGACCGCGTGCGATGCACTATCATCAAAATTTTCAATAGCCAGGCATTTCACTCCCGCATTTGACTCCCGCGTAGTAAAATTTTCAGTACCCGCATCATTTTCTCAAACACCCCGCGCCCCCCTCCACACACACACACCAAAACCTCCTCGGGCGTGCGCGCACACACACACACACACCATCCGTCGCTCGAAACCCTATCAAAGTCCCCGCCGCTGCTGCCGCCGCCGCCGCCACAAGGCATCCATTGTAAACATCTGCCGGTTTGCCCGTGCAACTTACCCACGGACCTCCATACCCAGGCCGCTCTGAGTTTCTTAGATGACGCCTGCCAAATGCCCCCTTTCCCACAGATCCCCATCCCCATCCCCCACTCCAGAGTGTCGCAGCCTAAGCCCGGCTAAGTTTCCTTTGGAGCTCGAGGAGCACCTGGCCCAAAAGAGGTGTATAGCGGTCTCTTCGCCCGACGTCGCCGAGGAAGCTGACCACCATTATTGGCGGCACGCTCTCAAGCAGCGGGCTACAGTATGCGGGCATGTCTCAAACGCCAGCTACGACGTCGAGGTCATCGACAGCAACGCCCTGAGGCGGGATGTGTCACAGGTTAAGTGGCCCAGCCCCAACCCCTCGGGTTCAACCACCGTCGATCTCATCCATGGCCCCGCTGCTGATCTCCTCTCGCTCGCTGTCAACAATTTGCCATTCTTCATCGCCATCGAGCCCCTTTTGTCATTTCTGAAGGACACGTTCTGTGACTCTGGCTTGGGATCCACAGCTTCCATGTCAGACCTCGTCGACAGCAACCACGAGAAGAACACCCTCTCCGGCTATTCCAAGGGAAAAGAGCCCATCTGCTCTTCCAAGGGGAAAGCGCCCGTCTGCGACATCTGGGAGGGCACCCTACAGCCATGCTCTTCCAAGCGGAAGGAGCCCATCTGCGACAAAATGGAGCGCATCCAGGCTCCGTGCTCTTCCCACGGTTACAAGCCCATCCGTGACAAGTGAGAAAACCCATGATTTTTTTGCCCTGCCTCTTCACAGGGGGAAACCCATGATTTGTTTTGTCGAGTCCCTTTTGTAGTGTAGTGTTAATATGTCCAGTTTTAATTGCTATATCTGGTTGTTTGCAGTATGCCTTGTTTATTACAGTTGTTCACAATGTGATGCTCTATATGTGCAATTATTTACTGTGTGGTACATTTCATCAATCCAGTTTTAAACATACCGATAGGAATGCATATATTTGCTTGTTGTTAATCCTGTTATAGCTAGCATATGCCTCTATTAAAGTTTTTTATTATTCGGTTGTTTGTAGTTAGCATATGTTCAGTTTCAAATGCTATCTTTGGTTGTGCATAGTATGCCTTGTTTCTGCCAGTTATTCACAACGTGATGTTCTATATGTGCAAGTATGAAATGTGTAGTTCAATTTCATCAGTACCAGTTTCAACAATACCATTATGAATGACTACATTGGGTTGCTGCATCTTGTAGTTAACACGCCTTTCCATTTTTATTTAACCATAACCAGTGTACTTAGACCGACACGATACCAGTTTGAATGACCATGTTTGCTTGTTGTTAAATGTTATGCCTGTTGCAGTTAGCACGCCTTTCCACTTGTTTTGCTTTACTAGCATGTTTAAACCTGCACACTGAAGCTATCTTTTGGAGATTATTTTGTCTGCCATGTGTAATTCCGGTTGATGTTTAGCCTGTTGTGCTTAACATGCTTCTTGATGTACCTACACAGAACAATTTTGGGAAGGACTGTTGTTCTCCATCGAGGTTAGTTTCATCCCATGGCTTATATCTGCTCACTGTTCAGGATATCGGTAGCTGGTACCATATAGGCCGGCGGCTGATAAGGGACTAATCAGTGAATCGGACTTTTAACTGAATATACACTACTAGAAAACAGGGCTTTGGTTCGGGCCTGGCCAGCCCATTAGTCCCGGTTCTTCACGAACCGGGACCCATGGGGGTCATTAGTCCCGGTTCGTGAGCCCAGGGGGCTGGCCGGGGCCTCGTGGGCATTGGTCCCGGTTCGTCTGGATCCATTTGTTCCGGTTCTAGGCACGAACCGGGACCAATGGGCTGCGCTCCTGGCCCACATACATTGGTACTAGTTCGTGCCTAGAACCGGTACAGAAGGGGGGGGATTTAGTTCCGGTTCCTGCCACGAACCGGGACAAATAAGTTGCCTATATATACCCCATCGCCGCAGCAGCGCACTCCACGGTGCTCTGTTTTTTGCTGGCCGGCGAGGGGGACGGCATTGGGTGCTATAGCTCACCTCCTATGCACATGAGGTGTTCGATGAAATGCCCGAGCCACACTAGTTAAGCTTTCTCCTCTCGAAGCTCGACCTCGGAGCTCCATTTTTCCTGAGATTTGTCTAGGTTTAGCGGTTCGTCACACCTCGTCCCCGTTTTCACCGCCGTTGATCGCCCGCGCCGATCTCGTCGCCGGCACCATCGTGGTGAGCCTCTTGTTCTTATCTTCTTTCTGATTTTCTAAAATTAGATAGATACTTGTCTGATTTTCTTACTTTAGATAGATACTTGTCTGATTTTCTTACTTTTGACACACATAATTATATATAATGCACGCAGATGAACCGGCAATGCATGTACGGTGACAGACACACCTCCGAGTACATTAAGGGCGTGCATAATTTTCTCGAATTGGCTGAGGCAAACAAGCAGAATGGTTTTATGTGTTGTCCATGCCCTAAATGTGGGAATACGAAGTCTTACTCTGACCGGAAAATCATTCACACCCACCTGCTTTACAAGGGTTTCATGCCACACTATAATGTTTGGACGAGGCATGGAGAAATAGGGGTTATGATGGAAGACGGCGAAGAAGAAGAAGTAGATGACAACTATGTGCCCCCTGAATATGGTGATGCTGCAACGGGGGGAGCTGTTGAAGATCAAGAGGAACCAGACGATGTGCCCGATGATGCTGCAACAGGGGAAGTTGCTGAAGATAAAGAGGAACCATACGATATGTCCGATGATGATGATCTCCGTCGGGTCATTGTCGATCCAAGGATGCAATGCGAAAGTCAAAAGGAGAAGCTGAAGTTTGATCGCATGATAGAGGATCACAAAAAGGGGTTGTACCCAATTGTGAAGATGGCAACTCAAAGCTAGGTACCGTACTGGAATTGCTGAAGTGGAAGGAAGAGAATGATGTGCCTGACAAAGAATTTGAGAAGCTACTGAAAATATTGAAGAAGAAGCTTAAAAAGGATAACGAATTGCCCGACAGTACCTACGCAGCAAAGAAGGTTGTATGCCCTCTAGGATTGGAGGTGCAGAAGATACATGCATGCCCTAATGATTGCATCCTCTACCGTGGTGCGTACGAGGATTTGAATGCATGCCCGGTATGCGGTGCATTGCGGTATAAGATCAGACGAGATGACCCAGGTGATGTCGACGGTGAGCCCCGCAGGAAGAGGGTTCCTGCAAAGGTGATATGGTATGCTCCTATAATACCACGGTTGAAACGACTGTTCAGAAACGAAGAGCATGCCAAGTTGATGCGATGGCACAGTGAGGACCGTAAGAAAGACGGGAAGTTGAGAGCACCCCCTGACGGGTCGTAGTGGAGAAAAATCGAGAGAGAGTACTGGGCTGAGTTTGCACGTGACCCAAGGAACGTATGGTTTGGTTTAAGCATGGATGGCATCACTACAAAAAAGACACATCCGTGACATTTTGGGCCGAACGAAATTTTTTTATGTCATACATATGACACTTCTATGATGATAATTGTGACAAAACCCGGTATCATCATAGATGTGGTGGGCTCCTACTTCTATGACAAAAAAATCATGACAGAAAATGGGATTTTCGTCCTGGGTGGGCCGGAGACGCAGCTGCATGACATTCTTTGGGCCGTCCATGATAGAAAAAATCGTGGTAGAAGCGAGGGGGAGGAAAATTTTGGGGAGTTGCCGGTTATGGTGGGAGGTCGGGGGCCGAGCGATGCGCGTTTCTCTCGTACACATACGCGCGTGTGTGCGAGGAGTTGGCTCTAACTGAACCCGAGCGAGGCGTTGGGCTCTAACTGAACCCGAGCGACAGACTGCAGTTACGCTAAGCATCGAACCCGAGCGATCGATCGATGGTTGTTAACTGAACCTGATGGAGCGATTCCTTCACTACTGCTGCTAACTAAACCCGATGGACAGTGAGCGTTGCGGAGGGGGGGTGGGGGGTTGGATGAACAGTGAGCGGTGGCGTTGCCTGTGGATGAACAGGACCCCGTGGTGTGGAGGGCTGGATGAACAGTAGACGGTGGAGGGGTGGCCGTGGAGGGGTGGTTGAACAGGACCCCGTGGTGTGGAGGGCTGGATGAACAGTAGACGGTGCCCGTGGAGGGGTGGTTGAACAGTAGCCGGTGGAGTAGCGCGTGGTGGAGGCTGGATGAACAGGAGCCCGTGGAGGCTGGAGGAGGTCGACGGTAGCCCATGGAGGCTGGAGGAGGTCGACGCTGGAGATGAACAGTATCCCGTGGAGTCCCGTTTTGTTATACGCCACACCCCTCCCGATGAACGGGACCCCCGTTTCGACCGTAGGAGGTCCGTTTCCTCCGTTTTGCGGTACGCCACACCCCTCCCGATCAACAGGACCCCTGTTTCGACCGTAGGAGGTCCGTTTCCTCTGTTTTGCGGTACGCCACACCCCTCCCGATCAACAGGACCCCCGTTTCGACCGTAGGAGGTCCGTTTCCTCGTTGTGCGGTACGCCAGGCCCCTCCCGATCAACAGGATCCCGTTTCGAACGTGGCCGGTCGAACACAAGGCCGTTTCCTCCGTTGTGCGGTACGCCAGGCCTCGTTTCCATCGCCTGTTCCGTCCAAGCCCTCCCGATGAACACGACCACGCATTCCGTTCCGACCCAGCCGGTTGGCTCCCCATGAACACGACGACGACGCTGTTTCTCCGTTCCGACCCAGCCATGTACATATGCGCGAGTAGGCGTTCGAGACCCTGCCCGTATGTACGACGCGTGGTCAGATTTTCTTTCTTGCACCCTCGCCGTTGTACGTACGTGTACATGCTACGTGCGCGCCTCTACTACGATACGTGTGCGCCTCTACAACGACCAGTATGTACGTACACGTTCGCGACGAGAATGACAACCCTACGTACGCTTTGACCAGGTGGGTCCTGATTGTCAGGCACTTCCTTGCCTACGAAGATGTAGTTGGTGGGTCCCAGCAGTCAGGGGGGCGAATCGTTTTTTTTTTGCCTGGACGCACTTTCTTGCGTGCGAAGATGTAGCTGGTGGGTCCCAGCAGTCAGGGGGAAACATTTTTTCGCGAAATATGGTGGCCCGTCCGGTGGGTCCCCGCTGTCAGGTGGAGGAATAATTATTTTGCGCGTAATAAGGAGGCACTTCCTTGCTGCGGCCGTGGACCCAGCTGTCAGCCTCTCCACGTACAGTCCACGTCCGATGGAAGTCATTCCTTGACCACGTTGACCATGCCGCGCCGAGAGCACCAGGGCGGTGGACGACGGCGAGGCCTAGGAAGGGAACGACGGGGAGCCGGGGAAAACGCGGCAGTGGATTCCCACGCGTAGAGGAGTATGAGGGTTCACTGGTTCGCTGCGGTGTGAGGCTGCCGTCGCCGCAGAATAACAGGGGGTGTGGGTGAGTAGAGGGATGGCCTGGCCAGCGGTGGGAGTAGTAGGGGGCGGTGAGGCCTCCGCGGCATCGCAGCCGACCACGGGAGGCGGGAGCACGAGGCACGACCGGCGCTAGTTTGGGCGGCTGGAGCAAGAAGACCAGAGGTTGAAGAAGCACTACGGCCGTTGGATGGACATCGTACGGTCACTGGAGCTAAAAGCATGCATATTGACTAAGTTGACAAAGCCCTTCGTCCCCGTCAACTTAGTAGGGCCACAAGTCAGCCTGCCACTATACTGGATCCCAGCTAACAGGGGGAGTATTCATTTTTTTGTGCGTAATAAGGAGGAACTTCCTTGCGTGCGAAGATATAGCTGGTGGGTCCGAGCTGTCAGCGGCGGTAACGTTTTTTTCGCGAAATACAGAGGTCCTTGCGTGCGGCCGTGGACCCAGCTGTCGGCCTCTCCACGTACAGTCCACTTCAGATGCATGTCGGTTGTTGACCACGTTGACCAGGACGCGCCGAGAGCACCAGGGCGGTGGACGACGGCGAGGCCTAGGAAGGGAATGACACGGAGGTAGGGAAGACTCGACAGTTGTTTCCCACGCGGAGGGAAGTACAGCTGTACGAGGGTTTACTGGTTCTGCCCGCTGCCGCCGGAGAATAACAGCAGGTGTGGGTGAGTAGAGGGATGGCTAGGCCAGCGATGGGAGTACGGTGGGCGGTGAGGCCTGCAGTGATGCTGATCGGACGCGGGGAGGAGGAGCAGGCATTCCGCCGGGCGCTTGTTTGAGCGGCCGAGCAGGAAGAGCAGAGATTGATGAAGACGACGGCCGTTGGATGGACATCCAACAGTCACTTGCTTAAAGGCCAACCTTTTTTTAGGAAAGCCTCAAATATGTGGAAACCAGCATACAGCCCATCTGCCATTATTTCTAATAATTTACAGCCCATTTGCTAATTCTTAAGGTTTTCTTGGAGCCCATATTCTTTTTGTTAGCACTAGAAAAGTGGCCCGCTCGATGCGCGGGCTAGATTTATGAAGTTTAATTTTGAGAATATATTATTTGTTTTTTTCCAAAGGAAAATTTAAACCAAATGTGGCGATAGATTTTATGCATGCCAAACAAACTTTAGTATTATGATCTCTTAAAATTATATTTGTATTTTTGTGCTAACATTTTTACCATGTTGCTTAGTTTTCTTGTAAACTGAAATTTAATAGTTCTGATTGTTCATATACCAGGTTGGCATATTTATTTAGTAATCTTGTACTCGAATTTATTTAGTTTACTTATATAGTATATACATTTCCATAAAAACTTTGTTGGTAGGTATTTGGTTCCATAGACGTAGACCCGTCAGAACCAAGGGTGGCTATATGTTAGACTTCAGTTTTTTGTCAGTTTTTTACATAGTTTTCAGCAGTGCCAAGGGAGGAGAGTGAGAGAGTAAACCTTTTTTCTTATTACAAACTCACCCTTGATATATTTGGCATAATGTGTACTCAAGTTACCAAGGTGCATTTAGAAAACATCATTTGTTTGATGGATCCCATCAGTTTGATTCTTCACTTTCCCATTATGTATTCTTTATTAATATATAATGGTAGAATATGAGAAACATGTTTGATTGCATTGTACATATGAAATATGACAATGTATTGACGCTCTTAGTATTGGTTTGCATTAAATAATAATCTTGTAGAATCAAGAATCACATACTATAGATTGTTGATGTTTGGTAGTAATGATTTATTTCCACCAGTTGATGCATGTATGAAATACTTTGGCACGGTAGTACACCATATTCTACCTGCCATATCATGTTAGAATAGGAAAGTAAGATTGGAAGTGGCCTCCTTTAGTGAAAGAAACATCATGTTGAACTCATGTTATTCGTTCATTCCATCAGAATATTTTTGTATAGACTATAGTCTTGACCACATCATCCTCATCACAACTTTCATCACTTACCATTTCCCATTGTCCATCCCTTTTTGTTACTCTTCAGAAAGCTACACATAACTATCCACGTCTAAGAACTTGTTCATGTAGATATAGTCCTACGGTGTTTAGAGATTGTCATGTGCTTTTGTTGTTAGTCATAGCAAAGCAAACTAATACATGGTATTTTCTCCTTTTTAGAACAAATGGCAATGTTTATTTAGTTGGTGAGATGACTATGCTTGCATTATATGACTTTCTACCACATGTGTTTCAGTTATTATCTGTGTGCTTTGATGAATCTTCTGCCAAGTTGACAATCGTCATCCTTGTACCACTGCATAACCCATAACTTTGGTTGATATACAATGCCTAAGTAGCACTGGGTGGAGGATTTGCACCGAAGTGTTGTTTGCTAGAGAAAAAGATGACGTAGATGTGGTATTATAAAATCTTGAACAATTGAAACTGAGGATTTTTTCACAATGGGGAGACATTTTGTTTGGAGAGATCGACAGTGAGAGATTGATTTTTTTTAGAGATTGCATCCATATTTATTGGTGAAAATTTATATTCGTTTGGAGAGATTGGTGTAGAAGTCGCACACTAAGATATTGCAAGATGGAAAGAGATGTTTTTAGGTGCCGAGGGATTTTATATACATGTATGACACCGTGAGATTTTGGTCGTGTAGAGAGATAATCTATTTGGAGTGGTCGAATCTTTATAAATGAGTTCATCGCAAAAAAAGAGGAATCTTCATAAATGAGAAACACTCAGTTCTTTTGGGGGGATGGCTGATCGCTCATTATTTTCAGTCATTTTTTTGCAGTGGTGTCCCTCAGATTTATTTGGAGAGATAGCATCAATCTCCAGGATAGTGTATTAATTTGGAAAGCACATGGAGACCTTCCTCATGTTTGCTTTCCGAGAGATTTTACCCTGTACGGGTTACTTTTTTATTTTGGATGGTCCAATTGCTTGTGGGATGGTACAACCTGTGCTACAAATTTTTTTATTTACTTTTAGATATCCTAAGCGCTCAGTTTTTTTTGGATATTCTGGTCGCTTATTTTTTTTGGGATGGTCTGATCGCCCATTTTTCTATAGCTAAGTTTTACATGTACGCCCACGTTTTTTATTTTGGAATGGCTTAGTCACTCGGTTCCTTTTGAATAGTCTGGTCGCTTAATTTTTTTAGAGGGAATAGTTTTTTTCTGTTAGAGTGGTCGCTCCTTTTTTTAGATGGTGGCCTGGTGGGACAATCCAACCTTTTATGAAGATGAAGGAGTGCCCTTTTTTCTCACGTTACGGTCCCACCTGGTTTACGTATATCTAACGGTTATAACTTTTTGATTGGAAATAGGAACATCGAACTAAAGGTCAGATATTTCTAATTATTGTAAGATTTTCTGAACTAATTTTCTTTATTCTGGTGACCCTATCAAGTACTTTATATATAGTATAATATAATATATAGATAATAATATGGGCGGATTGTTTCATCCATGTACGGGCGTCCAACTCATCCAACATATGGAGGTATAGATTCTCGTCCATGTATGGATGAGCACCAAGGAAAAAGTTTATATTTCAGATCTAGCTCCTTAATGGCAGGATACATACATGATGCAAGTATGAAAAGTAGTGTTCTTAATGTGTGGATATAGACTCTCACGCTTGACCGGCCGGCCGTGTATTTGGTTTTTGCATGCATCCACATACCAAGAGAAAAATGCATATCCACGCACCTAAAAAAGTATTAGCCCATGTCACGCTAGCATTTTCAAGGGGTCCTAGAAAGAGTCCTAGCCTAGCAAGGCGAAACATAACCCCACGCCTCTTTATTTTTTTCAGGAAAGTCCTAGCTAGCTTTGTTTATCTAAGGATAGCTGCAGTTTTTTTAGATTTTTTAGAGGTCTTAGATCTAATCTGTTAAATATGTATTTTAAGTTACAGGTCCACCAAATCAACGACCAGATGTTTCTAATTATTATGGAAATTTCTAGCTTATTTATCTTTTTTCTGATTAACCCGTCAAGCACTTTTTATATATAATAGATTACAGCCCATATTGTGGCCACGGTTAAAAAATTATACGAAATTTTGCATATTTCGGTGCGGTCCGAACTGTTTTAAATTCCGAAATTTCGACTCACACTCAAACTGATTTTAAAAATAAATGTATATCAATATAAAATCCAACAAATTTTCCACGCATAAAAATTAATGTAATTTAAAATCTCAAAATGAAAAAAAATATTTGAAACTAATTGCCGGTTTGATGTGTTTTAAAAATGTACAGCACATTTCTCATTATTGATAGGCCATTTTCTTGGCCAGCCGAATGAAGCTCTCCTCGTCTTAAAAGATTTGCAGCCCAACAGGCCTCACAAAACGACTTACTTGGCAAATCACAAAAAAACTGGGTTGTGGCCATGGACCCAGTTGTCAGCCTCTCCACGTACAGTACTCTTCCGATGAAAGTCGGTTGTTGACCACATTGACCACGCCGCGCCGAGAGCACCAAGGCAGTGGACGACGGCGAGGCCTAGGAAGGGGACGACGCGGAGCCGGGGAAGACGTGGCAGTGGATGCCCACGCGGAGAGGAGTACGAGGGTTCACTGGTTCGGCTGCGGCGTGAGGCTGCTGTCGCCGCAGAATAACAGGGGGTGTGGGTGAGTAGAGGGATACCCTGGGCCAGTGATGGGAGTAGTAGGGGCGGTGAGGCCTCCGCGGCATCACAGTCGGCCACGAGAGGCAGGAGCACGCGGCACGATCGGCGCTGCTTTGGGCGGCTGGAGCAAGAAGACCAGAGGTTGAAGAAGCACTATGGCCGTTGGATGGACATTGTACGGTCACTAGAGCAAGAATCGTTCATATTGACTAAGTTGACAAAGCCCTCCGTCCTTGTCAACTTAGTAGGCCCACAAGTCAGCCACCCACTATGGTGGGTCCCAGCTAGCAGGGGGTATTCATTTTTTGGTGCGTAATAAGGAGGCATTTCCTTGCGTGCGAAGATATAGCTGGTGGGTCCAACCTGTCACCGGGGGGAGGGGGGTGGGTGTTTTTTCGTGAAATACAGAAGCCCTTCCCATGTACAGTGCACGTACAGTGCGTAATAAGGAGGAACTTTCCTTGCGTGCGACCATGGACCTCGTGGGTCCCAGCCGTCAGGCTCTCCACGTACAGTCCTCTTCTGATGACTCTCGTATGTTGACCACGCCGCGCAGAGCGCACCGAGGCGATGGACGACGGCAAGGCCCCAGACTGGAACGACCCGGAGATGGGGAAGACGCGGCAGTGGAGTCGCATGCGGAGAGGAGTGGGAAACTTGACTGGTTCGCATGCGGGGTGGGCCTACACTCGGCAGAGAATAATAGGAGGTGTGGAGTGGAGGGATGGCCTGGCCGTCGGCGGGGTAGCGTTTCGTTGAGGAGCGCAAAACAACACCGCTGGACGTCGAAGGCTGGAGCAGGCGGGGGAAGAAGACGAGAGATTGAAGAAGAATGCCGGCCGTTGGATGTAAATCCAACGCCTTCTTAGGCTTCGACCTACTGGCCCACATGTCAGCCAGTCCATTTGTTTTTTAGTCCATTTGGTGGGCTGGGTGAAACAATGATGTAGCATCTATGCAGCCCGTTTAAATCCCATTTGCATTTTTCTCGAAATCCGCGGACTTGCTGGGCTAGGTGAAAATATCATGTTGGGCTAGACGGAGAAATGTTATAAAAATATAAACACATGATTGCACGTCAGTAAAATCTTTGCAAACTTATGTACGCAATCACTAGGAGTTAACTTGGCAAGTTATATATAAACAATTATTATTTTTATTTTGTAAGAACTTTCAACTTACGAAATAAAATATCATTTTAATTTGATGAGCTAATAGTATGTGGGGTATTATTATTTTTTAGGCTAGACGTGGGACAGTTGAGTTGGTTCTAGGGGAAAGTACTAGGAGAAAACTCAGTTTTCATCGAAAAAGGAAGTGGGAGAAAATTCAGAGACCTGCTGGGTCCACCTGAGGAGAGGAATATATTGGGAGGAAGGAGATTCAAAGCACGGCAGCCGGGTGAACTAGTTTTTTTACGGACAAGTGAACTAGTTTACATACATAAGCAAATAGCCACTAAAAAAAGCAATCAGGTTAATGGGTTCTTAAAAGAAATATTTCGGTCAAAACAGATAATTACGACACATAGACTAATGCATGAAACACTCAGATGATAAAGGTGCTTATAAACAGATAAAGTACAACATCTAGACCTTCCTAGCACGCTTGATCATGACGCTGCGGCTGTCCGTGTACTCGTCGGTTACGGGAAGCAGACACGCCCTCATGTCCAAGATCTGCCTGTACATGTCGTAGCATGCGTATGCGTCCTTGGCCGCGTAGGCTATGTAGGCTAGATTCAGAGGTACCTCCCACGTGTTCAGGTCGTCTTCTTTCATGTTGGCGTATCAGGGGTCGATGATGGTCTCAGCGAGGTCAACTACGAAGTCTTTCTCCTGCCTGTTGCTGATGATCTTGTATTGCTTCTGGATGTCGACAAGCTTGTTGCACCAGATGGCCGAATCGTCGCGTTCTTCCTTCTCTCCACCGTAGCGAAGGTGCAGTCGGCGCTGCCGATGAAACGGGCGAATGCTCCAGAACCTGGTGCAGCCATAGGACTGAGGCGAGGCAGAGCTTCACCGAGTCCGTATCGTTGGTGTACATCACATTCAACTTGGTGCAGCCATAGGACTGAACGGCGAACTAACTCCTTGCTGAAGTCCATATCCAGCAGGCTCACCCCTCGGATCGCCATTGGAGTCTCTTCGAGTGAACGAGTGTGTAGGCGGCGGCAGCAGTTCGTTTTCAGCTCTTGGGGAACTGGATTCAACAGTAAGCTGAGTGTGTACAGGCGACAACAGTTACTACCCCTCCCTCGTCCGCTGCACGCCCGGCAGAAGATGCACCCTCGGCGCATTCAAACGCCTCCATTAAGAAACCTACTCCGGCCACATGTCGGTTCACGAGCGGGTCTATATTGGTACTGTAATAACAGGAGTTAGTGGTCACTTTACTTAAATTTAATTAGCTTTAATAGAAATTTATACTTAAAGCAAGCAATGCATTGGCTCGTTCTATCGATTGCCACGGGATCAACATGCACAACAAATAGAATTATTATTATCGGGGCCTTTTACGATCAACACATTTGTCGACTTTCACAAAGATAATACTACCAAGTTTGAACTGTTTGTTATGGTTGCTGTCCTCTGCATCATCATGCCGTGTTTCCCAGCTTGCAAGATTCAGAACCAACAAATAAGATCCAAATAATAAGTACAACAAATATGCCTACACATCTCATTGATTCCCAGCTTGCAAGATTCAGAACCAACAAATAAGATCCAAATAATAAGTACAACAAATATGCCTACACATCTCATTGATTCCTAGCTTGCAAGATTAAGAACCAACAAATAAGATTCAAATAATAAGTACAACAAAGATGCCTACACATCTCATTGATTCCCAGCTTGCAAGATTCAGAACCAACCCATTAGAGCGTTTTGATAATGTGAATATCGGGATTTAATCCATCTTGGCTAGCCATGTCATACAATCGCTCTTGACCATCACAACATCTGTAGTTGAGTATTCCCGTTTGCACAGCATGTTTGCACAACACAAACATGATTTCACTTTAATAGCGGCCTCCTTGAACTCAACCTCCAGCTCCACTAGGATGAGGTCTGCCTGGAGTTCCATGATTCAATTCATGCGCCTTTTTCTGCGGTTCATCTGAAATGAAGCAAAGATTGCATCATTCAGCTAGCAAGAAGTACTTGCTCTTGTGAGTTGCCAGGTTCTTCTTTAGTAGTTGCACTAAAATTGAGGAACATTAAGGTTGGTTGTCCGGCTCATGTAAGGTGCAACTATAATTTTCTTATCCTTTTGTGCAGTTCCACTAAAATAAAGTGCCATTATGGTGACAGTGACGGCTCCATCTTGCAAAGGCTAATAAAATGTTGCACGAGATTACCAGCAGAACTTGACGGAGATTTTGGAAACTCCAATCACCATTTTGTGAGATTCCACCAACATTGAGAGATGTTGCCCACGTGACATTTAGTTGAACTGTACAAGACACTCATTCCAAAAAAAAGTGTTTTGTGCAGTTCACCAAAAGGTCACAATAGCAACAAGGTGAAATGGATATCCCTATCTGCACAAAATGATAGAAAGTAAACAGTTGCCGGTCAATAAGAATATACGAAACATATACAAAATGAAAAGAAGCATCTTAATTATGTTCATGGCAATCACGCAAGGACAGTAGAAATTTTAAAACGTCAGCAATGCTTCATGTTAACAGAAGCATTACGATCAACAATGAGATTCCCCAGATATGGGATTACTTTAATGGTGGCATTGCTTGTTTACCAGACATAGTAAATCAACAACAGCTAAAGAGTTGGTTTAAGGGCATGGGACCGTGGGGACACCAGGACACTCAATGATAAAGGAGCAACTTACTTATCATACTGGGGAAAACAGCAGGAGTGCCATTTGTAACATAGTTTAATTGCATCTTATCACTGGAGGCATTAGATTAACAATAACACTGGTTAGACATGTCCCTAAGGTAACAATGTGATCGCTTCATTTTACATGCGCCCTTACATTAACAAGGGCAAAAGGTTGGTATAAGGACATGCGACAGTGGACGCATTAGCACAATGTACCAACAAGGAGGCATAAAGTGGTGATGCCAAGCTTGTTCATGCTATGTGAGGGCAGCAAACCTAATCCTGGAGACCTTTTACTATGTGAGGGCAGGAAATCTAATCCTGGAGACCTTTTACTATGTGAGGGCAGCAAATTTAATCCTGAGACCTTTTACTATGTGAGGGCAGCAAATCTAATCCTGTGACCTTTTACTATGTGAGGGCAGCAAATCTAATCCTAAGACCTTTTACTATGTGAGGGCAGCAAATCTAATCCTCGAGACCTTTTACTATGTGATGGCAGCAAATCTAATCCTGGACATACTCTGTTGACTTGTCCAACAGCCGCCACTTTCTATCCTCTTTTCAACCAATAATAGATATGTTCCTTATCCAGTTTGTACTGCGTTTTCCTATTATTTCCCTTTTCAACCAAGAGACCGGTTGGGTATCCGGTCTCTACTACATTCACCATATTATTTCCTCTTTGAATCAACTCCTAGATTCATGCTACAACTCCCCCCCCCTTTCTTTGTTGTTTGAACAAAGCCCTAGATTCAAATGCATGAAGTAGCTTTACCTCTAATAATACTAAAAATTTAGGTGGCTTTGGAAGAGCTGATGGGAGTAGAAAAAGATGCACATGCAGACACCTGGGGAGCTGGGGCAGTAGAGCAAGGCCTCTTTCGAAGAACTTATACCTGAGGGTCCCCGGGATGTCGGCGGCGGCAGGTCGGATCTGCGGACAATACGGCAGGGAGGAAGAAGGGTCGGAGGACCTCCCGAGCCGGCGCTGTGTCGAAGAGAACGGCACGGGCAGAGGATCGGGCCCCTCCGGCAGCTGTGGGTTTCCTCCCTCGGCGGCGATGACCGCATGAACGATGCACCTTTTAGTCCTCTACACACACCGGCCGAAGGGATCCGGCCGGATCTGTGACCAGCGGTGAGTAGAGAGAAAATGTCGCTACCGCTGTCTTGTTTATATCTGGAGAGGATGAGAGAATGAAGAGAGCAACCCTAGTAAAGCAAGCGCTCAGGCCCCTGCGTCCATATATAGTGGAGTGATTATCTTTTTTCTCTCCACAACAAGCGTTTCAATTTGTGTATGTGGCATTAAAGAAAAGAAACTCTCTATTTAAGGTGACTACTCTACGACTCCTACTTACTACTACAGTACTACCTCCGTCCCTTTTATAGTTTATGCCAAATTTTGTCTAAAGATTTAACTAACAAAATGTTAATGCATGTCAACAAAAAATATCTCATTGGATTCGTATTTGAACATAGTTTTGAAAAATATAATGTTTGGTGACATGCGTGAACATTTTCTTAGTTTAATCTATGGTCAAAATTTGGCACGAAATACAACGGGGACCAATAAACCCGGACAGAGGTAGTATTGTTCACTTGTGCTCCCGGCCCTCCATTCATTGAACAACCCCACGGGTGAATAAACATACAATAAGTACTGTATTTATATAGAACGAACAAGCTCGAACTATTTTTGCGTAGTTAAAAGTTGAGGGCGGGGCTTTTCCCGGGCAGTATGCGTGGCAGTTTTCGGGTAGGCGGTTTGACAGAGAGGCGAAGAGGGTGAGCGAGTGGGGCTGTGCGATTTGACGGCGTTCTTCTTTGGAAAGACTTGTGATATGACCACTCACTATAGTCATGAATTCTTGGCGCTCCGACCGGGTGATGCCCCCTTCATTCAGCGCTCTAATCTGGTGCATGACACGTCGACCCGGATGCTGACTCTCCCACATGTCGGAGTAGTAAGAAGGAGCAAAGAATGATGCGATATATATACTACTCCCTCCGTTCCTAAATATAAGTCTTTGGAGAGATTTCACTATGGACCACATATGAAGAAAAATGAGTGAATCTACACATAAAATGCATCTATATACATCTGTATGTGGTCCACAGTGAAATATCTACGAAGACTTATATTTATGAACGGAGGGAGTACTACTCAGGTCGGAGAAGTGCGAACCATGGCAGCCCAGTGAACCAGCCGTGCGAACCACGGTAGCCCAGTGAACCAGCAATAGAAAACAATGTTGTGATATGTCCATAAAAAACAATGTGCTACGGTCCACACTGTAGCATGTACAGTAACACTCCTCTTTGTTTGGATCCCTGAGTTAGATCTAGTTTGGGTTGAAATAGCCTCAAATTATCAAAACAAGAGGGGTTAGTTTGAGCTAGTTTGCTCTAACCCAGCTAAAAAAACTAGCCCGGTGGAGAGGTTCTAATTGGGTTAGTCATCCTCGGGCCCACTAAAAGAGAACTAAAAAAATCTCACCTGCCCGCACCAGACCGCTCCCCTAAAAAAACTCACCTGCCCGCACCAGATCGCTCCCCCCCTCTCGCACGACTCCTCTTTGTTCCCCATAGGGCCGCCCGCCCAAGCGCCGCTCGCCCTCTCTCTCCTCCGGCCGCCCTCTCCTTCCGGCCTCCGCCGCCCTACTCCGGCCGCCCTCTCCCTCCGACCTTCGAAGGTCGCCCCGCTCCCCCTTCACCAGTCATTTTTCTCCCTCTATCGTGTGGCAAGATCTACTGTGGAGGCAGCGAGAGGGTGAGTTTGTTCGTTCCTTCTCTGTCTCACGGCCATATCATTGATCTTGCTTGCTCTAGCGCTAATTCTGATTTGGAAAAGTAGATCCTGATCAAACTTGCTATAGATTTTTGGTGCACGCATGGAATTGTTTGATGCTGCTTGAGGAGGTAATAAATCTTTCTAGAGGCCCAAAGATTCAGGTAACCTTTCTAGGTATTTCAATTTCAGGCTTGCATTATTTGTAGAGGCCCAAAGATTCAGTTCACCTTTGTAGGTATTTCAATTTCAGGCTTGCATTGTTTCTAGAGGCCCAAAGATTCAATTCACCTTTCTAGGTATTTGAGTTTCAGGCTTGCATTCTTTCTAGAGGCCCAAAGATTCAGTTCACCTTTCTAGGTATTTCAGTTTCAGGCTGGCATTATTTCTAGAGGCCCAAAGATTCAGTTCACCTTTCTGGGTATTTAAGTTTCAGGCTTGCATTATTTCTAGAGGCCCAAAGATTCAGTTCACATTTCTAGGTATTTCAATTTCAGGCTTGCATTATTTCTAGAGGCCCAAAGATTCAGTTCACCTTTCTAGGTATTTAAGTTTCAGGCTTGCATTATTTCTAGAGGCCCAAAGATTCAGTTCACCTTTCTAGGTATTTCAGTTTCACGCTTGCATTATTTCTAGAGGCCCAAAGATTCAGTTCACCTTTCTAGGTATTTTAGTTCTGAGCTTGCATTATTTCTAGAGGCCCAAAGATTAAGTTCTCGATCGGGACAGCGGCCCTGCTACCCATGCCGGTGTCGACCTCAACTCATAAGGGCCAAGGCGTCGGAGGGGTTCCTGGCTTGGGCTCTACTGAGCCTTCCTCCGAGGCGGCGATGGCGAGCTCCTCCCTCGGTGCGTGAGGGGCTCGGGCTCCCTCCCTATCATGAACGACTTCCGTGATGAGTTAGCTCATTCTTTGTTTCATGAAGTGTTTTTTTATTTTGTGAATCTTGATTGACGACTTGTATGTTTAAGTGGGATATCTCATTTGTATGGACAAAGTAAAAATTATCATGTTTTGCATGCTTGATTTGTATAGATGGTCCGTTTATGTCAATTGTGAGCGGGAGGAGGCCACAGAAGAGCCGGCCGCACCAAGAGGGTGCTTGGATCCAAGGGACTTATTTTAGTCTGACTAAAAATAGGGTCCAAAGTAGTCAAATGATTGAGATAGAGCATTTATTGTCAATCTAACCTTGCCATCCATACACCTCTTTGGTTTAGAGTTAGTTCAGGGTTAGAATCTAACTCTAAGCTCTAACTAAGCTAGAGTTCTCCTCGTCTCGGTTCATCGCCATCATACTTTCCCCATTCCTGTGTTTTCAGTATCCTGCGAATCAAAGAGGCCCTTTTTTCGGGAAAAATCAGAGAGGCCCTTAGACTGGTTTAGGTCCGGTCATTTTTTATAAACGTGTTATGTCCAAAATTTAATGAACATGCTCCGGTTTCCATGAAAATAATCTGTTTCATGTAGTAATTCATTGATTTATTTATTCTTCTGCGGGGGCTTTGCATGTAATTCGTGAGGTCTGAAATGTAAAGTACCCCGGCATATGCTCCGAGTCGTGCATGCACTACGACCCAGATGCTCTATATCCCACATGTCGGCGAATGGGAGCACGTGGAAATAGCCTAGGAGTACATATAGGAGGATAAATGCATGAAAAAATATGTATTGTGAAGCGTGGCATGGTTCAAAAAGGAGACCTAAAGTGATGACAGCTATAGGTCGCACGCACCCAACTAGTGGTACTAGACATACGACTAATTTTTCCCTCAAAAAAAAGAGGCACGAGTGCTCAGTACTCCTATTCTATAAACACGAGTCCCATCTGACAACAGCGTCCGTGCTACACTAGCTCTCCTCCCTCGTTTCTCTCTTCTAATTCTAAACTCGGCCGACGCCCGGTGGGTGGGGTGGGTTTGCTCAACTGCGGCCCCACCTCACAGTGAAAACGTTATGACTGGAATAAAAAATGCCATATACTCCCTCCGTTCATAAATATAAGCCTTTTTAGATACTAGTTCAAATGGAATACAGCATACAGATGTATGAAGACATAGTTTAGAGTGTAGATTCACTCATTTTGCTCCGTATGTAGTAGTCACTTGCTGGAATCTTTAAAAGACTTATATTTGGGAACGGAGGGAGTACTATACTAATAAAACATTAAGGCCACGAGGCGATGCAGTGCTGGTTACAGGAGGCAAGAAGAAGAGATGCATCCATCGACGACGTCCACCTCCTCGACTCAGGGCGCCGGCCCACCGAACGACGCCTAAGTAGCAGCGGCTTTCGTGGCTAGGTCGACGTGCTTCTAAACAATGGCGTCCAAAGATTCCAGCCACTGGAAGAAGGCCAACGTCTTTCTGTCATCGCTTGCCTTGTAGTGGCCTATGTAGACGATTTCCTCGTAGACGTGGATGTGCAGGTCGACGGTTTCTTGCATGGCGAGGCGCTGCGTGGCGAGCGCGGCCTCGAGGTGGACATTCTTCGTCGCGACTTCCGGCAGCTACAAGGCCACCAGGGCTTGAAAGAGTTTGTCACCATGTAGGCCTATGAGGGTGGCAGGCAATGAGGAGCCTGGGCGCGCGGGCTGGAGCAGTACGGCAAGGTCCTCCGCGCGCTTCTTGACGGCGGTGAACTTGCGGATGGAGTTGACCATCATGTCGTCCATACGAGAGGCGAAGCCGGCGTCGGCGAGGGCTACGATGCCTGCGGTCGCCAGCATCGTCTGGAAACGCTGCATGGTGCGGGGCCGGGCGCCTTTGGATGATTTGGCACAGCCGACTGCCGCTCGCGTCCATCGCCTCCATAGGTGCTTGTGGCTTCTGGTCACTTTGCCTTGGATTGGAGTGAGCTGTGTTGCGCAGAGACTTGGAAGTAGATGGATTGGAGTGGTGGGGCGCCTTTATTATATGAGAGTCCAAACTCTGTTGCATTCACATCGTGCTGGCTCTAGTCTGCTTCTCCAATTAATTCCCTCTGCATGTAATTGAGGATGCATCATTAACCGTTCAACCTCTCGGGAACCGCTACCCTCTTCCTCCTTGGCATTCAAGCACCTATGGACCCGTCGACGACGAGGTGCCTATGGTGACTTCGTAAATTTCAAGATGATAGTGTCGTGCGTGTGTGCGTTCATAGGGGTGAGTGTATGCGCGTGTATATGAGCGCTTGCGTCTGTACTGTGTAAAAAAACGTAAATGCGTGTCAAAAGAGACTAGTCATTATACTCAATATTGTGCACCTCGGAGAGAAAACGATAGAACTAGTAAGTATTAAATTACGGTGCAGATTCACTCATTTTGCTACATATGTACTCCGTCTCGGTGTAGTCTAGTCACTTGTTGAAATCTCTAGAAGGGCAAATACTCCTTTCTGGTTTACAGGGCTATACTAGCAAGTAGTTGTACGTACTAGTACAATAGTGGGCTCACATAGCAATTTTTTCTCATGCAAGAGCCTGGCTATATGCGTGCTCCAATGTTCGCAACTGCAACGTTCGGTTTGCGCTTGGCTCTTCGCCTCTTCGAGAAGACGAACAATGATGTTACTACTACTGCTTCTACAGGGTCGAATCCACCGCTGCATGTCCGTCCACATGAAGCGGACGGATAGCTTGTTGTAGAAGTACTACTAAGCAAAAGCATGTCCTCGTTTGCGAGCAACAGCGCGCATGGGCGAGGGAGAAGGTGTGTAGTAAAATCAAGCTTCGCCTCGTTCTGGCCCCACATACTTGCCTCTAAACTTGGCTGAAAGACCCGCAGTGTACAATATATTTGCTGCAACCTCTAACATTTTCCCACCACAAATTAAAATATATGTGGCCGTATGCATCGTTCTGATGCAGAGGCCGGGGAGTCCCCCATTTAAAAAAAAACAAATTAAAATATATATTCCTATCTTGACCAGATGAGCGTGCAAACTACAATCACCAGGGTGACAGGTAGGGCCAAAAGACTATTTTAATTTTAAAAAAACATCGAGACGGCCACATAGCATGGAGCCGACCCCAACGATTTTAAGCTTACAGGCACGGTACACGCTATCTAGACTACTCTACACATGAAACTGCCACACGAGCGTCCAGCCTGCGTTTGGCTCTTCGCCTCTTCGGGAAGTCGAACAATGATGGTGTACTACTGCACTGGAGGAGTACTACAGTACGCTTCTGGCCATCTGACACCGATTGAACTGATGCATGTCCACCGCGTGCGGGAGGGAGAGCGTGTAGCGAAAGCTTCTCCTATTCTTGCTAGCCACCACGCTCATGGGCGAGGGAGGGACGCTCCTGTCTTTGCGTGTATGACAGGTGGGCCTGACAGGTGTGTGGCCAACCTGTCATACAGCCAAAGGCAGGTGCAGTTAAGTCTGCGAGGGAGAGGATAATCAAACTTCTCATTGATGTACGAGTTGACGCGACACATCAAAGCACTTCACTCGATGCATTAATTACAACGCATGCATGCATGCCGTGACTCTTCTTTTGATAGTACTTGCATGTGTTGATTTAATGCACCTTGAAGTAGTACTCCCTCCGTTCCTAAATTATAAGTCTTTGTAGGGATTCCATTATGAATTACATACGGATGTATATAGATGCATTTTAAGTGTGGATTCATTCATTTTGCTCCGTATGTAGTCCACCTAATGAAATCTCTATAAAGACTTACTCCCTCCGTTCGGAATTAGGCTGGTCATAGTGGGGAGTAACTTAGAGTAGTAACATGCATACGTTAGGCTGGTCATAGTGGGAGTAACTTAGGTAGTAACATAGCGCATTTCAAGAAAATTTTGCTTACGTGGCAAGTAGTTAATGGGAGATGGTAACATAATATGTTACTGTAACATAGCGCTTCCCGAGACAAGATGAGTCTACAAGTTAATAAATGAAGTCATCCATGATACTACTATTATGTTACTTTGCATTATGAAGGTTGTAACTTAGACTAGTGTCATGCATATGACACTAGTCTAAGTTACTCCCCACTATGACCAGCCTTACTAGTCTATGTTACTACCTCTATAGTGCATAGTATCATAGATTAGTAGTATCATAGATGGTCCCATTTATTGCCATGCATGACACATAGTAGCACCATATTTATTATGTTACGGTATCTACCTATGTTACTATAACCATCTCTCTCTTCTTTAATTGCCTGCCACATAAGCATGTTTGCGAGTCCCAAGTGGATGATACTACTTATGTTACTCCCACTATGGCCAGCCTTACTTGTCGTGAAAATGGATGTATCTAGACGTTAGTTCTAGATATATCCATTTCCGAGACAAGTAATTCCGAACAGAGGGAGTACATTTAGGAACGGAGGGAGTATAAAATATGTGACGGTAAGCTTTGTAATACCCCGGCCCAAGTCGAGAGATGGTTGTGCACGAGGAGGGCGAGATCATGCAGACCGAACAGGAACAGGACCCGACGATGGAGCTCTCTAAGGTCTCGATGGACCTCACCGTGCTCCACTGCCCCTTGTGCCTCCGCCCCTTGATGCCTCCAGTGTATGAGGTTCGAATACACCTCGTCCGTTCGGCTGATTGAGCAAGGTGCAGGTTTCTTGATTGATGTGTTGTTGGATTGATTTCTGCAGTGCAAGGGAGGGCACCTGGCCTGCGCGGACTGCCGCGTCGGCGCCCGGGAACCAGCGGCGGTGCGGAAGTGCCAGCGGCGGTGGCTTCGACGCGGAACACGGTGGTGGACTCCGTCCTTTCGTCGGTGAGGGTGGAGTGCCGGCACGAAGGCTGTGGGCTCTACGTCACTTACCACAAGCTCGCCGATCACCAGAGCGTGTGTCCGCTCGCGCCCTGCAAATGCCCCGTGCCCGTCTGCGGCTACGAAGGCCCGCCGCCGGCACTCTACCACCACATCAGCACCGCGCATCCCATGCCCGTGCACAGGATCCAGTACGGCAAGGTGCTCCAGCTGCAAGTGCCACTGTCGGAGCCACGGCTCTTGCTGTTCGCGGAGGAGGACCACCGCGCGTTTTTCTTTGTCGGCGGCGTGCTCGACATTTTATTCTTCTAATTGATTGCAATTAAACTCGGCTCAATCTTTTTTTTCTAAAAAAGATTGAGGGCGCGCCTATCACCGTGTCGGTCGTCTGCATCAGAGCGGGGGCGTCCCCACTGCCGCACTACTTGGCCAAGCTGTGGGTGAATGGCCCGCCGGGGGAGCCCAAAGGCACGACCGACGTCGTCAAGGTGGAAATGGAGGTGACAAGCAGCAAGGATCCCGGCGACATCGACGTGCAGGAGCTGACCTTCTTGACAGTTCCGCCCAAGCTGCTGGCCGGGGCTAAGCTTGTGTCCCTCCACATTCAGATTGACAAGCTCACGTCCTAAATGTTTCAACAGTGCCTTTTGTTTATCTTAGTAATATGCTAATATAGGGATTACCTTGGTCTACTTTAGCTTAAGAAATGGTGGGTTTTGGTGGCGATGCAGCAATTACTTCGACATCAGATCAGTAATTTCCAACAGTCGAACGGATATTTTGTGTCTGTTGAATATGAAGTTCCTTTGGGTAAGAAGTACTACTTGTCATAAAAATGGATAAAAGGAGATGTATGTAGACGTATTTTAGTTCTAGATACGTCCCTTTTGATCCATTTTGATGACAAGCACTCCCTCCGTTCCACAATACATGCCTTCCATTTGTCAAAATATAGATGTATCTAGACATGTTTTAGTATATAGGTACATCCATGATAGAGCCAATCGGATGGTTCAGAACACTACAATTCGTAGCTACAGATGCGTGTGTGACTCCCAGATGCAGAGGCCGGGGGTCATCATCCTCCTTTTCGAGAAATAACAGACGCGTGTGTGAGATGACGAGTGCGTGCATGCACCTCTTCTCTTCCTGTATAACGTACTACTAAACTCAGAGTACAAGTTTTTGTGGGTGGCACGATGGTGTGTGCGAGAAGTCCCGAGAGATAGGTTTAGTGCGTCTGAAAAACGGACTAGCCTAGAGCTCGCCACACGGCTATTCCTGTCGAACGCCCCATTAACCGTAAGATATGTATACGACGGTGCCAGTTATTGCACGTACACAGCAGTACTCCCTCCTTTCCGGTTTATGGTGAGTGGTGGAATATTTTTTGTAGTTTGCAAAAGCACCTAATTAATGCTCTTGTTTTTCTCAAAAAATTATTTTTATCAATGCATTAATTGCAATGCATGCATGCATAAGGTACATGGATTGGTCAATTTTCTCTTAATACTTGCATGCAATGATTAATGCACCTTGGAATCTGAACATGTGTTGGGGAACAACCAAATTGAGCCTTATAAAATGGAAAAACTTAAATTTTGAGATAAGCCCTATAAAACCGGAAAGGAGGGAGTAGAAAAAGAAGTACTCCATCCGGGAATAGTGCCGCACTTCGAAACTAGAACCATCAATAAATTTTGAGCTTGCAAACCTATATTGAATTGCAAACCTGTTCACACCGATCACAACCTAAACGGTTTCCCACTTAGGAGCGTATTAGTACCACGCTATATTGAATTCCAAACCTGTTACACACCGATCACAACCTAAACGGTTTCCCACTCAGGAGCGTATTAGTACTCGGTTATAAATACTAGTATGCCAAGATGACTGCATATTCCTCCTCAACTCCTCATCCACAAAAACAAACAAGTCATTCAGCATCCTTCCCTTGCATCTGCCATGGCCAGCGTGAGTTCTGGGTCGAGAGATTGCCACCAGGGAGAGGCGAGCATGGAAGCGGAAGCACGAGAGATGTCCCGCCTCGCTGCGAGAGCAGCCGACATGTCCTGCCGCGCGGAAGTAGCAGCACAGAGGTCCCACCGCGTCGCTGAAGCAGCAAGGAGGTCCCGCCGCGCCGTCGATGCAGCAGACTGGTCGGGCCGCGACGCGAAAGAAGCAGAGATGCCCCGCCGCGCCAAGAATGCATCAGAGATGTCCCGCCGCTCCGCGGCGGCCTGGGAAAATTTCTCGCGGGCAGGCGACGACTGTTACAGGCGCATGCATGCGATCGTCCATAGCCAGATGGACCAGATCTCCGGCTTGGCGAGATTGCAGGACGACGTGAAAGCCTCGTTTCAACAGGCTACCGGCGTCATCCGGCAACTACGGGAGGGCAATGAGAGGCTCCGGGCCGAGCGCGACCTGCTGAGGGAGAAGATCGTCCGAAGTGCAGACCAGCAGGAGGAGACCAGTGCCTTGTTGAAGAGGACCGGCGTCATCATCAAGAAACTTATGGACGAGAATGACATGCTCCGCAACGAGCGCCAAAGGCTGGTGGAGGAATCCGTGGATGTTCTCAAGCAGCGTCTTGAGGACACGAAAGAGCTCATAAATGCTTCGCCGTGGAGACTAGTTCCCGCGGCCTGCAACAACGCATCAAGAAAGTAGAGATCAGCGAGCCAGATCCTTGTCTTCCTTCTTCTTTTTCCCTTGTGTATTTCGGGCATAGCCGCATGTGGCTTTTTTAATTATCTTTCTATTTATGTAAGATAATTAATCGTCCTTATCTTTCTGTGGAAGATCAATGTTTTTTTTGAAAGTTGTGGAAGATCAATGTTGCCAGGCTGGAATGAAGAAAACTCTTGCTGTGGTGACCCTGGCGTTGCTGTTCTTCTACTTGCTGCTGGGCTTCCTTCGTTTTCCTGGTTTCTTTTGATGTAATAATCGGTTTAGGATGTGGATTGTGTCGTCGGTTGTGAAATGTTGGGTTCTAGCACGGATGTAATAATCGAACTGCAAATTTACCACAGCATGTTGGTGCCATGTCATGGCACCAAGCCAAGTTTCATTATTTTCATGCATGTTTTGGATTTACAGGAATTAAAAAACTAAGTTTCTCAATGTTTTCAACCCAGCCACGACGCCCAGAATTTTGAATTTCATTCCCATTTCTTGCATGGAACCTAGAAATTTACCCGAGGACACACATGTGATTTTTCAACCAACTTTGGTGCATTGGAACATGTGCATGTATTTCGAATTTGAATTATGCACACAAAGGTGACACGTTCCCTCCGAGAACCACGAGCCTTCTTGAGAGAAGCTCCGATTTGCAAGAAGCTTATACCAAAATTTGTTCATCTTCGGCCAATATTTTAACCAAGGCATGGTACTACCATGACATGACACGATGCCAAGTTTCATGATTTTAAAACCAAGTTTCTCAATGTTCTCGACCGAGCCACGATGCCCAGATGTTTGAATCTTATTCTCATTTTTTGCATGGGAGTAGAAATTCACCCAAGGACACAAATGTGATTTTCAACCAACTTTGGTGCACGGGAGCACGTGCTTGTAGTTCAAATTTGAATTATGCACATTAAATGACCAAAAACTCAATTAATGTGTAAATAAGGCCAAACGAAGCGGGAATAATTCCAAAATTTAACAGGGCACTCATGTAGTTCTATGTTGCCTTTGTGAATAAATTCAAGGGGGACAACGTATATCGTTTCGCACTCAAAGGTGACACGTTCCCTCTCAGAACCACGAGCCTTCTTGAGAGAAGCTTCGGTTTGCAAGAAGCTTATACCAAAATCTGTTCCTATTCAGCCATTTTTTTTACCACAACATGGTAGTACCATGACATGACATCCATGCAAAGTTTCATGATTTTCATACGTGTTTTCGATTTACAAGAATTTTAAAACCAAGTTTCTCAATGTTCTCGGCCGAGCCACGATGCCCAGATGTTTTAATTTTATTCTCATTTTTTGCATGGGACCTACAAATTCACCCGAGGACACAAATGTGATTTTTCAGCCAACTTTGGTGCACGAGAGCATGTGCTTGTAGTTCAAATTTGACTTATGCACATTAAATGACCGTAAACTCAATTAATGTATAAAAAGCGACAAACGAACCGGAATAATTCCAAAATTTAACATGGCACTAATGTAGTTCTATGTTGCCTTTGTTAAGAAACTCAAGGGCGGGAGGGCAGCGATATGGTTTCACACTCAAAGGTGGCACGTTCCCTCTTAGAACCACGAGCTTCCAAATCGGCCCAATTTTTACCACAACATGTTAGTGCCATGACATGACACCATGCCAAGTTTCACGATTTCCAGCCGAGTTTTGGATTTACATGAATTTAAAATCTAAGTTTCTCGATGTTCTCGGCAGAGTCATGACGCCAGATGTTTGAATTTCATTCTCATTTCTTCCATGGGACCTAGAAATTCAACCAAGGACACACATGTGATTTTTCAACCCACTTTGGTGCACCGGAGCATGTGCATGCAATTCATATTTAGATTATGCACATTAAAAGTCCAGAAACTCAATTAATGTATAAAAAGCCAAATGAACCCGAAATAATTCTAAAATTTAACAGGGCACTCATATAGTTCTATGTTGCCTCTGTAAATAAAATCAGGGGGAGCCAGCGTATATCGTTTCGCACACAAAGGTGACACGTTCCCTCTCGGAACCACGAGGCTTGTTGAGAGAATCTCCGGTTTTGCAAGAGGCTTATACCAAAACTTGTCCCAATTCAGCCAAAAATTATACATATGAAAACAGGGTTTAGATTATCCCGAACATCTCTCTACCTAGACGAATAATGTACTATGATTTGAATTCAACATAAAATGGATACAGATATTTGAATTGGAGAGCGTATGGTACATGTAGTTCATAGTGAAATATGATTACTGCTATATGCATGCCTTTTTGTTATCAAGATAATATTTAAATTATTGTATAACTTGACAACAATCTTATTCAAATAAGGAAAATTGATTCAAATTTAGTCCGTATGGTAGACGACAATATATATGTTCACATGGTGGAGTAAAATGTTCATATATGATGGAAGATCAAAATGTACGACTACATCAATTATAAACAGCAAGGTCACCTAATGATATATTCGAATTCAACATAACGTGGATTCAAAAATTGAAATTCGAGATCATGACATCTGTAATCATATAAAAAGGGACATTACTCTTTCTTTGGTGGGAATTGATTTTTTTTTGTTGTTGTTGAGGGAAGTGCGAATCGATTTGGTAATGCAGGGTAATCTTGTTCTCCGATCTTTTTACATTTTTCTTGTAGTTTTTTCAATGGCATCTATAGCAATATAGTAAAGGGGGACATGACTCTCTTGTGTCTTGTATGATTTTTTTACACGTTAAGTTTGTCCTGCCGAACAAGGAATCCGCACCTTGTTATCCCAAAATTTTCAAGCTCGAGTATCTTTTGTCTCACCTGCTTTGAAACTCCCGCTTCTTCAAACCGCGCCGCGCCTTGTTATCCCGAAATTTGGACGCGCGCGAGAACTCCCTCCTCATCCGAAATCGCTCCCGCAGCCTAGACACGCGAAATCCGGCTTCTACCCCTCAGCCAGAAATGAAGCTCCACGTCGCGGTGCCAAAACCGGTGGGGGTACGCTGGTAACTTGCCCTAAGCTTGGCTTCCCCCTCCCCCTTCGCCCCCACCCCATTCGTACACCGAGGCCGCCAAAACCCGCGAAATCCCATGCTCCTCCGTCGGCCTCCCGACCGCCGCCCAGCCGGAGACTCTTCCCCGACTACGTCGTCCACCGCAACAGCTCGCCGTCCCTCATCCACCGCACCAGATGAGGATCCATTGTCGATCCCGTCGTCCCGGCGGATCAGCAGCCCCATCCTCCACCTCCAAGGAGCTGCCCCGACATTCGCCTCGTCTATCGCGCCACCTCAATCCCCATAGCGCCGTCTTGACCTGCCCCACCGGAACTGCAGCACCCTCACCAATTCCTCCGATGAAGGCGAGGCCAACTCGGCGCCACCAAGGAGGTTCTGCACTCACTGCTGCATTTTATCTTTTATTCAACCTCACGGGGCTACCGGTGCTCGATACCGTGCGACATATGGCGTCTCCATCGACGGCGCGCCGCCGCCACATCATCCAAGGCGTCTCTCCCCCATGTCGCCGCTTCCTCGTGGCGACTTCCATAACGGCACTAGCTGCAGCTGCTCCGGCTCTCGCTCGCGCTGCGGCTCTGTTCTTGCTGTCGGTCGCGCTGCTGCACTGCTCCTGCTTTCGTTCGTGCTGCTGCTCTGCTCTTGCTCTCGCTTGCGCTGCTGCTGCTGCTGCACGACCTCCGGCAGCTACAGGAGTTGCTGCTTTAGCACTCGCTCGCGGTGCTACTGCACGACTTGCTCTCTGCTAGTGCGTTCCCTGCTTGAGCGTCTGCTGATTTAGATCACTGCTTCTCTGCTACTAGTGCTCGAATGCCCTAAACATCTATTGCAATGCTCTGTTACTAGTTCAATCAGTTTCGACAGTAAAATTCAGTTTCGACTGTGAAGTTCATTTTCTTCAGTTAAGTTCAGAGTGAACAGTACTTACAGCATCTGTCGGAGCGGCCATGGCGCGGCTGATGCGTTTTATATCTAGAACTTTTTGGTGATGTACTTTACATCATCTATTGCAGATGATATTAGGGTCCCACTTCAGATTAAAGTTGTCTATCTTGTCATGCTTCAGCCTCGTCGCTGTACACGTTAGTGGAGCTGCTCCAATGACGGAACCGTCCATCACAGCGGAGCAGTACCCTCGGCGCCGTTTCCAGAGGCCTCGGATCTTCTTCCCCGCCTCCGACAGTCACACTAGCATCATCACCATCCTCCACGTCCAACCCAATGATGCTGAGGTCCACAAGGCTATGCCAAAGAGGTTGTACACTCGTCGCATCACTTTGCTTCTCCATCCCTCTATTCGTCCAATTCATGTGAGCCAAACACCCAGGTTGACTGAAATCCTATGTTTCCAAATGCTCTGTTTTGCACGTGCATTCCTATCCTATTCCTGTGTTTTTCCTGTCCCTGCGTTTATAGAATCCTCCAATTCTAAGGAGCCCTTACAGATTTACTTCATTTTCAGATTGGCGTCAAAGAAAACTCTGTGTGTTATGTCTTGCTCCTGCCGTGCCGTCATCCACCCCACCTGAGGCGCACCATCGACAGAAGTGTTCACTGCAGCAGAGATCCCCCTTGCAGACTTTCTCTCGCCGCCTCAGATCATCTTCCCCGTTGCCGGCAGCCACGCCAACTGCATTACCATCATCGATCGAAAGCAGATGAACACGAGGACTAGACAGTTCCTTAAGAGAGGTCGCAGTCTTTCGTGTTTGCTTACGTTATACATCGGTTATTATTACCTGCTACTTTATCGTTCAATCTTGAGTTTTGAATTGCCCATGGGTCTCATATCGAGCCAGCAACGAATAGTATCTGTCTACTATCTGGTTCATCCGGGGTCTTCTATGTGGTTCATGTTGGGTGGGCAACAAACAATAGATGATCCATTGTCTATCTTTTTAAACTGAAGCTATAATCTACCTGCTATCATTAGTTTTGGATCCATCCACTGTTTGCTACCATCAGTCTTGATTTTTGCATGCACCCTTAGGCCTTACAAAATCTAACTATTTTTATTATTATGCATGTCGATATTGTACACAATCGTCTTGAACATGTAGAGAAAAGAGAAGACCGCTTGCGTGCGAATATAATGTCATGCGATCGCTGCTCCATGGTGGGCTAAGTGCCCCCCCTCTCCTGCATTTCCAGATTGTATTCCAGAGGAAGATAACTTTTCGGATGGAGATTCGTATGAGCTGACCACGCCTGTTTACCACACGAGGTGTTTGCTCTAACTTTGGCATCTTTGATGTTGGTCATATCATGCATATGGCGTCTTGCATTGCTTACATTATACATCTTATATGTCATCAGCTTAGTTTAGATTTGCTTTGTGTGAATGCCACCTGTTTGGTTTCTATATCATACTCCCACCATTCCTAAATATTTGTCTTTTTAGAGATTTCAACAAGTGACTACATACGGAACAAGATGAGTGAATCTACACTCTAAAATATGTCTACATACATCCGTATGTGGTAGTCCATTTGAAATCTCTAAAAAGACAAATATTTAGGAACGGAGGGAGTATATGGGAATTATGCAATGCCATCTTCTTTAGCCAAGCATCATATACGTGAATCATGCAATGCCATCCTGTTTAGCCAGTCATCGTATATGTGAATTGTATCGTGCCATATTTTTTCCATAATGTATTCCATTTGTCAACAATGTTTATACATTCATCTACTCTTCCTGCATCAGCCATTTGAGTCGGTCATGGGAAAATCTGGAGTGAAAACAAGGTCTTCGAGTAGTCGATTGCTACTGTCGATGCAGATTTCTTTGCTGGTTACGTATAGCTCCTCGAGAGGAGGATTCAGAGAGAGATGACCAATGTATTCCCCCCCTGAGGTGCATGCTCTAACTTGGCTGGGTTATATTGCTCATATCATGCATATGGTGTCTTGCATTGCCATGCCATCTGCTTAGATTAGACATGCTTTGTGTGAATGCCTCCTATTTGCTTTCTATATCAGATATGTGAATTATGCAATGCCATGTTTTTCAGCCAGTTATCATATATGTGAATTATGCACCGCCATGGAGCCAAGCATCAGATATGTGAATTATCTCATGCTATCTTTTTTTTTCATTACGTATTCCATTTGTCGACAATCTGTGTATATTGAACTACTCTTCATGTGTATCAGCCATTTCAGCCGTTTATGGAAAAATCTGGAGTGAAAACAAGGTCTTCAGAGCAGGCAATGGTACCTGTTGAAGCATATATCTCGATGGTTACAGGGAGCTCCTCAGAGGAGGATTCAGAGAAAGATGACCAGTCCTATATCCCACCTGAGGTGTATGCTGTAAGTTGCAATGTATATATTTCTCATATGATGCATATGGTGTCTTGCATTGCTTAGTTTAGACATCATATGCACAATATTGGATTCTATCTGCTTAGTTTAGAGATCATACATGCGAGTGCCAGCTGCTTAGTATATGAATCAATTATGTCAACTATATCATGCCATCCTGTATACTTAGACAACATGTATGTGAAATATATCATCCCAACATATTTTAGAAAGACATCATATAGTTTTGTCATGTCATCCTGTTTAGGTACTCATCATATGTTGAATTATTCCATTATATCCTGTTAAGTTATCCATCATATATCTGAAACTGTGTCAGGCCTAAGGGGTGCATGCAAAAATCAAGACTGATGGTAGCAAACGAGTGGATGGATCCAAAACTAATGATAGCAGGTAGATTATAGCTTCAGTTTAAAAAGATAGACAATGAATCATCTATTGTTTGTTGCCCACCCAACATGAACCACATAGAAGACCCGGATGAAGCGAGATAGTAGATGATACTATTCGTTCTTTGGCTCGATATGAGACCCATGGGCAATTCAAAACTCAAGATTGAACGATAAAGTAGCAGGTAATAATAACCGATGTATAACGTAAGCAAACACGAAAGACTGCGACCTCTCTTCCGGAACTGTCTAGTCCTCAGGTTCATCTGCTTAGTCGATGATGGTAATGCAGTTGGCGTGGCTGCCGGCAACGGGGAAGATGATCTGAGGCGGCGAAAGAAAGTCTGCAGAGCAGCGACTGCATGACATTAGATTCGCACGCAACAGTCTTCTCTTTTTCTCTACATGTTCAGTACGATTGTGTACAATATCTGACATGCATAATAATAAAAATAGTTAGATTTTGTAAGGCCTAAGGGGTGCATGCAAAAATCAAGACTGATGGTAGCAAACGAGTTGTTGGATCCTAAACTAATGATAGCGGTAGATTATAGCTTCAGCTTAAAAAGATAGACAATGGATCATCTATTGTTTGTTCCCCACCCAACATGAACCACATAGAAGACCCCGGATGAAGCGGATAGTAGACAGATACTATTCGTTCTTTGGCTCGATATGAGACCCATGGGCAATTCAAAACTCAAGATTGAACGATAAAGTAGCAGGTAATAATAACCGATGTATAACGTAAGCAAACACGAAAGACTGCGACCTCTCTTCCGGAACTGTCTAGTCCTCAGGTTCATCTGCTCAGTCGATGATGGTAATGCAGTTGGCGTGGCTGCCGGCAACGGGGAAGATGATCTGAGGCGGCGAAAGAAAGTCTGCCGAGGGGATCTCTGCTTCGGTGAACGCTTCTGTCGATGGTGCACCTCAGGTGGGGTGGATGACGGCACGGCAGGAGCAGGACATAACACATAGAGTTTTCTTTGACGCCAATCTGAAAATGAAGTAAATCTGTAAGGGCTCCTTAGAATTGGAGGATTCTATAAACGCAGGGACAGGAAAAACACAGGAATAGGATAGGAATGCACGTGCAAAACAGAGCATTTGGAAACATAGGATTTCAGACAACCTGGGTGTTTGGCTCACATGAATTGGATGAACAGAGGAATGGAGAAACAAAGTGATGCGACGAGTTAACAACCTCTTTGGCATAGCCTTGTGGACCTCAGCATCATTGGGTTGGACGTGGAGGATGGTGATGATGCTAGTGTGACTGTCGGAGGCGGGGAAGAAGATCCGAGGCCTCTGGAAACGGCGCCGAGGGTACTGCTCCGCTGTGATGGACGGTTCCGTCATTGGAGCAGCTCCGCTAACGTGTACAGCGACGAGGCTGAAGCATGACAAGACAGACAACTTTAGTCTGAAGTGGGACCCTAATATCATCTACAATAGATGATGTAAAATACATCACCAAAAAGTGCTAGATGTAAAACGCATCAGCCGCACCACGGCCGCTCCGATGATGTCAGTAAGTACTATTCACTCGAACTTAATCAAGAAAATGAACTTCACAAATGAAACTGAATTTTACCGTCAAACTGATCGAACTAGTAATGAGCATTGCAATAGATGTTTAGGGCGTTCGAGCACTAGTAGCGAGAAGCAGTTATCTAAATCAGCAGACGCCGAAAGGTGGAACGCACTAGCAGAGAGCAAGTCGTGCAGTAGCACCGTGAGCGAGTGCTAAAGCAGCAACTCCTGTAGCTGCCGGAGGTCGTGCAGCAGCAGCAGCAGCGCAAAGCGAGAGCAAGAGCAGAGCAGCAGCACGAACGAATGCAGGAGCAGTGCAGCAGCGCGACCGACAGCAAGAACAGAGTCGCAGCGCGAGCGAGAGCTGGAGCAGCTGCAGCTAGTGCCGTTGCGGAAGTCGCCGCCGAGGAAGCAACGACATGGGGGAGAGACTCCTTGGATGATGTGGCCGGCGACGGCGCCGTCGATGGAGACGCCATGTCTGCTCGGTATCGAGCCATGGCAGCCCCGTGAGATCGAATAAAAGATAAAATTCAGCACTGAGTGCAGAACCTCCTTGGTGGCGCCGAGTTGGCCTTGCCTTCATCGGAGGAATTGGTGAGGGTGCTGCAGTTCCGTTGGGGCAGGTCAAGACGGCGCTATGGGGATTGAGGTGGCGCGATAGACGAGGCGAATGTCGGGGCAGCTCCTTGGAGGTGGAGGATGGGGCGGCTGATCCGGCGGGACGACGGGATCGACAATGGATCCTCATCCGGTGCGGTGGATGAGGGACGGCGAGCTGTTGCGGTGGACGACGTAGTCGGGGAAGAGTCTCCGGCTGGGCGGCGGTCGGGAGGCCGACGGAGGAGCGTGGGATTTCGCGGGTTTTGGCGGCCTTGGTGTACAAATGGGGTGGGGGCGAAGGGGGAGGGGGAAGCCAAGCTTAGGGTAAGTTACCAGCGTACCCCCACCGGTTTTGGCACCGTGACGTGGAGCTTCATTTCTGGCTGAGGGGTAGAAGCCGGATTTCGCGTGTCTGGGCTGCGGGAGCGATTTCGGATGAGGAGGGAGTTCTCGCGCGCGTCCAAATTTCGGGATAACAAGGCGCAGCGCGGGTTGAAGAAGCGGGAGTTTCAAAGCAGGTGAGACAAAAGATACTCGAGCTTGAAAATTTCGGGATAACAAGGTGCGGATTCCTTGTTCGGCAGGACAAACTTATCGTGTAAAAAAAATCATACAAGACACAAGAGAGTCATGTCCCCTTTTACTATATTGCTATAGATGCCATTGAAAAAACTACAAGAAAAATGTAAAAAAATCGGGAGAACAAGATTACCCTCCACAGTACCAAATCGATTCGCACTTCCCTCAACAACAACAAAAAACAAATCAATTCCCACCAAAGAAAGAGTAGTGTCCCTTTTTATATGATTAGAGATGCCATGATCTCGAATTTGAATTTTTGAATCCACGTTATGTTGAATTCGAATATATCATTAGGTGACCTTGCGGTTTATAATTGATGTAGTCGTACATTTTGATCTTCCATCATATATGAACATTTTACTCCACCATGTGAACATATATATTGTCGCTCTACCATATGGACTAAATTTGAATCAATTTTCCTTATTTGAATAAGATTGTTGTCAAGTTATACAATAATTTAAATATTATCTTGATAACAAAAGGCATGCATATAGCAGTAATCATATTTCACTATGAACTACAAGTACCATACGCTCTCCAATTCAAATATCTGTATCCATTTTATGTTGAATTCAAATCATAGTACATTATTGGTCTAGGTAGCGAGATGTTCGGGACAATCTAAACCCTGTTTTCATACGTATAATTTTTGGCTGAATTGGGACAAGTTTTGGTATAAGCCTCTTGCAAAACCGGAGATTCTCTCAACAAGCCTCGTGGTTCCGAGAGGGAACGTGTCACCTTGGTGTGCTAAACGATATACGCTGCCTCCCCCCTGATTTTATTTACAGAGGCAACATAGAACTATATGAGTGCCCTGTTAAATTTTGGAATTATTTCGGGTTCATTTGGCCTTTTTATACATTTATTGAGTTTCTAGACTTTTAATGTGCATAATCTAAATATAATTGCATGCACATGCTCCGGTGCACCAAAGTGGGTTGAAAAATCACATGTGTGTCCTTGGTTGAATTTCTAGGTCCCATGGAAGAAATGAGAATGAAATTCAAACATCTGGGCGTCATGACTCTGCCGAGAACATCGAGAAACTTAGATTTTAAATTCATGTAAATCCAAAACTCGGCTGGAAATCATGAAACTTGGCATGGTGTCATGTCATGGCACTAACATGTTGTGGTCAAACATTGGGCCGGTTTGGAAGCTCGTGGTTCTAAGAGGGAACGTGCCACCTTTGAGTGTGAAACGATATACGCTGCCCCCGCCCTTGAGTTTCTTAACAAAGGCAACATAGAACTAAATTAGTGCCATGTTAAATTTTGGAATTATTCCTGGTTCGTTTGTCGTTTTTATACATTAATTGAGTTTCTGGTCATTTAATGTGCATAAGTCAAATTTGAACTACAAACACTTGCTCTCGTGCACCAAAGTTGGCTGAAAAATCACATTTGTGTCCTCGGGTGAATTTCTAGGTCCCATGCAAGAAATGAGAATAAAATTAAAACATCTGGGCATCGTGGCTCGACCGAGAACATTGAGAAACTTGGTTTTAAAATTCTTGTAAATCCAAAACATGTCTGAAAATCATGAAACTTGGCATGGATGTCATGTCATGGTACTACCATGTTGTGGTAAAAAATGGCGAATAGGAACAGATTTTGGTATAAGCTTCTTGGAAACCGAAGCTTCTCTCAAGAAGGCTCGTGGTTATGAGAGGGAACGTGTCACCTTTGGGTGCGAAACGATATACGTTGTCCCCCTTGAGTTTATTTACAAAGGCAACATAGAACTACATGAGTGCCCTGTTAAATTTTGGAATTATTCCGGCTTCGTTAGGCATTATTTACACATTAATTGAGTTTTTGGTCATTTAATGTGCATAATTCAAATTTGAACTACAAGCACGTGCTCTCATGCACCAAAGTTGGTTGAAAAATCACATTTGTGTCCTCGGGTGAATTTCTACTCCCATGCAAAAAATGAGAATAAGATTCAAACATCTGTGCATCGTGGCTCGGTCGAGAACATTGAGAAACTTGGTTTGAAAATCATGAAACTTGGCATGGTGTCATGTCATGGTAGTACCATGCCATGGTAAAAAAAATTGGCCGAATAGGAACAAATTTTGGTATAAGCTTCTTGCAAATCGGAGCTTCTCTCAAGAAGGCTCGTGGTTCACGGAGGAACGTGTCACCTTTATTGTGCATAATTCAAATTTGAAATACAAGCACATGTTCCGTCGCCAAAGTTGGTTGAAAAATCACTTGTGTGTCCTCGGGTAAATTTCTAGGTTCCATGCAAGAAATGGGAATGAAATTCAAAATTCAGGGCGTCGTGGCTGGGTTGGAAACATTGAGAAACTTAGTTTTTTAATTCCTGTAAATCCAAAACATGCATGAAAATAATGAAACTTGGATTGGTGCCATGACATGGCACCAACATGCTAGGGTAAATTTGTAGTCCGATTTGCGAAGGCGCACACATTAACAATCAACAAAGTCATTTTGGAACAAGTGTTGTCACGTTACAATCGGAAACACAAGTATTATTGAAACCGTGGGCGTTCTACTTACTAGTACCATATACGTGCCGCCATACGCGTCCCATTTTTATTAGCTAGGAGGCACCATGCAGGGTAGCTATTTGAGTACGAGAGGCGTGCGATCAGACCCCTGCGCGTGCTTATCGGGAGGAGAACCCTTTGACCTCCATCTGCCGTCCACCTCTCTCCCAAGGTATCCATTAATGGCGCCCGAGCCTCTGTTTAATGGCGTGGCTATGTCTCACTCGACTGAGATTTAAGAGAGAAAAAAGAAAATCTGAAAGCATGGATCTTGATGTAAGATCCGACGGACCTATATAGCATCTACTGCGACTTATAGCAAGACTGATGAATATATAAGGATGATTTTTTTATCAAAGAAGGGCTTGCCCCTTCCGATTTTCATTACTGAAAACCAACACAATTCACAAGAAGTTCAGCACAACTCTAGCCTAACACGAAGGACTAAAAGCTACGTACCAGATTGAAATCGCAACATCCCAAGAGGCCAACAAAGGCCAAACATCCGCGCTAGAACCCAACATTTCATAACCGATGACACAATCCACATCCTAAACAAATTATTACATCAAAAGAAACCAGGAAACTGAAGGAAGCCCAGCCGCAACTAGAAGAACAGCAACGCCAGGGTCACCACAGCAAGAGTTTTCTTCAATCCAGCCTCGCAACATTGATCTTCCACAGCTTTATTTAAAAAACATTGATCTTCCACAGAAAGATAAGGACGATTAATTGTCTTACATAATTAGAAAGATAATTAAAAAAGCCACATGCGGCTACGCCCGAAATACACAAGGGCAAAAGAAGAAGTAAGACAAGGATCTTGCTCGCTGATCTCTACTTTCTTGATGCGTTGCTGCAGGCCGCGGGAACTAGTCTCCGCGGCGAGCGGCGATGAGCTCTTTCGTGTCCTCAACACGCGGCTTGAGAACATCCACCGATTCCTCCACCAGCCTTTGGCGCTCGTTGCGGAGCATGTCATTCTCGTCCATAAGTTTCTTGACGGTGACGCCGGTGCTCTTCAACAAGGCACTGGTCTCCTCCTGATGGTCTGCACTTCGGACGATCTTCTCCCTCAGCAGGTCGCGCTCGGCCCAGAGCCTCTCATTGCCCTCCCTTAGTTGCCGGATAATGCCGGTAGCCTGTTCACACGAGGCTTTCACGTCGTCCTGCAACCTCGCCTAGCCGGAGATCTGATCCATCTAGCTATGGACGATCGCATGCATGCGCTTATGTAATCGTCGCCGCCTGCGAGAAATTTTCCCAGGCCGCCCGCTGGACATCTCTTGTATTCGTGGCGCGGCGGGACATCTCTGCTGCTTCAGCACGGCCGGACCAGTCTGCTGCATCGACGGCGGCGGGACCTCCGTCTTTGCCAGCGGCGCGGTGGGACCTTCTGTGCTGCTACTTCAGCAGCGGACATGTCGGCTGCTCTCATGGCGGGACATCTCTCGTGCTTCCGCTTCCATGCTCGCCTCTCCCTGGTGGCAATCTCTCGACCCAAGACTCACGCTGGCCATGGCAGACGCAAGGGAAGGATGCTGAATGACTTGTTTGTTTTTGTGGATGAAGATTTGAGGAGGAATGTGCAGTCATCTTGGCATACTTGAATTTATAACCGAGTACTAATACGCTCCTGAGTGGGAAACCGTTTAGGTTGTGATCGGTGTGAACAGGTTTGGAATTCAATATAGCGTGGTACTAATACGCTCCTAAGTGGGAAACCGTTTAGGTTGTGATCGGTGTGAACAGGTTTGCAATTCAATATAGCATGGAGTAATTTGCAATGTGACGAGACGCAAGCTCAAAATTTATTGACGGTTCTAGTTTCGAAGTGCGGCACTATTCCCGGATGGAGTACTTCTTTTTCTACTCCCTCCTTTCCGGTTTTATAGGGCTTATCTCAAGATTTTAGTTTTTCCATTTTATAACGCTCAATTTGGTTGTTCCCCAACACATGTTCAGATTCCAAGGTGCATTAAATCATTGCATGCAAGTATTAAGAGAAAATTGACCAATGCATGTACTTTATGCATGCATGCATTGCAATTAATGCATTGATAAACATAATTTTTGAGAAAAACAAGAGCATTAATTAGGTGCTTTTGCAAACTACAAAAATATTCCACCACTCACCATAAACCGGAAAGGAGAATCTACTGCTGTATGCGTGCAATAACCTGCACCGTCGTATACATATCTTACGGTTAATGGGGCGTTCGCCAGAATAGCCGCATGGCGAGCTCTAGGCTAGTCCTTTTTTGCACGCATTAAACCTATCTCTCGGGACTTCTCGCACGCACCATCGTGCCACCCACAAAAACTTGTACTCTGAGTTTAGTAGTACATTATACAGGAAGAGAAGAGGTGCACGCACACACTCGTCCTCTCACACACGCGTCTGTTTTTTCTCGTAAAGGAGGATGATGAGCCCCGGCCTCTGCATCTGGGAGTCACACACGCATCTGTAGCTACGAATTGTAGTGTTCTCAACCATCCGATTGGCTCTATCATGGAAGTACCTATATACTAAAACATGTCTAGATACATCTATATTTTGACAAATGGAAGGCATGTATTGTGGAATAGTGGGAGTGCTTGTCATCAAAATGGATAAAAAGGGACGTATCTAGAACTAAAATACGTCTACATACATCTCCTTTTATCCATTTTGATGACAAGTAGTACTTCTTACCCAAAGGAACTTTATATTCAACGGACACAAAATATCCGTTCGACTGTTGGAAATTACGGATCTAATGTCGAAGTAATTGCTGCATCGCCACCAAAACCCACCATTTCTTAAGCTAAAGTAGACCAAGGTAATCCCTATATTAGCATATTACTAAGATAAACAGAAGGCACTGTCGAAACATTTAGGACGTGAGCTTGTCAATCTGAATGTGGAGGGGCACAAGCTTAGCCCCGGTCAGCAGCTTGGGCGGAACTGTCAAGAAGGTTACGGCCCTCCTCCCAGTCACCCGGGGGATTGGTTCCCCCTGGTGGTCGTTGACAAGGGCTTCGCCTGCGGGCGCCTCTTGAGCCTCTCCCCGGCCTGGGAAGGTCCGCTGGGAGAGCACCTCTTCGTCCCCTTTGGCCTTGGGAGAGTAAGCGGCTGGCGGTGTCTCGCTGGCCATCTCCCTTGAGTCCAACGAACCTCTTGATAAGGATCGCTGGGAGCTGCCGTGGGCCGGACTTCAATAGCATAATTAACCATGTCAATACATTGAAATGGAGAGGCTGGACATATGGGTATGCGGGATTCATAGCACTTATGAAGCAGCTTGAGGTTTGGTGCGGGGGTGTCGCTCCGGACTGTTGTCGATGTCCCACACGGATTTGTCCGTGAAGGAGCCCTTCCCCTTCTTGGATGTCCCCGCTTCCAGGTTCGTCGAGGTCGCCCTCTTCTTCCTTCCCTCATCAGGGGGAGGGTTGTTCTCCTCCTCCTTCTCCTCATCGTCGTCATCTTCGTGGCGGAGGAGCGGGTCTTGTCTTTGGACATCGCTTCCGAAGCATTCTTGCGACGGGGGCCACTCCGGACCCCCTTGGCCTTCTTCGCCGGCGTTGTATAGGGCGCCGGCACCAGCATCTTCGCTAAACGCGGAATGACTGGTTCTTCAGGTAGCGGAGCCGGGCACTGGATCTTCTTTGCCCTCTCCATCCATTCATGAAGAGGCAATGACAGTAAAAGTTCAGATACCCTCCTTGAAACAAACAAGTAGAGGACGCATTAGAAACTTACCTCGCTGGCGGGATGGTTAATATTGTGCCCACGATCCGCATCCGTAGCTGGCGGTATATCGTCACCCTGTAAGTGCAACTTCCAGGCATCTTCATGAGTTGTTCCGAAGAGCCTCTCCAGGGTTTGGTGTCTCCTCTGATGAAACTCCCAAAGGGGGCGCTTTCGGCTTTGGCAATGGAGGATCCGGCGAACTAGCATCACTTGGATTACATCAACAAGTTTTATGTTCTTGTCCACCATGCTTTGAACGCGCGTCTACAGCGCTATCAGCTCGTCTGGCGAACACCAGTTCGGGCTCTTCTCGACCCAGGAGGTGAGTGAGTCGCATGGGTGTGCCGGAGTTAAATTCGGCAGCTGCGGCCCAATTGGTACCGCGGGGTTCTGTAATGTAGAACCATTGTTTCTGCCATTCCTTGACAGTCTCCACGAAAATGCCTTTTGGCCAGGAGACATTGGCGAGCTTACTCACCATGGATCCTCCGCACTCCGCGTGCTGGCCGTCCGCTACCTTCGGATTCACATTGAAGACTTTAAGCCACAGCCCGAAGTGGGGTTGGATGCGGAGGAAGGCCTCACACACGATGATGAACACCGAGATGTTGAGGAAGGAGTTCGGGGATAGATCATGGAAGTCTATCTCATAATAGTACATAAGCCCGTGAACGAAAGGGTGGAGTGGAAACCCTAGCCCGTGGAGGAAATGAGGGATGAAAACCACCCTCTCGTTGGGCTTCGTCATGGGGACGACTTTCCCCTGGGCTGGAAGACGGTGGGCGATTTCCTTCGCCAAGTACCTCGCCCGAAGCTCAGTAATGTCCTTCTCCTTGATGGAGGAAACCATCCACTTGCCTTGACCTCCGGATCCGGACATGATTGAGTGCTAGCTTGAGTAGGAAGGAGATAAAGGCTTGGGCGCTGGAACTCAAGAATAGATGGGCAGAGGAAGGAGAAGGCGTGGGAGAAGAAGGGACAATCCTTATCCCCTTATAAAGGTAGTGAATATTGAACGCCTCCCCACTCGCCTCAAAACTCGCCTATTCCCTAGGACTGTGTAAATGGTATGGTTGGGTTATCCATACCCGTATTGATGAGAATGCCGCAATAAGGGGACACGATCTCTGCTTCGACAAGACGTGCCAATGGCAACCGCGTCTTGAAACATGGAACGGCAGACACAAAACGGTTCAAAATTATGACCGGGCGGATGTGATGTCACATTGTAAAAGTTGTCAGCGGATTGGACTTGTGGGATATTATTCTCTCTGCTGTTGTGTGTGGTGTGTGTGACATGTCCAGATACAATCATCACGTCTGGAGACTATCTTGGAGTTCGGAAAGAAGGGAACCCGCCTTGCAATGCCGAAGACAAATCCGCGCACCGGACTCCTCGTCATTGAAGCCAGGTTCAGGGGCTACTAAGGGATTCCTGGACTATGGGGTCCTCGGGCGTTCGTCCTATTATCCATGGGCCGGACTGATGGGCTATGAAGATACGAAGACCGAAGACTGCACCCGTGTCCGGATGGGACTCTCCTTGGCGTGGAAGGCAAGCTTGGCGACTAGATATGTAGATTCCTTTCTTTGTAACCGACCCTGTGTACCCCTAGATCCTCCCGGTGTATATATAAACCGGAGGACTTAGTGCGGAAGGGTATGGACTCATTACCATAGTCATACATGCTAGACTTCTAGGGTTTAGCCATTACGATCTCGTGGTAGATCAACTCTTGTAATACTCATATCCATCAAGATCAATCAAGCAGGAAGTAGGGTATTACCTCCATAGAGAGGGCCTGAACCTGGGTAAACATCGTGTCCCCTGTCTCCTGTTACCATCGACCTTAGATGCATAGTTCGGGACCCCCTACCCGAGATCTGCCGGTTTTGACACCGACAGTGCCTTTTCTCCCAATCTGGAGATAAAGCAGCTTAAAGATGACACGCAACCAGCAAGTTTTTGGACTTGTTTAAGGTCTGTTGGCGTAGCCAATTGTGACAGAGCTCGGATTTTGGCTGGATTTGCTTCAATTCCTCTATTGGAAATGATGAAGCCCAATAGTTTTCCAGTGGGGACGCCGAAGACACACTTTTCCGGATTGAGCTTATTGTCATACGCGCGGAGGTTGTCGAATGTGAGACGGAAATCATCTATTGGTGTTTCAACGTGCCTATCCACAGTGGAGCGCAGTGCGGTTAATTCTTCGGCCGCGAGGGCTTCAGATAATGCCTCAAGGGTGAGGGATGCGGTTTTGTTTTCGGCGCGGAGTGCTATGTCCGGATCACTGACAAGAGTGATTATGCCGTTGGGCCCGGGCATTTTGTGCTTTATGTACCCGTAATGAGGTATAGCTTGGAAGCGTGTGAAAGCATCTCGCCCCAACAGGGCGTGATATCCACTGTTAAAAGGAGCCACTTGGAAGGTTACTTCTTCGGACCGATAATTCTCCGGTGTGCCGAATACCACGTCAAGTGTGATTTTTCCCGCACACTGTGCCTCCCGACTAGGAATGATTCCTCGGAAGGTCGTGCTGCTTTGCTCGATGCGGCTCCTATCCATTTCCATTTTGTGGAGTGTATCCTCATAGATGAGGTTTAGTCCACTACCGCCGTCCATGTGGACCTTGGTGAGTCGAAAGTCATCCACGATAGGACTGAGGACTAATGCGGCTGGCGCTCGGACTATCCTGTATTTTGGTTCGTCACCGGCATTAAAGGTTATAGCCGTGTCGTTCCAAGGGTTTATCACGGCGATTTGACAGACTACTGCGAGGTCGCGGAGTGCCCTTTTGCGCTTGTTGTTTGAAGCGAATGTCTTGAAGACCGTCAATACTCTGGGGTCGTCGTCTTCTGGAGGGTGTTGCTCTGGGGTGTTTTTGGTAAGGATGTCCTCGCCTCTCTTGGCTACCTGCCGGAGTATTGAACATGCTTTGAGGCTGTGGGTTGATATGGTATCTGGTGTTGTGTGTATTTTGCATGGGCCATCAAGCCATCACTCCAGAACGGTTCCGTGCCGCGTAATGGGTTTATATTTCTTGGCTATTGGACTGGGCGTGCCATGAGGATGCGCCCTTTTCGCCTGGACGAGAGGTTGAGTTGGGACCGACGGCTCCCAGCAAGCTGCCTGAGCTTTCCAGGCGCTTTCCATTGCGCTGTACTTCTGTACGATAGTTGCCAAGTCAGCGAAGTGTAGTATGCGGCGGCGATTGATGGCGTTGAGGATTCCTTCGTCCGTGCAATTGTTGCAGAATGCAGATATCGTGTCCTCGTCGCGGAAATCTTTAACCTTGTCCTTGACAAGGAGGAATCTGGCCCAGAAGTGATGGCCCATTTCCTGAGACTGTTGTTGTATGCTCATAAGAGCGCTTATGTCTGGGTGGGTGGGTGGAGTTGAATCTGGATCCTGACCCGATCAATGATCCGGAGTCTGACGATCTTCCGGACTTAACAGTCCGGGCCCCGGAGTATCTTCTGATTGCTTAGGCCCGCCGTCGATTCTATGATCGGAAGGCAGGTCACATCCTTTCGCTGGTGCGTATCCGGCTCTTCAGGGTCGACGATCTGAACATAGTTCGTCTTCGGTGTAGGGGAAGAGCCGCCGTCTTGCTCCTCGACTACCGCTATCTGGTGGGTGATCGGTGGAGGTTTGATTTCTCTTTGATCGGGTTTAAGCCCGATCCGATCGTAATCTGTGGTGATTCCCAGGGTGGCAATGCAATCTAGGAGCTCGTTTAAAGACGAAAACTCCACCAGATCCATCTGCTTGGAGTGTTTGGAGTCGATATGTAGGGGATTTTCGATGGCCCGAGAGGTCATCGTCGGCTTAACGGTCGAACGGGCGGTCATGGTAAAGCCGCCCAGTCGGAGGGTTTGACCTGGGGCCAGCGCTCCTCCGGTGGTGATATCGTCTTTAAGGACAAGCCGAGTCATCAATCCTGTCATTGACGTCACAGTGGAACTCTCAAAAGCACCAATGTTGGTGTCAAAACCGGCGGATCTCGGGTAGGGGGTCTCGAACTGTGCGTCTAAGGTCGATGGTAACAGGAGACAGGGGAAACAATGTTTACCCAGGTTCAGGCCCTCTCTATGGAGGTAATACCCTACTTCCTGCTTGATTGATCTTGATGAATATGAGTATTACAAGTGTTGATCTACCACGAGATCGTAATGGCTAAACCCTAGAAGTCTAGCCTGTATGGCTATGATAATGAATCCCCCTGCGGACTAAGCTCTCTAGTTTATATAGACACCGGAGAGATCTAGGGTTACATGAGGTCAGTTACAGAAGAAAGGAATCTACATGTTAGATCACCAAGCTGGCCTTCCACGCCAAGGAGAGTCCCATCCGGACACAGGTCCAGTCTTCGGTCTTTGTATCTTCACAGCCCATCAGTCTGGCCCATGGCTAATAGGCCGGACGCCCGAGGACCCCTTAGTCCAGGACTCCCTCAACGAAGTTTTGCAAAGTTTTTCTAGAACGGAGTCCCAAATAGGATAATTCGCTTTTTCGTATAAAGTTCAGCAAGAGCCTTCCGAATATCGCTATTTGGAAGGCCTTTGCATAATTTCATACAAAAAGGCAAATTATCCTATCCGGGACTCCGTTCCAGAATAACTTTGCACAACTTCATACCATCATGCCCCGGTTACTTCCGGCTAATGATGAAGCCATGGTTCTTCAATACTTTGACACTAGCTAGGCAACCTCTCGAACCCTCGGCGATCCTCGACCCTCGACCGCTCGTACGATCCACGACCCTCTACAATATTTCCCGACCATCGACCCCTCATGTCACATTTGTCTAGTGTCAAAGGATTCAACAAAACCATGTCTTCATCATTAGGCAAAAGTAACAGGCGCATGATGGTACGAAGTTCTACAAAGTTCTAAAAAGTTGTTCTGGTACGAATATCGCTATTTGGAAGGCCTTTGCTGAAATTCGTACAAAAAGGCGAATTATCCTATCCAGGACTCCGTTCCAGAACAACTTTGCACAACTTCGTACCATCATGCCCCGGTTACTTCCGGCTAATGATGAAGCCATGGATTTCTTCAATACTTTGACACTAGGCAACCTCTCGACCCCTCGGAGATCCTCGACCCTCGACCCATGAACCCTCGGCGACCCTCGACCCCTCGGTGTTCCTTGACCCTCGAACCCTAGGCCCCTCGAAGACCGTCGAACCCTCGGTGACCCTCGAACCTCTACCCTAGTTCTTGACCCTCGCCCCTCGAACCCTCGGCGACTCCCCCCCCCCCCTCATGTCGAAGTTATCGGGGAGGAGGTATATCGATCCCCCTCTTATGTAAGAAGAGGTAAAAAGATCGAAGAACAAAAAAGAGGAGAAGAAGAAAGGAATAGAGGAGAAGATCGAAGAAAAAAAGAAGAGGAGAAGAAGAAAGGAATAGAGGAGAAGAAGAAAAAATAGAAAACATCATATGCACAAAAAAACATCATATCAACATCATCACATATATGAAAAAAAAACATCGGAAGGCCGCCGGACCGTGGGGGCGGCCAGCAGCGGCGGGGCAGCGGTGGCGCAGGCGGTGATGGGGTCGGGCGGCGGCGACATCGGGCGGCGTGAGGAGGTGTCGGCTGACGGCGTCGGGCGGCACGGGTGATGGCACGGGCAGCGATAGGGCAGGGCGAGGCGGCAGGCGTCGGACGGGCGAGAGCTTGGGCAGCCTGACGGCGTCGTCGGGGCGGGGCAACTGCATAGATGAAAATGAAAAACGCCAAGTGTTTGCTTATATAGCAAAGCCATTGGTCCCGGTTCGTGGCACCAACTGGGACCAATGCCCCCCTTTAGTCCCGGTTGGTGCCACCAACCGGGACCAAAGGTCTCTTTTTAGCAGCCCAAAGGGCGGGAAGCAGAGGCCTTTGGTCCCGGTTGGTGGCACGAACCGTGACCAATGCCCCCCTGTCGTCCCGGTTGGTGCCACCAACCGGGACCAATGCCCCCCTTTAGTCACGAACCAGGACCAATGTCCCCCTTTAGTCCTGGTTGGTGCCACCAACCGGGGCCAAAGGCCTTGTGCTGCCCGCGTCAAAAGTTTAGTCCCACCTCGCTAGCTGAGAGAGCTCGAGAGTGGTTTGTAAGCACTGCTGCGCCCACCCTCTCGAGCTCCTCTCAATTGCAGGCTTTCGGGCCTAATCGGATATTGTGTGCATGTGGGCCTTCTGGGCCTATTGCGGGCCTGAATCCTGGCCCATGATTGGGTTTCTAGTTGTATTCAAGTCGTGGTGGCCCAGTAGGTGGCATCTTTTTTTGTTTTCCTTGTTGCATTATTTTTTTCTACTTACAACAAAATACTTGCTTTCGCTATTTTATTTTATTTTATTTTGTTACTACTTATTTATTAAAGTTTATTTTTGTTTCTACTTATTTATTTTATTTTGTTTCTACTTATTTATTTTATGTTGTTTCTACTTATTTATTCTATTTTCTTTTTGTTTATAATGTTATGAACAGAAAATACTTTGATAATTTTAGTTGCATAAATTTTATATAATTTTAGTTTCAATAATACTAGAGGTTTATAAAACTTTTTAGTTGATTCCTTTTGCTATTAGAATTTCATTAAAGTTTTCTAGTTCATTATTTTTTCTATTAGAGTTTCATTAAAGTTTATTTTGTTTCTACTTATTTATTTTCTTTTGTTTTTTGCTTTTCTATTGATTTTATGAAAAATCTTTTTTGCTTTTAATGTTTTGAACAGAAAATACTTTGATAATTTTAGTTGCATAAATTTTATATAATTTTAGTTTCAATAATACTAGAGGTTTATAAAAGCTTTTTAGTTGATTCCTCTAGTACCGGTTCTAAGGCTGTTACAAAGGCATTTCATTTAGTACCGGTTCTAAGGCTCCCCACGAGCACCTTTAGTACCGGTGCATAGCAAGAACCGGTAAGAGAGTTTTTTAATTGATTCGTTCTGCAGCTGTTTTTTAGTCCCACCTCGCCAAGCGAGAGGCACCCGCAGCGGTTTATAAGCCCTGAGTGCAGAGATGATATGAAGGAGAGGCGCAATGCTCACCTGCACGTTGCTTAGCTTCAGGCCTTGTGGAAGTGGTGTAGACTGCACGGAGCTATCAGGTTTCGGACGAAAACTGCACATAGCTCCGTGCAGTCTACACTATTTCCTCAAGGCCTAAAGCTAAGCAACGTGCAGGTGAGCATTGTGCCTCTCTTTTACTTTGAGCATTGCACCATTCAAAGCCACATCATCAATTTTTAAACCTTTCTGACTTCATTTGTTATTTTTCATGTATTTACTGATTTTTTGAGCTATAAGACCCTGAAGTTCAAAAGCATTTCTAATGAACTCTGAAAAGGTTGAAAGTTGGCATGGTATCATCATTTCACCCACATAGCATGTGCAAAAAAGTTGAGAGGGTTACGGCAAAAACTAGATGCACTTCATGTACAAAACGGACAATCTCTTTCGAAGTATCAGGGTTTCATACGGAAACTTATCTATTACAAAGGGATTTCATTTTTTTGAACTTGTTTGAACTCCAGACTTTTGTGTGTTCAAAATGCACCATTCAAAGCCACATCATCAATTTTCAACCCTTTCTGACTTCATTTGTTATTTTTCATGCATTTACATTTTTTTTAGCTATAAGACCTTGAAATTCAAAAGCATTTCAAATGAAGTATGAAAAGGTTGAATTTGGCATGGTATCATCATTTCACCCACATAGCATGTGCTAAAAAGTTGAGAGGGTTACGGCAAAAACTGGATGCACTTCGTGTACAAAATGGACAATCTCTTTCGAAGTATCAGGGTTTCAGACAAAAACTCATCTGTTACAAAAGGCATTTTATTTCTTCACATGTAACTGCAGTGATATTCTAGATCAAAGGCATCATCATAATAGTTGTGGAGAGAAAGTCTTCACTTTTTCTTTGCTTGTGTCCTTTGCTTATTGCGCCATAACCATGGATAATCTTCATCGTTTAACAGGGTGCTTGGGTCAGCCTTGACTTTGAAGGGAGGAATTTCATGAAACTTTTCATAATCTTCAGACATGTCTGTCTTGCCCTCCACTCCCATGATGTCTCTTTTTCCTGAAAGAACTATGTGGCGCTTTGGCTCATCTTATGATGTATTCGCTTCCTTATCTTTTCTTTTTCTTGGTTCGGTAGACATGTCCTTCACATAGAAAACCTGCGCCACATCATTGGCTAGGATGAACGGTTCGTCAGTGTACCCAAGATTGTTCAGATCCATGTCATTCCGTACTGTGGGTCTACCTGTACCCCGCCTTCTGACAGATTGACCCATTTTCACTTAAACAAAGGGGCCTTAAAATCATGTCCATAGCAAGTTCCCGTATGTCCACTATGTAACCATAATATGTGTCATTTCCCCTCTTGGTTGCTGCATCAAAGCGGTCATCGCTGTTTCGGTTGGTGCTCTTTTGATCTTGGGCGATCGTGTAAAATGTATTCCCATTTATCTCGTATCCTTTGTAAGTCAATACAGTCGAAGATGGTCCCATGGACAACGAGTACAGCTCATCACAAACAGTGTTGTCACCTCTGAGACGTGTTTCCAACCAACTGGTGAAAGTCCTGATGTGTTCACATGTAATCCAGTCGTCACACTACCCCGGGTGTTTGGAGTGTAGACTGTTCTTGTGTTCATCAACATACGGGGTCACCAAGGTAGAGTTCTGTAGAACTGTGTAGTGTGCTTGAGACCAAGAATGCCCGCCCCTGCATATTATTGAGTCCCCTCCAAGCGTTCCTTTTCCAGTCAGACTCCCCTCATACCACGATTTAGGGAGACCTATCTTCTTAAGGCCAGGAATGAAGTCAACACAAAACCCAATGACATCCTCTGTTTGATGGCCCATGGAGATGCTTCCTTCCGCCCTATGCAGTTCTGGACATATTTCTTTAGGACTCCTATGAACCTCTCAAAGGGGAACATATTGTGTAGAAATACTGGGCCCAGAATGAAAATCTCGTCGACTAGATGAACTAGGACGTGCGTCATGATATTGAAGAAGGATGGTGGGAACACCAACTCGAAACTGACAAGACATTGCGCCACATCACTCCTTAGCCTTGGTATGATTTCTGGATCGATCAACTTCTGAGAGATTGCATTGAGGAATGCACATAGCTTCACAACGGCTAATCGGACGTTTTCCGGTAGAAGACCCCTCAATGCAACGGAAGCAGTTGCGTCATACTCACGTGGCACTCATGAGACTTTAGGTTCTGGAACTTTTTCTCTGGCATATTTATTATTCCCTTTATATTCGACGAGAAGCCAGACGGGACCTTCATACCGAGCATGCATTCAAAGAAGATTTCCTTCAATTCTTTGGTAAGAGCGTAGCTGGCAGGACCATCATACTGCTCTGGAGGCATGCCGTCTTTTTCGTGCAAACATTGCAGATCCTCCCGTGCCTCCGGTGTATCTTTTGTCTTCCCATACATGCCCAAGAAGCCTAGCAGGTTCAGGCAAAGGTTCTTCGTCACGTGCATCACGTTGATTGGAGAGCGGACCTTGATACGTCTCCAACGTATCTATAATTTATGAAGTATTCATGCTATTATATTATCTGTTTTGGATGTTTATGGGCTTTATTAAACACTTTTACATTATTTTTGGGACTAACCTATTGACCCAGAGCCCAAAGTGTTCCTTTTTTTTCCCTTGTTTGATGTTTGAAGAAAAGGAATATCAAACGGAGTCGAAACGGAATGAAACCTTCTGGAGAAGTTATTTTTGGTAGGAAAACAACCCGGGAGACTTGGAGTCCATGTCAAGGAAGCTTCGAGAAAGCCACGAGGTAGGGGCGCACCCACCCCCCTAGGGCGCGCCCTCCACCCTCGTGGGCCCCTCATGGCTCCCCTGACGTACTTCTTCCGCCTATATATCTCCATATGCCCTAAAAACTTCAGAGAACAGAATAGATCGGGAGTTCGGCTGCCTCAAGCCTCTATAGCCACCAAAAACCAATCGGGACCCTGTTCCGACACCCTGCCGGTGGGGGGATCCCTCACCGGTGGCCATCTTCATCATCCCGGCGCTCTCCATGACGAGGAGGGAGTAGTTCACCCTCGTGGCTGAGGGTATGTACCAGTAGCTATGTGTTTGATCTCTCTCTCTCTCTCTCATGTTCTTGAGGTGATACGATATTGATGTATCGCGAGCTTTGCTATTATAGTTGCATCTTATGATGTTTCTCCCTATCTACTCTCTTGTAATGGATTGAGTTTTCCCTTTGAAGTTATCTTATCGGATTGAGTCTTTAAGGATTTGAGAACACTTGATGTATGTCTTGCGTGGGATAACCGTGGTGATAATGGGTTATTCTATTGATTCACTTGATGTATGTTTTGGTGATCAACTTGCGGGTTCCTCCCATGAACCTATGCATAGGGGTTGGCACACGTTTTCGTCTTGACTCTCTGGTAGAAACTTTGGGGCACTCTTTGAGGTTCTATGTGTTGGTTAAATAGATGAATCTGAGATTGTGTGATGCATATCATATAATCATACCCACGGATACTTGAGGTGACATTGGAGTATCTAGGTGACATTAGGGTTTTGGTTGATTTGTGTCTTAAGGTGTTATTCTAGTACGAACTGTAGGGCTGTTTGTGACACTTATAGGAATAGCCCAACGGATTGATTGGAAAGAATAACTTTGAGGTGGTTTCGTACCCTACCATAATCTCTTCGGTTGTTCTCCGCTATTAGTGACTTTGGAGTGACTCTTTGTTGCATGTTGAGGGATAGTTATATGATCCAATTATGTTATTATTGTTGAGAGAACTTGCACTAGTGAAAGTATGGACCCTAGGCCTTGTTTCCTAGCATTGCAATACCGTTTTCGCTCATTTTATCATTAGTTACCTTGCTGTTTTTATATTTTCGGATTACAAAAACCTATATCTACCATCCATATTGCACTTGTATCACCATCTCTTCGCCGAACTAGTGCACCTATACAATTTACCATTTTATTGGGTGTGTTGGGGACACAAGAGACTCTTTGTTAGTTGGTTGCAGGGTTGCTTGAGAGTGACCATCTTCATCCCACGCCTCCCACGGATTGATAAACCTTAGGTCATCCACTTGAGGGAAATTTGCTACTGTCCTACAAACCTCTGCACTTGGAGGCCCAACAACGTCTACAAGAAGAAGGTTGCATAGTAGACATCAAGCAGTTTCTGGCGCCGTTGCCGGGGAGGCTAGGTAGGTGGCACTCACACCCCGTCAACTATGTTCTTTTCTGGCGCCGTTGCCGGGGAGGTGGGTGCTTGAAGGTATATCTTTAGATCTTGCAATCTAATCTTTTAGTTTCTTGTTTGATCACTAGTTTAGTCTATAAAAGAAAACTACAAAAAAATGGAACTGAGTTTACCTCATACACTTCATCTTTTTAATATCTTTCGTGAGTATGATGGGAAGGAAAATTGTGCCAAAGTGTTAGAAGAAGAATGCATTAGAATGTTTGGCACTAAATCTTTGAATGATGAGCATGATTGCAATGTTGTTAGTATGAATTCCTTGAATATCCATGATGCTAATGATATGAAAAGGCCCAAGCTTGGGGATGCTATGTTTGATGAAGATGATGTTTTTGAGAATTTATTTGCTGCAATTAATTTTTGTCCCAAGCTTGGGGATGCTACGTTTAATGAAGATGATATTTTTAGCCTCCCAAGTTTTGATATGCAAAGTTGTTATGATGATAGCATGCCTTCTACCTATGATGATTATATTGATGAAAGTGGGTTTGGAAGAGTGTCAACTTTAGGAAGTAATGATCCCACTATTTTGGAGGATGTTGAATCTTATAATATATATGAAAGTGGATTTGGAGAGGTCATGACTTTATTTAGAGATGTATCCACTATTTCGGAAGAGGTTTCAATCGATTATGATGAGAACAAAGTTGCTACTTATGATGATTATTGTGATGAAACTTATGCTATAAAGAGTAGTGATGATTATATTTATAAAACTTGTCATGATTATGAGTACCCTTTCTCTGAACATTACTCTTTTAATGTGGAAACAATTTATAGTATTCAAGTCTCTTATGATACTCCCACTATCCCGAATGAGAAGAATTTTGCTTATAAGGAGAGTAGTAAATTTTCTGTGCTTGTAGATCATGAAAAGAATGCTTTAGGTGCTGGTTATATTGTTTAATTCATTCATGATGCTACTTAAAATTATTATGAGGGAGGAATATATGCTTGTAAGAATTGCAATAATCTCAAGTTTCCTCTCTATGTGCTTAAAATCTTGAAGTTATGCTTGTTTTACCTTCCTATGCAAGTTGATTCTTGTTCCCATAAGTTGTTTGTTCACAAAATCCCTATGCATAGGAAGTGGGTTAGACTTAAATGTGCTAGTCATATTCTTCATGATGCTCTCTTTATGTTTCAATTCTTATCCTTTATGTGAGCATCATCGAAGTCATCACGCTTAGCTAGGGGCGTTAAATGATAGCGCTTGTTGGGAGGCAACCCAATTTTATTTTAGTTTCTTGATTTTTGGTTCTGTTTAGGAATAAATAATCCATCTAGTTTCTGTTTAGATGTGGTTTTGTGTTTTAGTTAGTGTTTATGCCAAGTAGAACCTTTGGAAAGACTTGGGTGAAGTCTTTATGATCATGCTATAAAAAACAGAAACTTTAGCGCTCACAAGATTAGGTAAAACTTTTTACTGGAGAGTGCTATTTACTTGATTATTTTTGAAGATGATTACTAGAAAAATTCCTTAGGTCCACCAATTTATTTTAGAATTTTTGGAGTTCCAGAAGTTTACGTTTGATACAGATTACTACAGACTGTTCTGTTTTTGACAGATTCTGTTTTTCGTGTGTTGTTTGCTTATTTTGATGAATCTATGGCTAGTAAAATAGTTTATAAACCATAGAGAAGTTGGAATACAGTAGGTTTAACACCAATATAAATAAAGAATGAGTTCATTACATTACCATGAAGTGGTGTTTTGTTTTCTTTCGCTAACGGAGCTCACGAGTTTTCTGTTAAGTTTTGTGTTGTGAAGTTTTCAAGTTTTGGGTAAAGGTTCGATGGACTATGGAATAAGTAGTGGAAAGAGGCTAAGCTTGGGGATTCCCAAGGCATCCCAAGGTAATATTCAAGTACAACCAAGCATCTAAGCTTGGGGATGACCCGGAAGGCATCCCCTCTTTCGTCTTCGTTCATCGGTAACTTTACTTGGAGCTATATTTTTATTCACCACATGATATGTGTTTTGCTTGGAGCGTCATTTTATTTTATTTTGTTTTGCTTGCTGTTTGAATAGAATACCAAGATCTGAAATTCGTAAATCAACATAATGAGCTATGCTTGGGTATATTTGTATAAGTTATATTGTTTTGGATCCTCTAGCATGTGGTGCTTGCTATTTAGAATCCTTTGCTAGCCAAAATATATGTACTAAGCGGGAATACTGCTTGTGCATCCAAACTCCTTGAACCAAGTTTCTTCCATGAGTGTCCACCATACCTACCTATATGCGGTATTTACCTGCCGTTCCAAGTAAATTTGCATGTGCCAAACTCTAAACCTTCAAATAATAATCTGTTTTGTATGCCCGAATCGCTCATGTAGCGACTACGGGTTAGCAGTATCTTCCATGCTAGGTGGGTTATTCTCACGATGAGTGGACTCCGCTCATCATTCACGAGAAAATGGCTGGCAACTGGGATGCCCAGTCCCATGATCAAAATATCACAATCAAATCAAAAATAATTGCAAACAAAACGCCCCCAGGTTTGATGTTAGTTGGAGGCACCCGTTGTTTCGAGCAAGCCATGGATTGATGATTGTTGGTGTTGGGGAGTAAAAATCTTTACCTTTCTGTTTGGGAACTGCCTATAATGTATGTAGTATGGAAGATATTGGGAACTCTTGGTTGTTATGTTGACAATGAAAGCATACCTCTCAAAATTATTTTCATCTCTATTTTTGCTTCGAGCTCTGGCACCTCTGCAATTCCCTGCTTCCCTCTGCGAAGGGCCTATCTTTTACTTTTATGCAAGAGTCAGTAGTATTCCTTCTCATTCCAGCCTACTCTTTAGTTGGCAAGCATCATGTGATGGAAAGATCTAGGCATATATGGCCATTCAAATATATTTGAGCATGAGTTATTACTGTTGACATTACCCTTGAGGTAAAAGGTTGGGAGGCGAAACATTAAGCTCCTATCTTTCTCCGTGTTCGATGAATACTATTTGTTCTAAAAATATGCTTTGAGTGGTAGCAATCATGGAAGACTAAATGATAGTTCAGTATGTGAAGTTTGCTAAATCAAAGCTCTGACATAGACTCTTCCTGAAAATAAGATGAATTGCAATTGTTTGATGACTGAGAACATAGTTTGTTAGTTTTCAAGAAAGTTTAAGGTCTATACTTTAACATGTGAATAGTTTGTTACTTGATCATGAAAATTTCTATAAGTTGAGCTACTGTTATGACATATAATGATGCTAGAAAAGGTGATTGAAATTATCATTGATCAATTGTGCACCTGCTAGCATTCACACTTCATAAATTATTTCTTTTGTCATTTACCTACTCAAGGACGAGCAGGAATTAAGCTTGGGGATGCTGATACGTCTCCAACGTATCTATAATTTATGAAGTATTCATGCTATTATATTATCTGTTTTGGATGTTTATGGGCTTTATGAAACACTTTTATATTATTTTTGGGACTAACCTATTGACCCAGAGCCCAATGCCAGTTCCTGTTTTTTCCCTTGTTTCAGTGTTTCGAAGAAAAGGAATATCAAACGGAGTCGAAACGGAATGAAACCTTCTGGAGAAGTTATTTTTGGAAGGAAAGCAACCTGGGAGACTTGGAGTCCACGTCAAGGAAGCTTCGAGGAAGCCACGAGGTAGGGGGCGCGCCCACCCCTAGGCGCGCCCTCCACCCTCGTGGGCCCCTCGTGGCTCCCCTGACGTACTTCTTCCGCCTATATATCTCCATATACCCTAAAAACTTCAGAGAACATAATAGATCTGGAGTTCCACCGCCGCAAGCCTCTGTAGCCACCAAAAACCAATCGGGACCCTGTTCCGACACCCTGCCGGTGGGGGGATCCCTCACCGGTGGCCATCTTCATCATCCCGGCGCTCTCCATGACGAGGAGGGAGTAGTTCACCCTCGGGGCTGAGGGTATGTACCAGTAGCTATGTGTTTGATCTCTCTCTCACTCTCTCTCGTGTTCTTGAGGTGATACGATCTTGATGTATCGCGAGCTTTGCTATTATAGTTGGATCTTATGATGTTTCTCCCCCTCTACTCTCGTGTAATGGATTGAGTTTTCCCTTTGAAGTTATGTTATCGGATTGAGTCTTTGAGGATTTGAGAACACTTGATGTATGTCTTGCGTGGGATAACCGTGGTGACAATGGGTTATTCTATTGATTCACTTGATGTATGTTTTGGTGATCAACTTGCGGGTTCCGCCCATGAACCTATGCATAGGGGTTGGCACACGTTTTCGTCTTGACTCTCCGGTAGAAACTTTGGGGCACTCTTCGAGGTTCTATGTGTTGGTCGAATAGATGAATCTGAGATTGTGTGATGCATATCGTATAATCATATCCACGGATACTTGAGGTGACATTGGAGTATCTAGGTGACATTAGGGTTTTGGTTGATTTGTGTCTTAAGGTGTTATTCTAGTACGAACTCTAGGGCTGTTTGTGACACTTATAGGAATAGCCCAACGGATTGATTGGAAAGAATAACTTTGAGGTGGTTTCGTACCCTACCATAATCTCTTCGTTTGTTCTCCGCTATTAGTGAATTTGGAGTGACTCTTTGTTGCATGTTGAGGGATAGTTATATGATCCAATTATGTTATTATTGTTGAGATAACTTGCACTAGTGAAAGTATGGACCCTAGGCCTTGTTTCCTAGCATTGCAACACCATTTACGCTCACTTTTATCATTAGTTACCTTGCTGTTTTTATATTTTCAGATTACAAAAACCTATATCTACCATCCATATTGCAGTTGTATCACCATCTCTTCGCCGAACTAGTGCACCTATACAATTACCATTTTATTGGGTGTGTTGGGGACACAAGAGACTCTTTGTTATTTGGTTGCAGGGTTGCTTGAGAGAGACCATGTTCATCCTACGCCTCCCACGGATTGATAAACCTTAGGTCATCCACTTGAGGGAAATTTGCTACTGTCCTACAAACCTCTGCACTTGGAGGCCCAACAACGTCTACAAGAAGAAGGTTGCGTAGTAGACATCAGACCTCTAGGTCTTTCCAGTAGGGTAGGTCCAAAATATAGATTTCTTCTTCCACATGGGTGCGCGTCCCTCAGCGTCATTCGGAACAGATAGCCTGCCGGGACCCTTTCCAAAGATTACGTGTAAATCATTGACCATAGCAAGTACGTGATCACCGGTATGCATGGCGGGCTTCTTCGGGTGATCTGCCTCGCCTTTGAAATGCTTGCCTTTCTTTCAACATTGATGGTTGGTCGGAAGAAATCGACGATGGCCCAGGTACACATTCTTCCTGCATTTGTCCAGGTATATACTTTTGGTGTCAGCTAAACAGTGCGTGCATGTGTGGTATCCCTTGTTTGTCTGTCCTAAAAGGTTACTAAGAGCGGGCCAATCGTTGATGGTTACAAACAGCAATGCGTGCAGGTTAAATTCCTCCTGTTTGTTCTCATCCCACACACGTACACCGTTTCCATTCCACAGCTGTAAAATTTATTCAACTAATGGCCTTAGGTACACATCAATGTTGTTGCTGGGTTGCTTAGGCCCTTGGATGAGAATGGGCATCATAATGAACTTCCACTTCATGCACATCCAAGGAGGAAGGTTATACATACATAGAGTCATGGGTCAGGTGATGTGATTGCTGCTCTGCTCCCCGAAAGGATTAATGCCATCCGCGCTTAAACCAAACCATACGTTCCTTGGGTCACCTGCAAACTCAGCCCAGTACTTTCTCTCGATTTTTCTCCACTGCGACACGTCAGCGGGTGCTCTCAACTTCCCGTCTTTCTTACGGTCCTCTCTGTGCCATCGCATCAACTTGGCATGATCTTCGTTACTTAACTGACGTTTCAACCGTGGTATTATAGGAGCATACCACATCACCTTCGCAGGAACCCTCTTCCTGGGGGGCTCGCCGTCAACATGACCAGGGTCATCTCGTCTGATCTTATACCTCAATGCACCGCATACCGGGCATGTGTTCAAATCCTCGTATGCACCGCGGTAGAGGATGCACTCATTAGGGCATGCATGTATCTTCTGCACCTCCAATCCTAGAGGGCATACGACCTTCTTTGCTGCATACATACTGTCGGGCAATTCGTTATAGTTTCGAAGCTTCTTCTTCAATATTTTCAGTAGCTTCTCAAATCCTTTGTCAGGCACAACATTTTATGCCTTCCACTGCAGCAATTCCAGTATAGTACCGAGCTTTGTGTTGCCATCTTCGCAATTGGGGTACAACCCTTTTTTGTGATCCTCTAACATGCGATCGAACTTCAGCTTCTTCTTTTGACTTCCGCACTGTGTCCTTGCATCAACAATGACCCGGCGGAGATCATCATCATCGGGCACATCGTCTGGTTCCTCTTGATCTTCAGCAGCTTCCCCTGTTGCAGCATCACTGTATTCAGGGGCACATAGTTGTCATCGTCCTCTTCTTATTCGTTGTCTTCCATCATAACCCCTATTTCTCCGTGCTTCGTCCAAACATTATAGTGTGGCATGAAACCCTTATAAAGCAGGTGGGTGTGAAGGATTTTCCGGTCAGAGTAAGACTTTGTATTCCCACAATTAGGGCATGGACAACACACAAAATCATTCTACTTGTTTGCCTCAGCCACTTCGAGAAAATTATGCAGGCCCTTAATATACTCGGAGGTGTGTCTGTCACCATACATCCATTGCCGGTTCATCTGCGTGCATTACATATAATTATGTGTGTCAAAAACCATTACAGATTCACGTGGATAGATAAGTGACCAAATTAATAGAAGTTCATCATCACATTAAACCCAAAGTACATACATAGTTCTCATTGAACAACATATAGCTCTCCAGAGCATCTAATTAAACCATACATTGAAACTATGTAAAACCTTTCAATGCAATAACAAATGCGATCATAATCACAACCAAGGTAACACTTGATCCAACGGCATAATGATACCAAGCCTCGGTATGAATGGCATATTTTCTAATCTTTCTAATCTTCAACCGCATTGCAATCATCTTGATCTTGTGATCATCGACGACATACGCAACATGCAAATCCAATATCATCTTCTCCTCCTCAATTTTTTTTATTTTTTCCTCCAAGTAATTGTTTTCTTCTTCTACTAAATTTAACCTCTCGACAATAGGGTGGGTTGGAATTTCCGGTTCACATACCTCCTAGATCAATAAAATCTATGTTACGTTGGTCGGCATAATTTTCCTAAACAATAAATGATCCAAATAGTTATAAAAGATAATATATATACCACATCAGAATCATAGACAGGACGAGGGCCGACGAGGGCAGATACCAAAACCATCGCACTATATAATAACAAGCAATAATAAAAGTAAGAAAATTAGACAAGTATCTATCTAAAGTAATATTTTTTTTCTTTCAGAAAGAAGATAAGAACAAGAGGCTCACCATGGTGGTGCCGGCGACAAGATCGGCGCGGGCAGGTCGGCGGCGGTGAAGACAGGGACGGGACGTGACGGACCGCTAAACCTAGACAAATCTCGGGGGAAATGGAGCTCGCAGGTTGAGTTTCAAGAAGAGAAAGCTTAACTAGTGTGGTTCAGGCATTTCATCGAACACCTCATGTGCATAGGAGGTGAGCGAGAGCACCACAAAGCTCTCCCCTCGCCGGCCAGAAAAAACAGAGCACTGTGGAGTGCTCTGCCGCGGCGATGGGGTATATATAGCCACCTCGTTGGTCCCGATTTGCGGCTCGAACCGGGACTAAAGGCCCCCATTTGTCCCGGTTCTAGGCACAAACACGAACCGAGACAAATGCTTCCCGAGGCCCGGCCGGCCCCCTCAGCGCACGAACCGGGACGTATGCCCTCCATGGGTCCCAGTTCTGTTAGGCCCCAACCAAAGCCCTGTTTTCTACTAGTGTCAGGGCATCAAAGGGACACTAGACTAATAAAAACAAGCACCCCTGGCTGCATCCAAATGCAGAGCCATGAGGGAAATCCAAATGCGGGGTGGGTGTGATATGCATGGCTCGTCACGCTGAGTATATCGACACTCTGCCCACTGCCCTAGGGGACGCAAGTGACTGGTAGAGCATCATACAACCTACCTAGCCTATTTGATTTATTTTTCGGTCACAAGAGCTCTCTCCTACTATGCGTAGCGTATGTATATATAAGCAGCAAAATGACTAGTATGAAAAGGGTATTCTTCGTTGCTAGTAGTACTTATGTAATCCACCATGCTTTGTTTTAAAATCATGAGATAAAGTATTTATGATCGGCCTGCACTCCCTACATGGAGGCATCAGAAGCAATAAATCTTTCATAAAACAAAGTACTACACTAGTTGGGAAAAATGTCATTTTTCCCAGCAAAGGAGAAAGGGGCGTCCTTGATGGTGACTGTGGTAGCACGGGTGAGGATGTGAATGGCGGACTGGGTACAGAGTGCTCTGCTATGTTGCTAAATACTACTAACCATGTATGTGTAATGCACGTGTAATGCACGCTCAACCAATTCATGGAGAATTACACTCAGAACTTATGGACACAATGCAAGCACCTTAATACTTCCTCTGTAAACCTTTATAAGACGTTTTAGATCATTACTTTGGTACCTAAAACTGTAGAAGTGCATGCTTTAGCCAATGCAATCAAAAAATCGATCTGACGGAAGAGACTAGACATTATATTTATACGTCAACACTCTAGGCAATACATTTATACGTCAACACTCCCCCTCACGTATGACTCTTGAGCCTAAACGTGGATCAAAAGTAGGCTACAATTTAATTGCACCAGCCCGATCTTAAACTCAAAACCTCTTGGCTCCAATACCATACAGAAGTGCATGCTCTAGCCAATGTAATCAAAAAATCAATCTGATGGAAGAGACTAGTCAATACATTTACACGTCAACAAAAACGTCCCATATTAGTTTACAAAGTTAGTAGAATTCACACAAGCATATGCGATACAGAGCGCACAAACTCTTCTCGTGTTCCTCTCGCTCTGTCCGATCCCATTCCTATAGACCTCGATATCACATCTTGCATGTTTTCAACCACGGCCACCAATAATAATCACCATTGGTGATACCTCATCGTACTACACATGGACCATTTTTGTGAATAATTGAGCCCCATTGCATCTTTTATTCTTAAATTTCAAAACAAAGTGTACAAAAAAATGCTCATGGAATAACACATACAAATCGTGGCGTTCAAAGCCTTCCGGAGAGGATATGTAAACAACAGAAAATTCACACACACACAGACACACACACACACACACATATATATAGTAACGCTAAACTAAGCGTGAGTGTAGAATAGTTTATTCTATACCCCAATAACGGTACATACAAAATACAGTGACACTGTATGTAAAATATAGTAATTTTCGTAAAAATATAGTAAATTACAAACTTAGATGATAAAAAAAATATTTTCTGAATTACTACATTTTGTACACCGTTATACTAGATTTTGTACATAGCGTTAAAAGGGGGTGTAGAATAAGCTATTCTAAGCGTGAGTGTAGAATAACTTATTCTACACCTCAGTAATGGTATGTACAAAATCTAGTAAAACGCTATGTATAATGTAGTAATTATGAGATATATTTTTTACTATCCAAGTTTTTGATTTTTACATGGTCAAAAAATTTACTATATTTTACATGTTACGTTACTATCCAAGTTTTTGATTTTTACATGGTCAAAAAATTTACTATATTTTACATGTTACGTTACTATATTTTGTATAGAGCGTTACATATATTACTCACGCTTTTATATATATATATATATATATATATATATATATATATATAAAACTTACGGAACGTAAAATTACGGTGTATTGATGGTAAAATAGAGGGGGTGAAGAATAACTATTCCTCACCTTCTTCACCCCCTCTATTTTACCATAAATACACCGTAATTTTACGTTCCGTAAGTTTTTTCTTATTTCTGACGTAAAAATAGACCGTAAGAAAATATATAATCGTCGTAAAAAATATTTGATGTCATGTAAAATTACAAACATAAAAACATAGTGTAAAATACACATAAACTGCAAATTTTCTTGTCTTATGACCTATATTTTTATTTTCTTATGCCAAAGTTTACGTAATGAATCAATAGGAATGTAAATTTTGAATTCCAAATGTAATTTAATTATGAAATGATCATAAGATTACCTCGGATGAAGAATAACTTATTCTGCACCCTGGGTGATGAATAGGATCACTATATATGTATATATATATATATGTATGTATAAACTGAGTCTGATAGTATAATAATGAAAAATAATATAAATCAAATATCACTCTGAATTAGTTCGTGAATAACTATTATTCAACAATGTGTTGCCTTTGAGTATTAAGAAGAATTCATAATAGCTCATATCAAATTAAAATACAACAACCTTCTACAGGTAAATCGATACAAAATTTGGTAAGATCTCGCATCTGAAGTAACATGGAGAAAATTTCCAATACACATCCAGATCTTGTTCATGTGACCACACCGGTGTTGCAAAGTGTGGAAATGGGATTCAATGCCTAATTACTCATCAATGGACCAATTAGGTGACCAATGTAGGCAAATTCGTAGATATATCTCAAAAAAGGTTCCAAGATGAGCATACATATAGTACTTCCTCTGGTTTGAAATACAAGGCCACTATCAAAAATATAATCTGCATCCATACAAGGCCATCATCCTCCTTGGGAATAATTGATTGGATGTTTGCTGATTTTTGCTCCGTAGGATGATGCTTATTAATGAAAAGTTGTCATTGGGAAGTGTTGGGGGAACGTAGCAGAAATTCCTATGGCTCCTGCCGGTTGTCATACTCATCGACATGCAAGTCGTGATTCCTATTACAAGAACATAATCAATCTCATACATCACATATCATTTATCACATTCATCTTGGCCATATCACATCACATAGCATACCCTGCAAAAACAAGTTAGACGTCCTCTAATTGTTGTTTGCATGTTTTACGTGGCTGCTATGGGTTTCTAGCAAGAACGTTTTCTTACCTACGCAAAACCACAACGTGATATGCCAATTGCTATTTACCCTTCATAAGGACCCTTTTCATCGAATCCGTTCCGACTAAAGTGGGAGAGACTGGCACCCGCTAGCCACCTTATGCACCAAGTGCATGTCAGTCGGTGGAACCTGTCTCACGTAAGTGTACGTGTAAGGTTGGTCCGGGCCGCTTCATCCCACAATACCGTCGAAACAAGATTGGACTAGTAACGGTAAGCATATTGAACAAAATCAATGCCCACAACTAATTTGTGTTCTACTCGTGCAAAGAATCTACGCAATAGACCTAGCTCTAATACCACTGTTCGGGAACGTAGCAGAAATTCAAAATTTTCCTACGTGTCACCAAGATCTATCTATGGAGAAACAAGCAATGAGGGAAAGGAGAGTGCATCTACATACCCTTGTAGATCTCTAAGCGGAAGTGTTCAAGAGAACGGGGTTGAAGGAGTCGTACTGCCGTGGATCCAAATCACCGGAGATCCTAGTGCTGAACGGACGGCACCTCCGCATTCAGCACACGTACAGCCCGGTGACGTCTCCCATGCCTTGATCCAGCAAGGAGAGAGGGAGAGGTTGGGGAAGACTCCATCCAGCAGCAGCACGACGGTGTGGTGGTGATGGAGGAGCGTGGCAATCCTACAGGGCTTCGCCAAGCACCGCGGGAGAGGAGGAGGACTTGGGAGAGGGGGAGGGCTGCGCCAGGGGCAAGGTTGCAGCTCCCATGCGCCTCCCCACTATATATAGGGGTGGAGGGGGATTATTTCTTGCCCTCCAAGTCCATTGGGGCGTTGGCAAAGGTGGGAGGAAAGAAATCCCATCCTTTCCTTTCCCCACCGATTGTTATCCCCCCTTTTTAGGGATCTTGATCTTATCCCTTTGGGATATGATCTTATTCCTTCTAAGGGGGGATCTTGGTGCGCCTTGACCAGGGGTGTGGGGCCTTGCCCCCAATACCCATTTTCATTTGGGTCCCCCATGCAGGTGGGCCCCACTCCATAACCTTCTAGTACCTTCCCGGTACAATACCGAAAAATCCCGAACATTTTCCGGTGGCCAAAATAGGACTTCCCATATATAAATCTTTACCTCCAGACCATTCCGGAACTCCTCGTGACGTCCGGGATCTCATCCGGGACTCCTAACAACATTCGGTAACCACGTATATCTATTCCCTATAACCCTAGCGTCATCGAACCTTAAGTGTGTAGACCCTACGGGTTCGGGAACCATGTAGACATGACCAAGACGTTCTCCGGTCAATAACCAACAGCGGGATCTGGATACCCATGTTGGCTCCCACATGTTCCACGATGATCTCATCGGATGAACCACGATGTCAAGGACTCAATCTATCCCGTATACAATTCCCTTTGTCTAGCGGTATTGTACTTGCCCGAGATTCGATCGTCGGTATGCCGATACCTTGTTCAATCTCGTTACCGGCAAGTCTCTTTACTCGTTCCGTAACACATCATCCCGTGATCAACCCCTTGGTCACATTGTGCACATTATGATGATGTCCTACCGAGTGGGCCCAGAGATACCTCTCCGTCAACCGGAGTGACAAATCCCAGTCTCGATTCGTGCCAACCCAACAGACACTTTCGGAGATACCTGTAGTGCACCTTTATAGCCACCCAGTTACGTTGTGACATTTGGTACACCCAAAGCATTCCTACGGTATCCTGGAGTTGCACAATCTCATGGTCTAAGGAAATGATACTTGACATTATAAAAGCTTTAGCATACGAACTACATGATCTTTGTGCTAGGCTTAGGATTAGGTCTTGTCCATCACATCATTCTCCAAATGATGTGATCCCGTTATCAACGACATCCAATGTCCATGGTCAGGAAACCGTGACCATCTGTTGATCAACGAGCTAGTCAATTAGAGGCTTACTAGGGACATGGTGTTGTTTATGTATCCACACATGTATCTGAGTTTCCTATCAATACAATTATAGCATGGATAATAAACGATTATAATAAACAAGGAAATATAATAATAACTAATTTATTATTGCCTCTAGGGCATATTTCCAACAGTCTCCCACTTGCACTAGAGTCAATAATTTAGTTCACATCGCCATGTGATTAACACTCACAGGTCACATCACCATGTGACCAACATCCAAAGAGTTTACTAGAATCAGTAATCTAGTTCACATCACTATGTGATTAACACTCAATGAGTTCTGGGTTTGATCATGTTTTGCTTGTGAGAGAGGTTGTAGTCAACGGGTCTGCGATATTCAGATCCCTATGTATTTCGCAAACCTTTATGTCATATCGTAGATGCTACTACCACGTTCCACTTGGAGCTATTCCAAATAGTTGCTCCACTATATGTATCCGATTTGCTACTCAGAGTCATTCAGATAGGTGTTAAAGCTTGCATCGATGTAACCCTTCATGCCGAACTCTTTATCACCTCCATAATCGAGAAACATGTCCTTATTTACTCCAAGGACAATTTTGACCGCTGTCCAATGATCCATTCCTGGATCATTCTTGTACCCCTTGATCGACTCATGGCAAGGCACACTTCCTTGCGGTACACAAGATAGCATACTATAGAGCCTACGTCTGAAGCATAGGGGCGACCTTAGTCCTTACTCACTATTCTGACATTGTCGAGCTTTAAGTCTTAACATCAAACCTAACAAATCAGGCAAGAACTCCTTCTTTGAATAATCCATCTTGAAAACCAAAAAGATCATGTCAAGGTATGTGCTCATTTGAAAGTATTATTAAACATTTTGATCTATTTTATAGATCTTGATGCTTATTGTTCAAATAGCCTAATCCAGGTTTTCCATTGAAAAACACTTTTCAAACAACCCTATATGCTTTCTAGAAATTCTACATCATTTCTGATCAACAATATGTCAACAACATATATATACTCATCAGAAATTCCATAGTGCTCCCACTCACTTCTTTGGAAATACAAGTTTCTCATAAACTTTGTATAGACCCAAAATCTTTGATCATCTCATCAAAGCGTAAATTCCAACTCCGAGATGCTTACTCCAGTCCTTAGAAGGATTGCTGGAGCTTTGCACACTTGTTAGCGTCTTTCAGGATTGTCGAAAACCTTCTGGTTGTATCACATACAACCTTTCCTCAAGAAAACTGTCAAGGAAACAATGTTTTGACATCCTATATGCAAGATTTCATAAATAATGCAGCAACTGCTAATCCAATTCCAACAGACTCTTAGCATCGCTACGAGTGAGAAAGCCTCACCGTAGTCAACTCCTTGAACTTGTCGGAAAACATCTTTAACGACAAGTCGAGCTTTCTTAATGGTGATACTTACCATCATTGTCTGTCTTCCTTTTAAAATCCATCTTTACCCAACGTCCTTACGACCATCAAGTATTTCTTCCAAAGTCATGGATCCTCTCTCGGATGTTATGGCCTTGAGCCATTCGTCGGAATCCAGGCCCACCATCGCTTCTCCATAGCTCGTAGGTTCATTGTTGTCTAGCAACATGACCTCTAAGACAGGATTGCGTACCACTCTGAAGTAGTACGTGTCCTTGTCGACCTACGAGGTCCGGTAGTGACTTGATCCGAAGCATCATGATCATTATCATCAGCTTCCACTTCAATTGGTGTAGGTGCCACATGAACAACTTCCTGTGCCCTGCTACACACTGGTTGAAGTGATGGTTCAATAACCTCATTAAGTCTCCACCATCCTCCCACTCAATTCTTTCGAGAGAAACTTTTCCTCGAGAAAGGACCCGTTTCTAGAAACAATTACTTTTGCTTCCGGATCTGAGATAGGAGGTATACCCAACTGTTTTGGGTGTCCTATGAAGATGTATTTATCCGTTTTGGGTTTGAGCTTATCACGATGAAACTTTTTCACATAAGCATCGCAGCCCCAAACTTTCAAGAAACGACAACTTAGGTTTCTCCAAACCATAGTTCAAACAGTGTCGTCTCAACGGAATTACGTGGTGCCCTATTAAAGCGAGTGCGGTTGTCTCTAATGCCTAACCCATGAACGATAGTGGTAATTCGATAAGAGACATCATGGTACGCACCATATCTAATAGGGTGCAACTATGATGTTCGGACACACCATCACACTATGGTGTTCCACGCGGTATTAATTGTGAAACAATTTCCACAATGTCTTAATTGCGTGCCAAAGCTCGTAACTCAGATACTCATCTCTATGATCATATCATAGACATTTTATCCTCTTGTCACGATGACCTTCAACTTCACTCTGAAATTACTTGAACCATTCAATAATTCAGACTTGTGTTTCATCAAGTAAATGTACTCAGTATCTACTTAAATCATCCGTGAAGTAAGAACATAACGATATTCACTGCATGCCTCAGCACTCATTGGACTGCACACATCAAAATGTGTTTCTTCCAACAAGTTGCTATCTTGTTCCATCTTACTGAAAACGAGGCTTTTCAGTCATCTTCCTATGTGGTATGATTTGCATATCTCAAGTGATTCAAAATCAAGTGAGTCCAAACGATCCATCAGCATGGAGTTTCTTCATGTGTATACACCAATAGACATGGTTTGCATGTCTCAAACTTTTCAAAAACGAGTGAGTCCAAAGATCCATCAACATGGAGCTTCTTCATGCGTTTTACACCAATATGACTTACGTGATGCTGCCACAAGTAAGTGGTACTATCATTACTATCTTATATCTTTTGGCATGAAAATGTGTATCACTACGATCGAGATTCAATAAACCATTCCTTTTAGGTGTAAGACCATTGAAGGTATTATTCAAATAAACAGAGTAACCATTATTCTCCTTAAATGAATAACCGTATTGCGACAGACATAATCCAATCATGCCTATGCTCAAAGCAAACACCAAATAACAATTATTTAGGTTTAACACCAATCTCGATGGTAGAGGGAGCGTGCAATGCTTGATCACATCAACCTTGGAAACACTTCCAACACATATCGTCAACTCACCTTTAGCTAGTCTCCGTTTATTCCGTAGCTTTTATTTTGAGTTACTAACACTTAGCAACTGAACCGTATCTAATACCACAGTGCTACTAGGAGTACTAGTAAAGTACACATTAACATAATGTATATCCAACATACTTCTATCGACCTTGCCAGCCTTCTTATCTACCAAGTATCTAGGGTAATTCTGCTCCAGTGGCTGTTCCCCTTATTACAGAAGCACTTAGTCTCGGGTTTGGGTTCAACCTTGGGTTTCTTCACTGGAGCAGCAACTGATTTGCCGTTTCATAAGTACCCCTTCTTGCCCTTGCTCTTCTTGAAACTAGTGGTTTCACTAACCATCAACAATTGATGCTCCTTCTTGATTTCTACTTTCACGGTGTCAAACATCGTGAATATCTCAAGGATCATCATATCTATCCCTTATTTGTTATAGTTCATCACGAAGCTGTAGCAGCTTGGTGGCAATGACTTTGGAGAAACATCACTATCTCTGGAAGATCAACTCCCACTCGATTCAAGTGATTGTTGCACTCAGACAATCTGAGCACAAGCTCAACGATTGAGCTTTTCTCCCTTAGTTTGCAGGCTAAGAAAATCGTCGGAGGTCTTATACCTCTTGACTTGGGCATGAGCCTGAAATCCCAATTTCAGCCCTCGAAACATCTCATATGTTCCGCGACATTTCGAAATCGTCTTTGGTGCCTCAACTCTAAACCGTTTAACTGAACTATCACGTAGTTATCAAGACGTGTATGTCAGATGTTCGCAACATCCACCGACGACGTTTGGGGTTCAGCACACTGAGCGGTGCATTAAGGACATAAGCTTTCTTCTGTCCGCATAATCGCTACTGTCAACTTTCAACTATATTTCCTCTAGGAACATATCTAAACAGTGGAAATAAAACGCGAGCTTACGACATAATTTGCAAAGATCTTTTGACTATGTTCAGGATAATTAAGTTCATCTCATGAACTCCCACTCGAATAGACATCCCTCTAGTCATCTAAGTGATTACATGATCCGAGTCAACTAGGCCGTGTCCGATCATCACGTGAGACGGACTAGTCATCATCGGTGAACATCTTCATGTTGATCGTATCCTCCATACGACTCATGCTCGACCTTTCGGTCTCTTGTGTTCGAGGCCATGTCTGTACATGCTAGGCTCGTCAAGTTAACCTAAGTGTTTCAAGCGTGTGTAAATCTGGCTTACACCCGTTGTATGTGAACGTAAGAATCTATCACACCCGATCATCACGTGGTGCTTGAAGCATTTAACTTTACAACGCATGCGCAATTAGGGGGAACACTTTCTTGAAATTTTAAAGAGGGGTCATCTTATTTACTACCGTCGTTCTAAGCAAATAAGATGTGTAAACATGATAAACATCACATGCAATCAAATAGTGACATGATATGGCCAATATCATTTTGCTCCTTTTGATCTCCATCTTCGGGCTCCATGATCATCATCGTCACCAAAGATGACACCATGATCTCCATCATCGTGTCTCCATGAAGTTGTCTCGCCAACTTATTACTTCTACTACTATGGCTACCGGTTAGCAATAAAGTAAAGTAATTACATGGCGTTTGTTCAATGACACGCAGGTCATACAATAAATTAAGACAACTCCTATGGCTCCTGCCGGTTGTCATACTCATCGACATGCAAGTCGTGATTCCTATTACAAGAACATGATCAATCTCATACATCACATATCATTTATCACATTCATCTTGGCCATATCACATCACATAGCATACCCTGCAAAAACAAGTTAGACGTCCTCTAATTGTTGTTTGCATGTTTTACGTGGCTGCTATGGGTTTCTAGCAAGAACGTTTCTTACCTACGCAAAACCACAACGTGATATGCCAATTGCTATTTACCCTTCATAAGGACCCTTTTCATCGAATCCGTTCCGACTAAAGTGGGAGAGGCGGCACCCGCTAGCCACCTTATGCACCAAGTGCATGTCACCGGTGGAACCTGTCTCACGTAAGTGTACGTGTAAGGTTGGTCCGGGCGCTTCATCCCACAATACCGTCGAAACAAGATTGGACTAGTAACGGTAAGCATATTGAACAAAATCAATGCCCACAACTAATTTGTGTTCTACTCGTGCAAAGAATCTACGCAATAGACCTAGCTCTAATACCACTGTTCGGGAACGTAGCAGAAATTCAAAATTTTCCTACGTGTCACCAAGATCTATCTATGGAGAAACAAGCAATGAGGGAAAGGAGAGTGCATCTACATACCCTTGTAGATCTCTAAGCGGAAGTGTTCAAGAGAACGGGGTTGAAGGAGTCGTACTCGTCGTGATCCAAATCACCGGAGATCCTAGTGCCGAACGGACGGCACCTCCGCTGTTCAACACACACGTACAGCCCGGTGACGTCTCCCATGCCTTAATCCAGCAAGGAGAGAGGGAGAGGTTGGGAAGACTCCATCCAGCAGCAGCACGACGGTGTGGTGGTGATGGAGGAGCGTGGCAATCCTGCAGGCTTCGCCAAGCACCGCGAGAGGAGGAGGACTTGGGAGAGGGAGGGCTGCGCCAGGCAAGGGTACAGCTCCCATGCGCCTCCCCACTATATATAGGGGTGGAGGGGATTATTTCTTGCCCTCCAAGTCCATTGGGGCGTTGGCAAAGGTGGGAGGAAAGAAATCCCATCCTTTCCTTTCCCCACCGATTGTTATCCCCCCTTTTTAGGGATCTTGATCTTATCCCTTCGGGATATGATCTTATTCCTTCTAAGGGGGGGATCTTGGTGCGCCTTGACCAGGGATGTGGGGGCCTCGATGTGGTCCACTCCCGCGGTCCCGACGTGCCCTACGCGTCCGGTGCGCACCCATAACACGCACCGGTCGCGCCCGGCTCGCCGCCGCGCTTATTGCCTTTGCACCGCTGCGCCGTCAACCGCAGCGCAGCGCCTCCACGATCGTCGCGCCGAGCCACCGCGGCCTCTGCGCCACCACGCACGTCCTCCGCGACCTCCTCGTCTCTGCGATCGCGCTGCTGTTGCTGCGCCGCGGCATCACCGTGCATGGCCGCGCCATCGCAGCCGACGCGTCCATGTCCGCCCGCGCTTCCAGACGGGCGTGGCTGCAGCCTCCATCTCCGCCGCGCTCGCCTTGCGCGCCGCGGACGCGGCCACACGCCACGGCCGCCCCCCGAACCTGTGGCTCTGTATACCAATTGTTGTTGCCGTGGCTATGCCCTAGCTTTACCTCTCTCTCACGCTGCACCTCTCTCTCTTTCTCTGAATTAGATCAACAGAAGAAAAAGGAGGAAGGAGAAGGAAGAACAAGGACACAGCAAGTTTCCAAGCGCACGAACACCTTTTTTCCTGAGCACAAACTCAGCTCGGCCATTGCCAGCGATACACAGAGGCCACTTGGGCTTTATACACGTGCTTGTACGCACGCACTTTTCATACGCCCGCATCCCACGCCGTGCAGCTCGCGCTCTCGTCGCACCCGTATGCAGACGACGCGGCCACCAAACAGCCCTGGATGCGGTCACCCTCCGGCTCCATCGCCAACTAACCAACGCACGCACTAACAACCCGCTAGCCAGCTACATGCACGGCCACCCTTGTAGCTAACCACCTAGCCAAAACACACACGGTCGTACCATGGCCAGACGCACTACACACGCGACCATCCCACACACGCACGCACACACACAAGGGCATGGCTTGCTGCTAACAGCCCAAATATAGGGCAGATATGGGGTGGTCCTGGCACGCCCGGACGCGTCCGCCTGACAGGCCCGGCCCACCATGGACCCCATGAAAACCCCAATCCGGACGGCGAGCTCAAACCCTAGCTCACTCTCTTCCTCTCTCGCTCCGTCCGTCCACTCCCCTCCCTCTCCGGTTCCGACCCCATCCACCACCATGAGCAGCTCCGGCAGCGACTCTGGCTCGGAGCTCGACTACTAGGAGGAGATGGCCCTCCGCATTGCGCTGGAGTGGTCTAAGGTGGAGACCGGCGGCAACTCTGCATCTGGAGCAACCCCGCACCTCCCGTGTCGGCCGTGGCCGACGCTGAGCTGGACCTCCCGACTCGCGCAACAGCTCCCTGGGCCAAGATCGTGTCGGCCCCGTGTCGGCTGATTCCCCCGCCAGCCGCTCCTGCATGCAGCCAGCGTTGGGTGCTTGTGCCCGTGCCTCCAGCCCGCAAGCGCACTCCGGTGTCGGAGGCACGCGCCGCGCGCCGCCGCCGCGGGACGGAGCCGCACGCCGACGGGGATGCACTTCTCCTCGCCTGGGTGTACCGCCGCTCCCTCACGATGGCGAAGACGGACGCTCGCCACCTCCGATGGAAGAAAGCCAAGGCGCTTTGGCTAGCCATTGGGCAGTCGGAGCGCAAGGCGAAGGAGGCAGCGGTGGAGATGGCAAGGCTGAAGGGGGAGAAGGACAGGGCGGACCATCGGATGAAGGGGCTCAACGTACTCTCCGACTCCAACTCCGATGGCGGCGATAACTGCACCTCGTCGTCTGACGACCAAGACCATCCACCGGCCCCGGACGCATACAGTTGCGCCGGCGACCGGAAGGGCATAGGCCTAGCGAGGAAGTGGTGATTCAGGTCCCTCTCCTCCTCAATGTTTATATCGTTTTAGTTGTAGAAGTTTATGAACTTGTCCGTGGACGAACTATATTCTTTTGGATGTGGTGAAGTATGTTTATGTCCGTTTGCGGCCGGTCTTGTGTTCCTTTGCAGCTCAACTTTGTTGTCCGTCGTCTGATCACGTAGGACAGATTAACGTGTGCATGGTAGTATGGTTATAAGGCGCCAGATATGAGATACGCGGATGCAGAATGGCAAATATGAGGAATGCCCAGTCAGTGCCCGCGGATGCGCCCGGGCGCGTCCGCGGGTGTTTCAGTGTCCGAATTTGCCAAGTCCAGGTTGTAGATGCTCTAACCTTCGTATGCCATTAGAGAATATGCACAAGCATTAGTTCTTGCCTTTCTGTGGATCAAGCAATATCTAGTTTCACATATGCCGCCTCACTTCACTGTCACTGAATAGTTGTAAACTAAATTTCTCAATCGATCAGTGTTTTTGTAATGTTCGATCATTCATGGAAATACATTCTTGAACCAATGATGATCAAAAGATAGATAGTACCACATTACAAGGGAGAATCAAAACAACCAATGATGATGTAAAGACAGATACTACCAGGAACCGACACAATAAACAATGCAACTGAGTGTGTGTTTAGTAGGGGATCTCCAACACGGACCCCCAAAACAGACACCATACACAAACAGGGGTCCGGACACTGATACGGAAGCCTGCCATCCAAAACTAGCCGTAAACGTCCGGTTATATTTGATGCAAATTCAAACTAACTGGACAACTTTCATTCAAACTTAAATAATTTTTACATAAATTCAGATGATTTTCATCTAAATCAAAGCACATTCATTACATTTTTTACATATTTCAACTAAACTATAGTAGATTAGGCTATTCTAACCTAGTCTAAAAGATCATCGGCCGTGGCGGTGCCCGATTCCATCGACATGTCTTCCCGGTAGAAGGCTAACCGGACGGCCGTGAACCATGAAAAATAAAGCTTCAATTGGGAGGGAAGAGTAGCCTCTGCCTCCACGAAGTGGGCAAGATCATCGGCTGGTAATGAGCCCGCCATGTTTGGCATTGCTACCTCTTGAGCATGCATTAGTTTTCCCTTGAGGAAGAAAGGGTGATGCAGCAAAGTAGCGTAAGTATTTCCCTCAGTTTTTGAGAACCAAGGTATCAATCCAGTAGGAGGCCACACACAAGTTCCTCGTACCTACACAAACAAATAAGAACCTTGCAACCAACGCGATAAAGGGGTTGTCAATCCCTTCATGACCACTTGCAAAAGTGAGATCTGATAGAGATGATAAGATAATATTTTTGGTATTTTATGATAAAGAGTGAAAGTAAAGAACGCAAAGTAAAATAGATATAAACTTATATGATGGAGAATAGACCCGGGGGCCATAGGTTTCACTAGTGGCTTCTCTCAAGATAGCATAAGTATTACGGTGGGTGAACAAATTACTGTCGAGCAATTGATACAATTGAGCATAGTTATGAGAATATCTAGGTATGATCATGTATATAGGCATCACTTCCGCAACAAGTAGACCGACTCCTCCCTGCATCTACTACTATTACTCCACACATCGACCGCTATCCAGCATGCATCTAGAGTATAAAGTTCATAAGAAGAGAGTAACACATTAGGCAAGATGACATAATATAGAGGGATAAACTCAAGCAATATGATATAAGCACCATCTTTTTATCCTCGATGGCAACAATACAATACGTGTCGTTTCCCCTTCTGTCACTAGGATCGAGCAACGCAAGATTGAACCCAAAGCTAAGCACTTATCCCGTTGCAAGAAAGATCAATCTAGTAGGCCAAACCAAACTGATAATTCAAAGAGACTGGCAAAGATAACCAATCATACATAAAAGAATTCAGAGGAGATTCAAATATTATTCATAGATAATCTTGATCATAAACCCACAATTCATCGGATCTCGACAAACACACCGCAAAAAGAGTTACATCGAATAGATCTCCTAGAAGATCGAGGAGAACTTTGTATTGAGATCCAAAGAGAGAAAAGAAGCCATCTAGCTAATAACTATGGACCCGAAGGTCTGTGGTAAACTACTCACACATCATCAGAGAGGCTATGGTGTTGATGTAGAAGCCCTCCGTGATCGATGCCCCCTCCGTGAGCGCCGGAAAAAGGCCCCAATATGGGATCTCACGGGTACAGAAGGTTGCGGCGGTGGAAATAGGGTTTCGTGGTGCTCCTGGATGTTTTCAGGGTATATGAGTATACATAGGCGAAGGAAGTCGGTCAGGAGACCTACGAGGGCCTCACGAGGGTGGGGGTGCGCCCAGGGGGGCAGGCGCGCCTCCCTGCCTCGTGGCCTCCTCGGTTGTTTCTTAACGTCCACTCCAAGTCCTCTGGATCACGTTTGTTCCAAAAATCACGTTCCCGAAGGTTTCATTCCATTTGGATTCCGTTTGATATTCCTTTTCTGTGAAACACTGAAATAGGCAAAAAAAAACAGCAATTTACCTTTGGGCACAGGTTAGTAGGTTAGTCCCAAAAATAATATAAAAGTGTATAATAAAGCCCATTAAACATCCAAAACAGAATATATAATAGCATGGAACAATAAAAATTTAGAGACACGTTGGAGACATATCAAGCATCCCCAAGCTTAATTCCTGCTCTTTCTCGAGTAGGTAAATGATAAAAACAGAATTTTTGATGTGGAATGCTTTCTAGCATATTCCTCAATGTAATTTGCTTTATCGTGGCATGAATGTTCAGATCCGAAAGATTCAAGATAAGAGTTTTGTGTTGATATAAAAATAATAATACTTCAAGCATGCTAACCAAGAAATTATGTCTTATCAAAATAACATAGCCAAAGAAAGCTTATCCCTACAAAATCATATAGTTTGGCCATGCTTCATTTTCATCACACAAAATGCTCTCATCATGCACAACCCCGATGACAAGCCAAGCAATTGTTTCATACTTAGCCTTTTCAAACTCTTCCAACTTTTACGCAATATATGAGCGTGAGCCATGGACATAGCACTATGGGGTGGAATAGAATATGATGATGGAGGTTGTGTGAGAAGACAAAAAAGGAGAAAGTCTCACATTGACGTGGCTAATCAACGGGCTATGGAGATACCCATCGATTGATGTCAATGTGAGGAGTAGGGATTGCCATGCAACGGATGCACTAGAGCTATAAATATATGAAAGCTCAACAAAAGAAACTAAGTGGGTGTGCATCCAACTTGCTTGCTCACGAAGACCTAGGGCATTTGAGGAAGCCCATGACTGGAATATACAAGCCAAGTTCTATAATGAAAAATTCCCACTAGTATATGAAAGTGACAAAATAAGAGACTCTCGATCATGAAGATCATGGTGCTACTTTGAAGCACAAGTGTGGAAGAAGGATAGTAACATTGTCCCTTCTCTTTTTTTCTCTCATTTTTTTTCTTTTCTTTCTTTTTTTATTTGGGTCTTCTCTTTTTTTTTTTGGCCTCTTTTTTTTTCTTTTTTCCGTCAGGAGTCTCATCCCGACTTGTGGGGGAATCATAGTCTCCATCATCCTTTCCTCACATGGGACAATGCTCTAATAATGATCATCACACTTTTACTTACTTACAACTCAAGAATTACAACTCGATACTTAGAACAAAATATGACTCTATGTGAATACCTCCGGCGGTATACCGGGATATGCAATGAATCAAGAGTGACATGTATGAAAAATTAAGCATGGTGGCTTTGCCACAAATACGATGTCAACTACATGATCATGCAAGGCAATATGACAATGGTGATGGGTGTCATAATAAACGGTACGGTGGAAAGTTGCATGGCAATATATCTCGGAATGGCTATGAAAATGCCATAATAGGTAGGTATGGTGGCTGTTTTGAGGAAGATATAAGGAGGCTTATGTGTGATAGAGCGTATCATATCACGGGGTTTGGATGCACCGCTAAGTTTGCACCAACTCTCAAGGTGAGAAAGGGCAATGCATGGTACCGAAGAGGCTAGCAATGATGGAAGGGTGAGAGTGCGTATAATCCATGGACTCAACATTAGTCATAAGGAACTCACATACTTATTGCAAAAATCTACAAGTCATCAGAACCAAGCACTACACGCATGCCCCTAGGGGGATAGATTGGTAGGAAAAGACCATCGCTCGTCCCCGACCGCCACTCATAAGGAAAGCAATCAAAGAACACCTCATGCTTCAAATTTGTCACACAACGTTTACCATACGTGCATGCTACGGGACTTGCAAACTTCAACACAAGTATTTCTCAATTTCACAATTACTCAACTAGCACATCTCTAACATTACCACCTTTATATCTCAAAATAACTATCAAGTATCAAACTTCTCTTAGTATTCAATGCACTTTAAAGTTTTTATCTTGGATGCCTATCATATTAGGACTAATTTTATAACCAAAGCAAATTACCATGCTGTTCTAAAAGACTCTCAAAATAATATAAGTGAGGCATGAGAGATCAATTATTTCTATAAAATGAAACCACCGCCGTGCTCTAAAAAGATATAAGCGAAGCACTAGAGCAAAATTATCTAACTCAAAAGATATAAGTAAAGCACATAGAGTATCCTAATGAATTCCGATTCATGTGTGTCTCTCTCAAAAGGTGTGTACATCCAGGATGATTGTGGTAAACTAAAAAGCAAAGACTCAAATCATACAAGACGCTCCAAGCAAAACACATATCATGAGGTGAATAAAAATATAGCATCAAGTAAAGTTACCGATGGACGAAGACGAAAGAGGGGATGCCTTTCGGGGCATCCCCAAGCTTAAGCTTTTTGGTTGTCCTTAGATTTTACCTTGGGGTGCCTTGGGCATCCCCAAGCTTAGGCTCTTGCCACTCCTTATTCCATAATCCATCAAATCTTTACCCAAAACTTGAAAACTTCACAACACAAAACTCAATAGAAAATCTCATGAGCTCCGTTAGCAAAATAAAACGAACCACCACTTTAAGGTACTGTACTGAAATCATTATTTATTTATATTGGTGTTAAACCTACTATATTCCAACTTCTCAATGGTTCATAAAATCCATTACTAGCCATACATTCATTAAAATAAGCAAACAACACACGAAAAACAGAATCTGTCAAAAACAGAACAGTCTGTAGTAATCTGTATCTAACTCAAACTTCTGTAACTCAGAAAAATCTTCCAAAATAGGACGACCTATATAATTTGTTTATTGATCTACTGCAACTGGAATCAGTATTTTATCACGTTGTGGTGATTTTTAACAATTGTTTTCATGAGCAGAAAGTTTCTGACTTTTTCAGCAAGATCAAATAACTAACATCCAAGAAGATCCTATAGGTTTTACTTGGCACAAACACTAATTAAAACACAAAAACAAATCTAACCAGAGGTTAGATCAAATATTTATTGCTAAACAGGAACAAAAATCAAGGAATTAAAATAAAATTGGGTTGCCTCCCAACAAGCGATATCGTTTAACGCCCCTAGCTAGGCATAAAGGCAAGGATAGATCTAGGTATTGCCATAATAATGGTAAGGCAAGTCATGAAAACTCTTCTCATATTTTCTACGTTCAGCAGAAAGTTTTCTTTGTGGCAAGAAAAAGTAATCAAAAGGGCTAAATTTAATGGGACAAAAGTCCCCAAGATCAAGCTCGGGAGGTATGGGTTCCTCCTTTGGCCCCTTATATTGCACAATCAATTCATCATTGTAAGCGTTCTTTTGGCAAAAAGTCACGAGCCTTTGTTCAAGAGGAAAACCTAACCCGTTATTCTGAATAGCAAAATCATCATTAAGTTCAGAAATTCTATCAACTAGAACATCGGTAGGAACTTTTTTCTAAGGTTTTCATTATAAGCAACATGATCCAAGGATTGTAAACGCATTATGTCTTCTTCGCTAAAAAGGATAGCTTCTATGGGAGGACGGCCAGCGTCCACCCTATAATGCGCAAAAATTTCTTTGGCCTCTTTCATTATAAATCTGAACTCATGAGCTAAAAACATAGTAGTTGCTCGCTTAACAGAAGAGTGCTCAATATTGGAAAATTCTAGAAAAATTCTTTGTATGCAAGGGTGCATATGAAGAAATTGCTTTTCAAGTTCAACTACGAGCAAAGATATTGCATTCGCAAGACTGCTAGTTCTATGAAGAATAGAACCACCCATAATGGGCAAAGCACCGGCGCAACTAAAGAAATCTTGAATAACTCCTTTCCCAATAATATTACCGCTACCGATTCGAAACCTTTTAGTATGCAAGATAGTAGGTTCCTCAGGAGGATCATTGAAAGCATCAAAATTTCCCATGTTATTATTATTGCCCATATCAACGATAACCTCCCCAGATTCAGAAATCAAGGCAGCAAACACAAGGAACAAGCGAAAAGAGAGGGCGAATAAAATGGCAAGGGTGAAGTGGGGGAGAGGAAAACGAGAGGAAAAGAGCAAATAATGTAATGCGAAGGATAAGAGTTTCTGATGGGTACTTGGTAAGTCTTGACTTGTGCGTAGACTCCCCGGCAACGGCGCCAAAAATCCTTCTTGCTACCTCTTGAGCATGCGTTGGTTTTCCCTTGAAGAGGAAAGGGCGATGCAGCAAAGTAGCGTAAGTATTTCCCTCAGTTTTTGAGAACCAAGGTATCAATCCAGTAGGATGCCAAACGCAAGTCCCTCGTACCTACAAAAAAAATAAGAACCTTGCAACCAACGTGATAAAGGGGTTGTTAATCCCTTCACGGCCACTTGCAAAAGTGAGATCTGATTGAGATGATCAGATAATATTTTTGGTATTTTTATGATAAAGAGTGAAAGTAAAGAACGCAAAGTAAAATAGATATAAACTTATATGATGGAGAATAGACTCGGGGGGCATAGGTTTCACTAGTGGCTTCTCTCAAGATAGCATAAGTAGTATGGTGGGTGAACAAATTACTGTCGAGCAATTGATAGAATTGAGCATAGTTATGAGAATATCTAGGTATGATCATGTATATAGGCATCACGTCCACAACAAGTAGACCGACTCCTGCCTGCATCTATGATCAAGATTATCTATGAACAATATTAGAATCTCCTCTGGATTCTTTTATGTATGATTGGTTATCTTTGCAAGTCTCTTCGAATTATCAGTTTGGTTTGGCCTACTAGATTGATCTTTCTTGTAATGTGAGAAGTGCTTAGCTTTGGGTTCAATCTTGCGTTGCTCGATCCTAGTGACAGAACGGGAAACGACAAGTATTGTATTGTTGCCATCGAGGATAAAAATATGGGGTTTGTATCATATTGCTTGAGTTTATCCCTCTACATCATGTCATCTTGCCTAATGCGTTACTCTGTTCTTATGAACTTAATACTCTAGATACATGCTGGATAGCGGTCGATGTGTGGACAAACACACCGCAAAAAGAGTTACATCGAATAGATCTCCAAGAAGATCGAGGAGAACTTTGTATTGAGATCCAAAGAGAGAGAAGAAGACATTTAGCTAATAACCTTGGACCCGAAGGTCTGTGGTAAACTACTCACACATCATCGGAGAGGGTGTGTTGTTGATGTAGAAGCCCTCCGTGATTGATGCCCCCTCCGGCGGAGCGCCGGAAAAGGCCCCAAGATGGGATCACATGGGTACAGAAGGTTGCGGCAGTGGAAATAGGGTTTCGTGGTGCTCGTGGATGTTTTCAGGGTGTATGAGTATATATAGGCGAAGGAAGTCGGTCAGGAGAGCCACGAGGGGCCCACGTGGGGGCGCGCCCAAGGGGCAGGCGCGCCTACCTGCCTCGTGGCCTCCTCGGTTGTTTCTTAACGTCCACTCCATGTCCTCTGGATCACGTTTGTTCCAAAAATCACGTTCCCGAAGTTTTCATTCCGTTTGGATTCCGTTTGATATTCCTTTTCTGCGAAACACTGAAATAGGCAAAAAAACAGCAATTTGCACTGGACCTGGGTTAGTAGGTTAGTCCCAAAATAATATAGAAGTGTATAATAAAGCCCATTAAACATCCAAAACATAATATATAATAGCATGGAACAATCAAAACTTATAGATACGTTGGAGACGTATCAAGCATCAACGGGAGGGGAACGAGAGGGGAAGAATAGTGTCCTCCGCCTCTGGGAAGCGGGCAAGCTCACTAGTTATGAGGCCCAGCAAGACGGTGCCGGTGGCCTCCTTGGGACCAAGCGGCATCGGCCTCCCATGTTCTACTCTTCCTCGCTATCGGCGGCGGCCATGGACGTTCCAGCCTCATCATCGTGGTGGCGGAGCGCGCCCGACGTAGAACGGTAAAGTTGTCGGTCTCATAGTCGTCAAATTCATCTACCATTGCGTCAATCTCCGCGAACATAGATTCTTTCTCCGCTTGCAAGACGCGTAGCCGCCATCACTCGTTGGGGATTTCATGGGTTACACGGTATGACAGCAACATCGATTCTGCTCATCCACGTCCACCATGATTCCTGTGCTGGCGATTTGCTCCTCCAGGAGCTAGGGATCGTCAAGGAGCAGGAGGTTGTACCTCTGGTCAGCCTGTGCCTGCCGGAACACCGCCTCCCGCTCTTCCAACACCTTGTCGGTGTAGTGTTCCCGCGCCTCGCTCATGGTGATGCCGACATGGACCAATGTGTGTGGTGGCGCCGGCTCATCGGCGGCCACCACTTCCATTGGCTCGTACGCAGCGCTGCCCTCTGGAGAGCTCGCTAACAAGCCAGCATGATTCCGGTGCTAGCACAGTAGGCCTGCCAGCCGGCCGCAATGCCAGAGAGCTCCTGCTTCTGTTTGTCCGACAGGCTCTCCCATAGGGCTTTGGAGCTCGAGGCCATGGCGGATGTGGTCCAGGGTGCGGACCGGGGGGTAGAGGTGGGATGCACATGTTGTCGGGCCCGACCATGTTTAAATAGCAGGCAGATGCCTGGCCAAGTGGTGAGTTGTCTAATGTCGGCAGGGAGACAGACAGACGACTGGCGTTCGCATGCGGCCGCCGGAGTAGGTTCCTCAAAAACCATGCATGTTTAGTTTAAGGATGAGGATGGGCGGGTGTCTTTCAAATGCGGAGAGAAGGCGCATTGTCGGTGTACAAAAAGAGGGGTGCACTTTTGTACCCCTATACCCGTGCACGGGCAGTCGGAGCTGCGCCCACGGTCACACCAAGCAGAACAGGGGAGGTGAGCCAAGGTAAGACCGAAGCCCAAGACAATCAGAGAAACGACAAGGCCAAGACCACAAAGAGCAGAGGGACGAAGCAGGTTCCCCCCGGCAAGACCTTTGCCGGGGGAGCCTCAGCAGCCCCGGCAAGACCCTTGCTGGGGCAGCTCGCCCCACCCCAACGGAGCGAGCCACCCTTGAGCCCACGGTCTCCAACATCACGTTGGGCCAGGGCTCGGGAGGCACCTCCGTGCTGGCATGCAGATCTTTGTGAAGACAAGGAACACTCAAGATCAGATGAGGATTAGGGGATGACGATCCACGGCAAGATCCTTGCCAAGGAAGGCCACCAGACCCCTGGCAAGGTCCTTGGCGGGGACGACAGCGCGCCATGGCAAGACCCTTGCCAGGCCACACGGCAAGACCCTTGCCGGGCCACCCGGCAAGGCCCTCACCAAGGACGCCAGCGGGGCCACCGCCAGGCCCGCGCCAACCAAGTTTCCACCACCGCTCACATGCAGCTACCAGCCCAACCAGCTGGGCGGGCACCTGCGTGGCAACGTGTAGCTCCCAGGCCAACTCATCGAGCGCCTGCATGGCGGCATGCAGATCTTCGTGAAGGCTCCACCACCGCGCCACCTCAGCTGCCTACCTGCCTACATGGCACCGCATGCCTGACTGGCCAGGGCGCGTGTCGAAGCGAGGAGGAGCGGCGACGGACGGGACGGGCCTCGCCCCCGTCCCCAATAAAGCAAGGAGACACCTAAGCTACACATTAAATGCGTCTTGTCCTGTAATAGGAGTGATAAGCTCGTAGCACTGTGCGCCTTTCCACCTCCTGTGTGCCACGGTGGCAACCCCTTTCGACTATAAAAGGAGGCCCATGGCATACTGGAGGGGGATTCGACTCTTTCAAACCACGCACTCACCACAGCTAGTTAGAGAGCTCAAGAACTCTCTCAAATACACCCACCAAAGCAGGACTAGGGTTTTACGCATCCTCGCGGCCCGAACCTGGGTAAACGATCCTTGTGCTGGTTACTAGCCCTGCTCCTCTCGCAACCCCGCACCCCGGCAACCATAGTAGGGATTCTTGTGATCCCATAGGTGTCGTTTCCCCAACATCTTTGGCGCGCCAGGTAGGGGGCGCAGTTGTGAGAATCTGGCTTAGTAGCTAGCCTAGCGGTTCTTCATTGCCCTGGCCCCTGAGGAGAAGGCGGCCGGAAGAACGACGCCGGCGCGGCGAAAGAAAAGCTAAGTCATTCAGAGCTTTGAGTTATTTCCTTCCATATATAAGGTTATCGTCCTCGGAGATTTTGCCTATGTATGAGAAACCTGCACGCAAAGGGGCCCTCCCGCAATTGGCAACGCCTTTGTCTTGTTTCGAGCCCGCTCAACAACTCAAGCGGCCGCGTCGAGAGTGGCGGGGTAGCCTTCTGCACCTAGCAACGCTCTTGATTCTGACTTGAGTCAAACTCGACAGTTCGGGTGGCCGCGCTAACGCCGGCAAGGTGGTTTGCCCGGCAGCAAGCACACCCGGCAGGCCAATGGGGATCCGTCCCCAAGACGCCGCCCTGGGTTTACGTGCCGGCAAACCTACCCAGTTAACGTAGGGTGGACATACAAAGGAAGGTCGAACAGGGAAATAACATGCATGATACTAAAAGTGCTGCAGAGTCATATTACATCAAATTGTTGATGCGGTTCTAACTAGAGATAGCAATTGTCTTGGTTGTGAACCTGCAGCGGCGATAAGAAACGGGGTGCCTAGTCCCGGTGCTGGCCCTCCACCCTCAGAATTCCGCTGACACGGCTGATGATGGGCTTTACGCGCTCCCTGAGCGGCGCGAGGTCAGTACCCTCCGGCAAGCTCTCCAGCGCGGCGTCGAAGTCGAGGTTGGGGTACTAGTGTGCTACCTTGGTGAGAACCTTGGTCATGGCGCCCTGGCAAAGCCTCCGGGACTCGTCGGTCAGCGAGGTCGCCCGGTTGGTGTGAAGCCGCTCCAAAGCGCCGACAACCTTATCAAAGAACAGGATCAGGCTGCAGTTGGCGCTCATGCTCCGCTCCGAGACATACCTCACGTCCGGCATCCCCATGGTGGCCAGCTGCGCGGCGGTCTGGTTGGTGACGGTGGCGAGGCGGTCGAGCCAGCGGTTCTCGCCCTCCATGTAATCCGCGAAGTTGAGGCCCTCGTTCTTCCACAACTGCTTCTCGGCCTCCAGTTCCTTGGCCAGGGTCCCCTCTCGGGTTTTGGCCTCCGACAGCACCTTCTCGAGACCCTCCAGCTTGAGCTTGAGGTCTTTGATGGAGTTGTTGGCCTCGAAGAGCTCCCCGGCCCTACTGACGGCCGCGCCCTGCACCTCTGTCAGGGCACCTGTTGAAGTGTCCTTCTCCTGGGACAGCTTCAGGGCCTGCTCCTTCAGCTCGTCCCGCTCCGCCTCCAGCTCCTTCACCTTGCCGGCGTGAACCTGGGTCTGGGCATTGAGTGCCTCTTTGTGCCTCTGCTCCAGCTCACTGGTCCGCTGCAAGACAAGCTTCTCCACCTCTTCATCCTTGCTGTGAAGCGTGGCGGCAAGCTTCTCCTCGCGCGCGGCGAGGTCCTCCTCCTGGGAGTTCAGCGCGGCCTCATGCTGGGTCCGGGCGGCCTCGGCGGCAGCGGCCTGGGCCTTCTCGATGTCGGCCAGCTTCATGGTGAGCTCCACGTCGCACTTGGCCAGCTTGCCCTGGGCGGCCTTTAGCTCCTTGTGAGCCTCACGGAACCAGTCCTGCGCCTCGGGAACGCGCTTCTGGAGGTCCGCCTCCGCCTTCTCCACCACCGCCGTCCTGGACTTAACCTTGTCCAGGCGTGCGGTGTGGATCGCCTGGAGCTTCCGGAAGCTGGCGCCCATGGCGTGGAGGAGCCGCTCTTCCTGCGAGCCGTCGCCACCAACGATCGGCTCGTCGACGACTTCAAGCCCGGCAGCAGCGAGCACTTCGTCGTTGAACACCTCTCCCTCAACGGGTGTCCTAGTGCTCGACGCGCCTGGAAGGTGGACGAACAAGTCGTCACTCACCCTCAGGTACTTCCGGAGCCGGAAGAAGCAGAAGAGGAAGGCTGGTCGTCAGCCACTTCCTCCTCCATCTCGACAGCGGCCCCGCCGGCCTCCCCGGCAGGCCACTTGCCGGTATCCTCAGCCGCAGCCTTGCCGGCCTCCCCGGCGGGCCCCTTGGCAGCGTCCTCAGCAGCGCCCCTGGCGGCCTCCTCCGCGGCGATCTTCTCGGCATCCGCCTCGTCGGCCTTGGCGACGTCCTCGATGACGGTGTCCACGTCCTCCGGGTTCACCAAGGAGGGATCTGGACACCAAAGAAGGGAGTGAGGCAAGGCCAGGACCAAGAGCCAGAAAGAAAGAGGAACAGGGACGAACGACGAACGACTTACAAGTGCCAGTACCAGGCTAGGAAACGGAAGTCCCCTCCCCACCAACATTTGGCGTCGAGGCAAAGCCGCCGGCACCCAAGTTCTCCTCCTCCTCCTCCATGTGTGTGGGCTCGGTGCTTGGCGCCCTTGCCGGGGACGCCTCTCGGGGCGGCGTGGTCGATGGGGGCGGCGTGTTGGGAGTAGCCCTCTGCGGCCCCTCCTGCTGCTGCTCTCCTCCTGCATACCTAACAAAGTCAGCACCAAAGTGGCGTGCCCCTGACACGTGTCGACGGGGGAAGAGTGATGAACTTACGCTGGGGGCTATGCCGGGGGCTGTTGTCCGGGCTGCTCAACACCACCAGTGGCGCCCTCGAAGTACCAGCCGAGGGTTGGCCACCCGCCGAGACCTTGGCCCTCTTCACACTCTGGGCCAGTGTCTTCACGTCCCTACAAAGACGAAGACAAGTCAAGACAAGCGACACAGGTTGAGGAGGCAGAGATAACGAAAAGGAACCAGATACTTACTCGTCGTCCGCCTCCTCCTCTGATGTCTTCCTCTTCCTCCTCGGGCTAAGGGACCCATAATCAAAAGTGACCTCCGCGTCAACATCCGCCTGAGGAGGGGAAGGAGGTGGTGTCTGGGCACGCGCGGACGAAGAAGGGGCGGCTGTCTTCTTCTTCACCGCGGCCTTCGCCGGCTTCTTCGCCGCTGCGGCCCTCGTGTGGCGCCCGGACCCCTCCAAGGTCAGCTGCGGCCGCGCAGCCCTGCCGGGCCGGACCGGCTCGCCGGAACTAGCCCGCCGCAGGACTCGCCCTCTCCCCGTAGCCGGCGTCGGGCCTGCAGCCTCGGCCTCCTCCTCCGACGACTCGCCGACCACATCTTCAACCAGAGGAGCCTCGGTGCCAGCGCTGCTGGCCTCCCCGGCGGCCGCCACCCACCGGGCTAGCTCCTCCTCCTCCGCGGCCGTCGCGTCCTTGTCCTCCACACCACCGGTGCTGTCGGCCTCCTCGACAAGCTTCGCCTCCATCGTCCTGTCAGCGATCTAGTCTAGCTCCGCTTGGGTGGTGTCCTGGACGAGCAGCCGCTCGGTGTCGGCGTTGACATACCCCTCGTGCAGGGTGTCGAAGAACTGCTACACCTCGGCGTCATCCGGCTTGGCCCAGCTTGGGTCAGGCCCATGCGCGTTGCAGTCCGGCATCATGGCGATGATGTCGGTCCTGCATGAATTGTTGCACAACGGGACCACCCCCGTCGGCAGCTTGAACAGAGGCCCCTTGAGGACCTTGCCGGCCTTCGCGGCGGCACCCGGCGAACTTCCCAGAACGCCAGCGGGTCCTTCTCCTCGATCCAGCACCACCGGCCCCGCCATTCTTCCCACCTCTCCTTCATGGAGCCCTCCGGATACGCTCCCTTGGACTGTGATACCCAGGCGATGCAACCGGAGATGGCGCCCCCTGGTTGGATCCGAGGGGAGAAGTAATGGCGAAAGAGCGCCATGTTGGGGTGCACCCCGGCGAAGCCCTCGCAGAGATGCACGAAAAGGGCCATGCACGCCACCGCATTCGGAGTAAAATCCAGGAGGCGGAAACCAAAGCTATGCATGACGTCGCTCAAGAAATCGGAGAAAGGAGGACAGAGCCTGCAGGAAAAAAAATCGACAAAGAAGCGGTACCGATTTGGGGCAGCCTCGGCGCAGTCAGCGGGGATGACGCGTGTGGCTGGATGCCCCGAATCCCCCCCTGTCTTCACCCCCTACAGGGTCCAAAAGGAGTCCCGGAGCTCGAGCACGTCAACTGTCGAGGGGAAGAAGGCGGACTGTGTTCGCTGCACCGCCAACGCACTCTCCGGCGGCTCCGCCGCTCCGGCGTCCTTGGCCACTCCCTTGCCCTTGATGGATTTTGGCGCCATGGCGGCTGGGGGAGGGGGGCAAGACAGAGGGCGACAAAAGCGCAACGGCGGCGAGCAGGAGCGAAGCTTGGAGAAGAAGAGGAAGACGAGCAGAGGCTTTCAATATTGGGGTTGCGCGAAGGGTAAAAGGAACAGTGCGTCTGCGGTTATCCCTTTTTATGGGGAAGGTGCGGGTCGCGCTGCCCATTTACTGTGATGTGACGCATGCGTGCGGAAACCACCCCACGCATGCCGCCCACGTCACGCTCACCCCACCACACCACGCCGCGCCACGCACGGGTCGTGGGAAGCGCAGCGTGCGAAAAGTTTTACCGCGGTAAAAACCGCCCCGCCTGCCCGCGCACCGTTTTGGGCCTGGCCCAACAACGTGTCGCGCTTATGTGTGGCCTAGGCCCGGTGGCTCCTGTCGGTGTACAAAAAGAGGGCTGCACTTTTGTACCCCTATACCCGTGCACGGGCAGTCGGAGCCGCACCCACGGTCACACCAAGCAGAACAGGGAGGTGAGCCAAGGTAAGACCGAAGCCCAAGATAATCAGACAAGGCCAAGGCCAAGACCACAAAGAGCAGAAGGACGAAGCAGGTTCCCCCGGCAAGACCTTTGCTGGGGGAGCCTCAGCAGCCCCGGCAAGACCCTTGTCGGCGCAGCTCGCCTCACCCCAACGGAGGGAGCCACCCTTGAGCCCACGGTCTCCAACATCACGTTGGGCCAGGGCTCGGGAGGCACCTCCGTGGTGGCAAGCTGATCTTTGTGAAGACAAGGAACACTCAAGATTAGATGAGGATTAGGGGATGACAATCCATGGCAAGATCCTTGCCAAGGAAGGCCACCAGACCCCCGGCAAGGTCCTTGTCGGGGACGACAGCGCGCCACGGCAAGACCCTTGCCGGGCCATCCGGCAAGGCCCTCGCCAAGGACGCCAGCGGGGCCACCGCCAGTCCCACGCCAACCAAGTTTCCGCCGCCGCTCACATGCAGCTACCAGCTCAACCAGCTGGGCGGGCACCTCTGTGGCAACGTGCACCTCCCAGGCCAACTCATCGAGCGCCTGCGTGGCGGCATGCAGATCTTCGTGAAGGCTCCACCACCGCGCCACCTCAGCTGCCTACCTGCCTACATGGCACCGCATGCCTGACTGGCCAGGGCGCGTGTCAAAGCAAGGAGGAGCTGCGACGGACGGGACGGGCATCGCCCCCATCCCTAATAAAGCAAGGAGACACCTAAGCTACGCATTAAATGTGTCTTGTCATGTAATACGAAAAATAAGCTCATAGCACTGTGCGCCTTTCCACCTCCTGTGTGCCACTGTGGCAACCCCTTTCGACTATAAAAGGAGGCCCATGGCATACTGGAGGGGGATTCGGCTCTTTCGAACCACGCACTCACCACATCTAGTTCGAGAGCTCCAAAACTCTTTGAAATACACCCACCAAAGCAAGACTAGGGTTTTACGCATCCTCGCGGCCCGAACCTGGGTAAACGATCCTTGTGCTGGTTACTAGCCCTGCTCTTCTCGCAACCCCGCGCCCCGGCAATCGTAGTAGGGATTGTTGTGATCCCATTGGTGTCGTTTCCCCGACACGCATGCACTGGGAATTGTGGCGCGGGCGGTGCTCTCGGCCAGCGTGTCGCTTCAGTGCCGGCTCTAGTGGGAGGTAGTGTCTGCTCTCAGCCAACATGAATGCAACTCTGACTTTCTAGAGGGGGGCTGGCCACTTCAAGAAGGAAAGGACAAGGGCGAGGGAGAGGGTTTTGGTTGGGTCTGGGGTGTTGCGCGCGTGTGTGGCAGTTGCAAAGCCCCCCACCCCTCAAGCCTAGTTAGTGAGGAAAAGGACGTCCGGACCGCTACATGGACGGATGAGGTGCCGTATTGGATGGCAAAACACGTTCGGACCACCCAATCCGGACGGATGTGGGTGATTTGCGTTGGAGATGCCCTTAGTGCCCATGTTGGTGAGAATTGGCTCAATAATTTGGTCACGATATGCGCGGATATGTGCCTATTTTGGATATGCACATTTACTAAATATCGTCAGCAGATAGCCACATTCTCTTGTATATGGATCAGGGCGGTCTTTTGGAGAAGCTCAACGCTTTCCGTGCACAAGAGATGGTGCAGACCTCAATCGCTCAGGGGAAGCGATGTGTCTTTTTTTTTGCAGATAGAAAGCTCGTATTACTCAATCACGGAGTTTTTTTTAGAAAAGGAGGATGACCCCCGGCCTCTGCATCTGGGAGATGCATATGGCCACTTTATTGATTATTCTCGAGGACCTTACAAAGTAGTACAACAATATGCCTGAATCCACCATCTTGGCAACATATGCCACTACTCCTATCCAACTGATGCAGGGGTGCTACCTGGGCCACATACCCAGACTACTCACCTAATCCTATCATCAAAAGCCAGAAGCCCCAGCCAGGCCACATACCGGTGCAGGGCATAAACTGGTCTGACGCACTCACATGTGTCGTCGCTGCCATCTTCCACAGGTCCGTCTTCAGAGCAGATATTGAGGCTTCTACCTTGTCAGGTCACTCCGTCATCGACGCCACCTTGACGCCAGACAACCACCTCCACCTGCGCGAGTCCATCACCGCGCATCGGGCGCCGAGTCTTCACTGCACCACGCCGCCGAGATCCGCCATCATCAATGTGAAGGATGAAGCACCGCTCCACCAAAAAAGCGCCCGCTGGTCCCTCGATCCCGTGTACGCCTCCAAGAATGACGCCTCCAAGGAGGAAATGACACCAACGCGCCGCCGTCATCCGATCAACTGATCTAGGGTTTCCCCCGAAGGTAGCGGATGGAGGTCTAGAGCTTCTCCACAGCGATGCCTTCAAGAAGGTAATGACACAAATGGGTGCCACCAACGCCGGTCATGGCATCAAGCCGAGCACAAGGTTTTCACCCGGATCCGCTCGAAGAACCTCCATCACGAATTGTGTGCACGGGTCGCCGCCGATCTGAGCCGCCGCACATCGAGCAGGCCGCACCGGCCAGATCAGATCTGTCCGGAGAGGACAACCCGCATGGTGCCGACCCAACCACCAGGCCCTCCATGCCGCCATCGCCGATCCGAGGTCAGATGGTGTGTCGCCGCAGACCCGGCTGCCGCCGCCGAACGCCGCCACGCTGCCCGAGGCAGAGCCGACTGCCGCACCCCACCATCACCGCCCTTGGCCGAGGCAGCCGCCGCACCGCCGGAAGCGAACCCGCCCGCCGCCGGAAGGCAGACGCGCGCCGCCAGAGCAGCAGGCCCACCGCGCCGCCAGCCAGATCGGCCGCGCCACCCACGCCATGGGCTCATCGCCCCACGGCGCAGCAGAGGGAAGACCCGCCACCGCCAGCCCAGGCTATCGCCCGGCGATTTCGGCGGCGGAGGGAGGGGAGGAAGGGAGGGGACCCGGGCGGCTAGGGATCTAGATCTCGCCCGAGTCGCCCGAGCGGGGGCGACGCGGGGGGGTGGGGGGGGTGGGGGGGACACTGAAACCTCTGGTTTCTTACAATCATCAACCACCAACTGAAGGACCTTAGGGGGACCCGAACCGATCCAAGTCATAGTTCTACCTTTGAATCTAGCAAAAGTAGCAAGACTATCACTAACTTTATTTTGACTATGAATAACATGAGTAATACAAGTTTCTGGAAGACTTCTCAAATGCTTAATTTCCTTCACCAGTGAAGCATAGACTAATCTATTTATCTCCTGCTTCTGAATCATTGTGACCATCGTAAGCGAGTCCATCTCGATGGCTATAGGAAGATCACTTCTTTGGATATTCCATATATACATGCACAGAGCTCCGCCTCCAAAGCATCCTGACAAGCGAACAATTGCCTGCAGGCTGAAACAATAACAGAACCGGCCTCATCACGCAAGATCATACCCGCGCCGGCTGATCTATTTTGTCAACAAGGGCGGAGGCAGTCCGCATCGCACAAGCGGCAGCAGACGTGGCAAGCAGATCCAGGACGATGCCAAGGGAGCCACCAACAAGGGAGCGAGGCCATGCGTTTTTGTCACGCGATCGCGGGGGCGCCAGGTGCCCCGACAGAGGGAGTCGTGCAAACGTCAGAACACTTCATGGCACAGGGTCCCGATCCCCTTCACCGGTGGAATAAAGGGGTTGATCTAGAACTTCAGGGGGTTCGGCCAGCGTGATCGTCGCCGACAATTAACTGAGTTCATGTGGCAAGAACACATTGATGTTTTGGGGCTACAAGAAACAATTCGCGAATCTTTCTCGGTGAGCGAATTAGAAAACCTTGGGGAAGGATCGATTTTTCTTGGCACTGGTTGTCGTCCGTAGGCCACTCAAGAGAAATCCTAGTAGGGATAAACAAAGACTCTTTTGAAGTAATAAATTTCTCTTGCGGTGCCTTTTTTGTTAGCGCTCATGTGATTCAACGTGGTAGTGGGTTTCTTTGGGAGTTGATTGTGGTTTAAGGCCCAGTGGATCATACCCATTCTTGGGAGTTTCTTGCGGAGGGGCACACTAAAGTTCTTGCTTTCCCAATCCCGATATAGTGATCGCGGGAAATTTTAGCATTACTCATTCCCCGATGGATAAGAGCAACCTTAATGCAAATCATGCTGGATTAATGGGGGCATTCAACGGCTCGGTGCTTCATCTAAATGGGGAGTGTTTCTCAGGACAAACAACCAAGATGATACCATCCAATAGGTTCTCAACATGGTTTTCATTTATCTCGCATGCGAATGCAAGTTCCCAAATTGTTTCTTGACGGCAGAACTACGTTTGGGCTCATACCATTTCCCTTTGATCTTGAACTCGGGCGAGCAACGAAGACCTGAGTGGTGTTTCTTTTTCGAAAAGCAGTGGTTCCTCCAACCTAGATTTGTGAAGCGTTTTGCCACTGTATGGAATAGGGAAAAAGCTTCACCTCCACATAGGTTTGGACCACTCCGTGATAGTATGGACGAATGAAAAATTGCATGAGGCGCCTCAGACAATACCTAAGGGGTTGGGTTGGGGGAAGAATGTGGAGTGCCACATTAGGCGTCGAAAGGATGCACTCAAAGAGGTAGTGAGTAATCTAGATCATATGGCCGATGTCGTGGTTCTAAGTCTGACAGTAGAATGGGGGGTGGGTATGGAGAGGCAAGATCCTAGCTATGGAGCAGTTGTATACGCAAGAGATTTACGAGTTCAGGCCCTTCTCGGAGGAATTAACAGCCCTACGTCTCGGAGCCCTGAGGCGGTCGACTGGAATATCTGCGTATGTGTTACAGGGGTGTCAACCCCTCTACCTGTGGAGGGGGGTGGCTTATATAGAGTGCGCCAGGACCCCAGCCAGCCCACGTAGTAGAGGGTTTAAGTTACATTAAAGCTAGGCGTTACTGTTAACGCCTTACATAAAGTGTCATTCAGGTCATAAAGACTATTTAACTACAGACCGTTTGGACACCGAGTGGCTCTTGGACTCTTGGTGGTCGAGTGGGTCTTCATAGTCGAGTGCCTTTGAATCTGTCGAGTGGAAGCCTACCAGGTCGACTGGAAGGCTGCTTCTCTTGTGAATGTCCTTGTGGAGGGTACCCTTGGGCAGGTCCATGACCCTACCCCAGGTACATGACTTCATCATTAGCCCCCGAATGGATCGAGGTTTGAGTGAGGAAGGAGTTGAGAATCTTTCCGACCTGTTCTTCGTGTTGTGAGTGCGTCTTACTCTGGATCAACGACCTTTTGGTGATGACGTCAACCTTTCTTTCAGTCGCCTTGATCCATTCTTCATGTTTGTCGAGTGAACTTTGTGAACCTGAGGATTTCCGAGCGACGGATCTGAGGAAATCTGTTATCTGACGAGTTGCTCTGCGGTTAGCGGATTTCGTGGGATCCGAATTTTGGGAAGCGCGCGAAGCGGAGAAAACCGCGGCACTCGGATGGGATAAGACGATGACGCCTCGATCCTCGCGCCGCCTTTTTAAATCACGTATCATGCGCGCGCTGTTGCGGATCGTGGCGGGATTACTGAGCCTACCGGTCAGCCACTCAAGCGACCCCATATAAAGGCGTTGGACGGGCATTTTGAGCAGTGTGCCCTCAGATTTCTCCTCTCTCCGCCTCCAAAAATTTCTCGCCACGCTCTCCGTCCGTCCAGCACCGGCTTCGGTACCTTTCTACTTGGCGACCATGGTGAAGGACAAGACTGCCGCCTTGGAACGGGTGAAGAAGACGGGCGGCGAAGGCCAAGGGCGGCCTTGATCGAAGGCGGTTCCTCTTCGTGGTCCAAGCTGCCGCAGGCTGGGTCCAAGGAGGCTGGATCGATCGACCATCACCGACAAAGATATCACCGATCCGACCAACGAAGGACTGATCCCCCATGGGTCGGCGAGGCTTCCGGGCACGGAGTGGCAACCGCAGCCTGAAGAGGGTGAGTGCATCCTCCTGGCCACCCACGTAGATAGGGGATTTTCTCTGCCGCCAAATCCTTTTTTCCGAGGGTTTCTGAACTTTTTCGGAGCGCAACTCCACCATTTCACTCCAAACTCCATTGTGTATCTTGCTGCTTTCGTTTCGCTCTGCGAGAATTTCTTGGGTTGTCGACCGCATTGGGGTCTTTTCAAGCACATATTCACCTGTGGCTCTCATACGGTGAAGAAAACGAGCCTGAATGACGAGAGGACCCAAGTAATCCAAATGTGTGGGGGACTCGGAGTCCAGATGAGGGGGAAGAGCGCCTTTCCAGCTATGACTCTCCCCGACTCGGTTAGAGGGTGGCAGTCGACCTGGTTTTATTGCCAAGACCAGCCGACGCCGGGGCTCCCTCCTTTCTCCATGAGTCGAGTGAACAAGCCATCTTCCCTGAAGGTGTTGCCAGAGGAGAAGGCCCAAGTAAAGCTTCTGATGGAGCGTGTAGTCCAGCTTATTCGCGAAGGGGTGACCGCATGGATCTCCGGAGGTTTTTCTCCGACGGCGTATTCAGCCACTCCAATACCGAGGTCATCCGATGTGGATGTACTCCGATGCGGATGATACCACTCGGGTCCATCCGGAGGAGGTTGATGACGCCATCTTGGAGAAGTGGATGACTGCCATCACAGAAATAAAGATAACCCTCGCGGAGCTAGGAGGATTCCACCACTTTCGACCCGAGTTACCAACCGCATAAGGTATCATTACTTATCTCCATCGTGATTCTGCTGCATACCTTCATTTTGTTGTCAATTTCGTCGACTGACTTTCACCTTGTTTTGTTGTCTTCTAGGTCACCACCGAGATGTACTTTCGATGCCCAACGGGCGCAGGAAGCAGCCGAAGAAGAAGGAAGTGGAGGTGAGAGGCCGGAGGAATGGGAGTCCAACGGCGAAGAGGATGAGGAGGATGATGGCTCTGATGATGAGGAGGAGGAGGAAGAAGAGGAGGAAGACATCGACCCTCCTCGCTTGGAGGGAAGGTCCAAGTCGACGCATGACCCGGCGGCCGGACGCGGTAAAGCTGTTGTGCCCACCGGTCAGTCGACGAAGCGACCTAGGACAACTTCTCCCGCGCCGACTGAGAAGCCGCCGAAGCAACCTCGAGCGACGTCGTCGAAGCAGGCGAAGGCCCTGCCCAAGATGCGAATGGTCATCCCCACCATCTCCGGTTAACCAACAGAACCTTGTATTTCCTTTTTCAACATGAGTGAACTTTTAGTCGACTTGATGACTGATCAGCCGACTCTTGAAATCTACGGCGCCGCTACCTCCGAGACTTCAGCCAAGCACGATGATCAGGAAATGGAGGATGCGGCTACTTCCAATCTTGGTAAGATCTCTGAGATTTCACTTTTAGCCGACTGGGGCTTTTTAGTCGATTGGGCTTCCATGTTTACTTCCGGATCTCTCTTGTAGTTCCGCCTCACGTCATTGATCTTCCCGATGATGACGAGGAAGCGCCATTGAGGAAAAGGAGGAACAAGAAAGTGCCTGCTGGCAAGGCTGCTCAAGTCATGGCGACTCGAGACGCGTTGATTTCGAGGGAGGCAACCCCACTCGGACTTCAGATCTTCGTTGTGCGGCCGACAAGTGCCCGACCCACTTCGACTCCTGATCCACCATCTCTCTTTGCTACACACCACGTCCCGGAAGACCAAGTAAGTGCTGCTAAGGAGACCATACGCCAGGCAGGGATCATGATGGAGCAGGTGAAAGCGGCTCAGGAGGCAAGTCAGGCGTCCTATGATGCTAGTTCAGCTCTCCAGAGCAATGTCCAAGTAAGTCAGTCGTCGCTTGCTTTGTTAGGATATACTATCTGAAACTGCTTTCTTCTGGAAATTTCCATATCTGTACACCCACTGGGTGTGTGTGTCGTTTGAACTTTTGTGGGGGCACGCTGAGTGCACCCACTGGGTGTAGTCCCCGAGACTACTGTCGAATGTTTTTATTCGACCGTAGTCTTAGAAATGCTACTATTTTTCCTTAGTCACTCGGAAGTGATCTGTCTTTGATGTCTTTCATTGGTTGACTCTTTGTAGAAATCTTGCGAGCTTGTGGCTCGCTATCTTGAGATTAGAGAAAAGCAGATTCGACTCAACCTCGATTTGAAGCTTGCTCAGGAGAATTTGCAGAAGGCAAAGGATGAAGCAAAAGGTATGGCTGGTGAGAATTTTTTATGATTGCCTCTGCTTTTCTGCTCATTCTCAACTCTGTTCTCATTGCTGCTTTGCAGATAAACTGGAAGAGACTTTGAAGAAGAAGGACCTTGACCTTGCAGAGTACGTATATGGCTTTGGAGAAAACAAAGCTCATTGAAGAGAAGCTTGCCTCAGTCGACAAACTTGAAGACGAAAATACCAAGCTGAAAGCCTCTCTTGACGCGGCTAACAAGGAAGTTAGTCGACTGAAGAACGACAAGAATGTTCTGTCTGACAAGGTTGGCCAGCTGGCGGGGAAGCGAAACGACCTGGATATTTATCTTGGAGGGTTCGCCAAGAAGCTGTTTCTCATGCTTGAAGGTAATCTCTTTTATCCAACTGCCTTGCTCTCACCGGCTCATCATATGATCTTCATTTTGAATCTGAGTTGTGTTTTCAGAATTCTGCCAAAACTTTGAAGAAGAAACCAGTCGAGTGGAAACCAGTTTGGACCCCATCAACTCTCCGTGAAGGACGGCTGCTATGAATGTGCTCCGATCGAGTCTCGTGGTTGCTAGCGCAGTGGATTATCTTGCTTTCGACCGAAAGTTGCGATGTCGCGGATCGACTCGACTCTCCTCGCCGTAAGCAGACTCTCCGAATGATCTTGAATCTTTGATGACTCGGTGAATGAGATTCCAAGTCGATTGCAAGAATGGAAGAAGTCATCTGCCGGTGTGGTGCTGATGTTGCTCTATCTCTGGTTCGTGTCCACCGCAAAGAAGCGCAAGAGGGCAAGCTGGTGTCTCTCAAGGTTGCCAATACCAGAAGCACGACTTCAGATCTTTCATGGAGACTTTCATCGCTGCTGCTACCCGTATTGCCGACGGAATCGACCTCGACCAGTTTGTTGCGCCTTCCAGGTCCTCCGCGGACGAGTAAAAACTTCTAAGTCCCACTTTAAATTTGCCTCGGAATGCCGAGTGGTTTCTGTAACCGATAAACTTTAACAGGCTTAACGCCTGAGCACCTTTGGATCTGTAGGACGATTATCCGAACTCGATTTTTCCTTTAACATGCTTTGCTTGTCTTCGAGAGAACTTTATTCTTCATTTCGGAAGATATTCCGTTGAAATTCCAATCGACTTGAGCTTCATCTATCCTCGTCGTCCTTGCGGATTGGGATGGACCGCACGTTGTACTTGTGGGGAAGCTCCGAAGGAGGAGGTAGCAGTCGACCTGCACCTCGTCGTCCTTGCGGATTGGGATGGATTCCTTACTTAGGCGAGTATTGTGCTGTAGCTGAGCCCCCGAGTGGGAGGTTTGCTCTCCACTCGGTAGGATTTTATTACTTAGGCAAGCACTGGGCTGCAGCTAAGCCTCCGAGTGGGAGGTTTGCTCTCCACTCGGTAGGATTTTTTATTACTTAGACGAGCACTGGGCTGCAGCTAAGCCCCCGAGTGAGAGGTTTGCTCTACTCTCGGTAGGATTTCTATTACTTAGGCGAGCACTGGGCTGCAGCTAAGCCTCCGAGTGAGAGGTTTGCTCAACTCTCGGTAGGATTTCTATTACTTAGGCGAGCACTGGGCTGCACCTAAGCCTCCGAGTGGGAGGTTTCCTCTCCACTCGGTAGGATTTTTATTACTGAGGCGAGCACTGGCTGCAGCTAAGCCACCGAGTGAGCGGTTTGCTCTACTCTCGGTAGGATTTCGATTACTTAGGCGAGCACAGGGCTGCACCTAAGCCGCCGAGTGAGAGGTGTGCTCTACTCTCGTGGGATTGCTATTACTTAGGCGAGCACTGGGCTGCAGCTAAGCCTCCGTGTGGGAGGTTTGCTCTCCACTCGGTAGGATTTTTATTACTTAGGCGAGCACTGGGCTGCAGCTAAGCTCCCGAGTGGGAGGTTTGCTCTCCACTCGGTAGGATTTGAATACTTAGGCGAGTACTTGGACTGCAGCTAAGCCTCCGAGTGGGAGGCTGGCTCGCCACTCGGTAGGGTTTGAATACTTAGGCGAGTACTTGGACTGCAGCTAAGCCTCCGAGTGGGAGGCTGGCTCGCCACTCGGTAGGATTTTGGATACTTAGGCGAGTACTTGGACTGCAGCTAAGCCTCCGAGTGGGAGGCTGGCTCGCCACTCGGTAGGATTTTGGATACTTAGGCGAGTACTTGGACTGCAGCTAAGCCTCCGAATGGGAGGCTGGCTCGCCACTCGGTAGGATTTTGGATACTTAGGAGAGTACTTGGACTGCAGCTAAGCCTCCGAGTGGGAGGCTGGCTCGCCACTCGGTAGGATTTTGAATACTTAGGCGAAGCGGATTCGCAGCTAAGCCCCCGAGTGAGAGACTGGCTCGCACTCGGAAAGGATTTTTTTTACAAACTTAGGCGAATCGGATTCGCAGCTAAGCCACCCACTGGGGGAAATTCCAACAAAAAGCAATATTAATCACTGGGAGAATTATAACATTCTTGTCTTAGATAAACAAACTACAAAAGTACTTTTATTACATCTCAACCGAGTGAGTTTTAAGTGTAAAAGGGGCGGAGCAGCTCCGCGTTCCAAGCTCGAGGCTCGTCGATCTGGCGATCACGTTGTAGAGATGATACGCTCCGTTGTGGAGGACCCTCGTGACGATGAAGGGACCTTCCCAAGTGGGAGCAAGCTTGTGTGGTTTCTGTTGATCCATTCGGAGGACCAAATCTCCCTCTTGGAAGGCTCGACTCTTCACATTTCTGGCGTGGAATCGACGCAAGTCTTGCTGATGGATAGTCGAGCGGATCAAGGCCATCTCTCTCTCCTCTTCCAAGAGGTCGACTGCATCTTGCCGGGCTTGTTCTACTTCCTCTTCAGAGTATAGCTCGACTCGAGGCGCATTGTAAAGCAGGTCACTCAGCAGAACTGCTTCAGCTCCATAGACCAGGAAGAATGGAGTTCTCCCAGTCGACCGATTAGGAGTGGTCCTCAATCCCCGTGAGAACTGATGGAAGTTCGTCGACCCAAGCTCTGCTGCGTGTTTGAGATCACGCATCGGCCGAGGTTTCAGCCCTTTGAGAATGAGGCCGCTTTGCACGTTCGCTTGTCCATTCGACTAAGGATGAGCCACCAAGCATAGTCGACCCGCGTGCCTTGAGAGGCGCAGAAGGCTTTGAACTTGTCATTATCGAAGTTTGACCCATTGTCGGTGATGATGCTATGTGGAACTCCATATCTGAATATCAACTCTCTAATGAAACTGATAGCAGTGCATGCATCGAGGTTCTTGATGGGCTTGGCTTCGATCCACTTGGTGAACTTGTCGACTGCTACTAGCAAATGAGTGAAGCCGCTTCTGCCAGTTCTCAAAGGTCCAATCATGTCCAATCCCCAAACAGTGAAGGGCCAAACGAGTGGAATGGTCTTCAAGGCTGAGGCTGGCTTGTGCGACATGTTGGAATAGAACTGACATCCTTCACACTTGTCGACTATTTCTTTTGCCATTTCATTTGCCTTCGGCCAGTAAAATCCCGCTCGGTATGCCTTAGCCACAATGGTCCTAGAGGACGCATGATGGCCACAGGTCCCCGAGTGGATATCCTCAAGAATTATCTGACCTTCTTCTGGCGTGATACACTTCTGGCCGACTCCAGTCGCGCTTTCTCTGTACAATTGTCCCTTGATTATTGTAAAGGCCTTGGATCGACGGACGATCTGTCGAGCCTCTTCTTCATTTTCTGGGAGCTCTTTCCTAAGGATATATGCGATGTACGGCACTGTCCAGTCGGGAGTGATGACCACAACTTCCATAACTAGGTCGACCACGGCTGGGACCTCAACTACAGTCGGATCATTGGCACTCTTTTGCCATGAGGCTTCTTACGTGAAAGGATCCTCCTGCACCGATGGAGCATGAATGTGTTCTAAAATACATCACCGGGAATGGCTTCCCTCTTGGACCCTATCTTCGCCAAATCATCCGCAGCTTGATTTTTCAATGAGGTATATGATGAAGCTCTAACCCTCGAATTTCTTCTCCAAATTTTCTCACTGCATTACAATAACCTGTCATAGCTGGGCTTCGACATCCCACTCCTTCATCACTTGATTAACAACCAGATCTGAGTCGCCATAAACCATAAGGCGAATGGACGCCGAGTGAAATGGCCATGCGCAACCCATACAGGAGTGCTTCATATTCTGCTTCGTTGTTGGAAGAATCAAAGTGAATCTGGAGAACATACATGAGCCTATCTCCTCGGGGGGAAACTATTGGAAATATGCCCTAGAGGCACTAATAAAAGCATTATTATTATATTTCCTTGTTCGTGATAATTGTCTTTTATTCATGCTATAATTGTATTATCCGGAAATCGTAATACACGTGTGAATACATAGACCACAATACGTCCCTAGTGAGCCTCTAGTTGACTAGCTCGTTGGTCAACAGATAGTCATGGTTTCCGACTATGGACATCGATGTCGTTGATTAACGAGATCACGTCATTAGGAGAATGACGTGATGGACAAGACCCAATCCTAAGCATAGCACAAGATCGTAGTTCGCTTTTGCTAGAGCTTTTTCAATGTCAAGTATCTCTTCCTTAGACCATGAGATCGTGTAACTCCCGGATACCGTAGAAGTGCTTTGGGTGTACCAAACGTCACAACGTAACTGGGTGACTATAAAGGTGCACTACAGGTATCTCTGAAAGTGTCTGTTGGGTTCACACGGATCGAGACTGGATTTGTCACTCCGTATGACAGAGAGGTATCTCCGGGCCCACTCGGTAATGCATCATCATAATGAGCTCAAAGTGACCAAGTGTTTGGTCACGGGATCCTGCATTACGGTACGAGTAAAGTGACTTGCCGGTAACGAGACTGAACGAGGTATTGGGATACCGACGATCGAGTCTCGCAAGTAACATACCGATCGACAAAGGGAATAGTATACGGGGTTGCTTGAATCCTCGACATCGTGGTTCATCCGATGACATCATCGAGGAGCATGTGGGAGCCAACATGGGTATCCAGATCCCGCTGTTGGTTATTGACCGAGAGCGCCTCGGTCATGTCTCAAGATGTCTCCGAACCCGTAGGGTCTACACACTTAAGGTTCGGTGACGCTAGGGTTATTAGGAAGACTTGTATGTGATTACCGAATGTTGTTGAGTCCGGATGAGATCCCGGACGTCACGAGGAGTTAGGAAGGGTCCAGAGGTAAATATTTATATATGGGAAGTTGTCAAACGGACACCGGAAAGTTTTGGGGCGTATCAAGATTGTACTGGGCCACCTGGAAGGGTTCCGGAGGTCCACCGGGAGGGGCCACCCTCCCGGGGCCACATGGGCTGCGTGGGGATAGCAGCCAGCCTGGTGGGCTGGGTGCGCCCCTGGGCCCATGCGCCAAGGGTTTGGGGAACCCAGAGGGGCGCCCCTGCTTGGGGGCAAGCCACCTCCTCGGCCGCCGCCCCCCCTCTAGATTCCCATCTAGAGGGGCCGGCCCCCTTGCCCCTTCCCCCTATAAATAGAGGGGTGAGGGGAGGGAAGCCGCACCACAAGCCAAGGCGCAGCCCCTCCCCTCCCCAACACCTCTCCTCCTCCGTACGTGCTTGGCGAAGCCCTGTCGGAGTACTGCTGCACCAACAACACCACGCCGTCGTGCTGCCGTTGGAGCTGTCTTCCTCAACCTCTCCTTCCCCTTGCTGGATCAAGAAGGAGGAGACGTCGTCCGTACCGTACGTGTGTTGAACGCGGAGGTGCTGTCCGTTCAGCACTTGGTCATCGGTGATCCGAATCACGGCGAGTACGACTCCATCATCACCACCCCTTGAACGCTTCCGCTTTTCGATCTACAAGTGGTATGTAGATGCAAACTCACTCCCTTGACTCGTTGCTTAGATGAACTCATAGAGTGATCTTGGTGAAACCGTAGGAAAATTTTTAATTTTCTGCAACGTTCCCCAACAGTGGCATCATGAGCTAGGTCTATGCGTAGTTCTCTATTGCACGAGTAGAACACAATTTAGTTGTGGGCGTAGATCTTGTCAACTTGCTTGCCGCTACTAGTCTTATCTTGCTTCAGCGGTATTGTGGGATGAAGCGGCCTGGACCAACCTTACACGCACGCCACGTGAGACCGGTTCCACGGACTAACATGCACTAGTTGCATAAGGTGGCTGGCGGGTGTCTGTCTCTCCCACTTTAGTTGGAGCGGATTCGATGAAAACGGTCCTTATGAAGGGTAAATAGAAGTTGACAAAATCACGTTGTGGTTATTCGTAGGTAAGAAAACGTTCTTGCTAGAACCCAATTGCAGCCACGTAAAAGATGCAACAACAATTAGAGGACGTCTAACTTGTTTTTGCAGCAATTGTCATGTGACGTGATATGGCCAGAAGTTGTGATGAATGATGAATGATATATTGTGATGTATGAGATCATGTTCTTGTAATAGGAATAACGACTTGCATGTCGATGAGTATGACAACCGGAAGGAGCCATAGGAGTTGTCTTTATTTTTGTATGACCTGCGTGTCCTTTGAAAGAACGCCATGTAAATTACTTTACTTTATTGCTAAACGCGTTAGCCATAGAAGTAGAAGTAGTCGTTGGCGTGACAACTTCATGAAGACACGATGATGGAGATCATGATGATGGAGATCATGGTGTCATGCCGGTGACAAGATGATCATGGAGCCCCTAAGTTGGATATAAATGGAGCTATATGATATTGGCCTTATCATGTCACTAATATATAATTGCATGTGATGTTTATTATGTTTATGCATCTTGTTTACTTAGAACGACGGTAGTAAATAAGATGATCCCTTACAACAATTTCAAGAAGTGTTCTCCCTAACTGTGCTCCGCTGCTAAAGTTCGTCTTTTCGAAGCACCACGTGATGATCGGGTGTGATAGATCCTTACGTTCACATACAACGGGTGTAAGACAGTTTTACACATGCAAAACACTTAGGGTTAACTTGACGAGCCTAGCATGTACAGACATGGCCTCGGAACACGGAGACCGAAAGGTCGAACACGAGTCGTATGGAAGATACGATCAACATGAGAATGTTCACCGATGATGACTAGTCCGTCTCACGTGATGATCGGACACGGCCTAGTCGACTCAGATCGTGTAACACTTAGATGACCAGAGGGATGTCTAATCAAAGTGGGAGTTCATTAAAATAATTTGATTAGATGAACTTAATTATCATGAACTTAGTCTAAAACCTTTGCAAATATGTCTTGTAGATCAAATGGCCAACGCTCATGTCAACCTGAACTTCAACGCGTTCCTAGAGAAAACCAAGCTGAAAGATGATGGCAGCAACTATACGGACTGGGTCCGGAACTTGAGGATCATCCTCATAGCTGCCGGAAACAATATATCCTAGAAGGACCGCTAGGTGACGCTCCGTCTGAAGAACCAAGACATTATGAATGCTTGGCAGACTCGTCTTGATGATTACTCCCTCGTTCGGTGCGGCATGCTTTACAGCTTAGAACCGGGGCTCCAACAGCGTTTTGAGGAACTCGGAGCATTTGAGATTTTCGATGAGCTTAAACTAGTTTTCGATGCTCTTGCGGGGGTCGAGAGATATGATGTCTCCTACAAGTTCTTTAGTTGTATGATGGAGGAAAACAGTTCTGTCAGTGAGCACATACTCAAAATGTCCTGGGTTGCACAACCGCCTGTCCCAATGGACATAAACCTCCGGACGAGGCGGTCATTGGCAGAATCCTTCAAGCTCCCACCAAGCTACAAGAGCTTTGTGATGAACTACAATATGCAGGGGATGGTGAAGACCATTCCGAAGTATTCTCAATGCTGAAGTCAGCAGAGGTTGAAATCAAGAAAGAACATCAAGTGTTGATGGTCAACAAAACCACTAAGTTCAAGAAGGGCAAGGGCAAGAAGAACTTCAAGAAGGATGGCAAGGAGGTTGCCGCGCCCGGTAAGCAAATTGCCGGAAGAAGTCAAAGAATGGACCCAAGCACTGAGGCGAGTGCTTTTATTGCAAGGGAAGGGTCATCGAAGCGGAACTGTCCCAAATACTTAGCGGATAAGAAGGCCGGCAACACCAAAGGTATATTTGATATACATGTAATTGATGTGTACCTTACCAGTACTCGTAGTAACTCCAGGTATTTGATACCGGTGGCGTTGCTCATATTTGTAATTCACGCAGGAGCTGCGGAATAATCGGAGACTGGCAAAGGACGAGGTGGACGATGCGCCGTCGGAATGGTTCCAGAGTCGATGTGATCGCCGTCGGCACGCTGCCTCTGCATTTACCCACGGGATTAGTTATGAACCTCAATAATTGTTATTTAGTGCCAAGTTTGAGCATGTACATTGTATCTGGATCTCGTTTAATGCGAGATGGCTACTCATTTAAATCCGAGAATAATGGTTGTTCTATTTATATGAGAGATATGTTTTATGGTCATGCTCCAATGGTCAATGGTTTATTCTTAATGAATCTCGGCGTAATGTTACACATATTCATAAGCGTGAATACCAAAAGATGTAAAGTTGATAACGATAGTCCCACATACTTGTGGCACTGCCGCCTTGGTCACATTGGTGTCAAGCGCATGAAGAAGCTCCATGCTGATGGACTTTTGGAGTCTCTCGATTATGAATCATTTGACACATGTGAACCATGCCTTATGGGCAAGATGACCAAGACTCCGTTCTCCGGAACAATGGAGCGAGCAACCAACTTATTGGAAATCATACATACCGATGTGTGCGGTCCAATGAGCGTTGAGGCTCGCGGAGGATATCGTTATGTTCTCACTCTCACTGATGACTTGAGTAGATATGGGTATGTCTACTTAATGAAACACAAGTCTGAGACCTTTGAAAAATTCAAGGAATTTCAGAATGAGGTAGAGAATCAACGTGACCGAAAGATAAAATTCCTACGATCAGATCGTGGAGGAGAATATTTAAGTCACGAATTTGGTACACACTTAAGAAAATGTGGAATCGTTTCACAACTCACGCCGCCTGGAACACCTCAGCGTAACGGTGTGTCCGAATGTCGTAATCGCACTCTATTGGATATGGTGCGATCCATGATGTCTCTTACCGATTTACCGCTATCATTTTGGGGATACGCTCTAGAGACAGCTACATTCACTTTAAATAGGGCACCGTCTAAATCCGTTCGCATTTACGACACCGTATGAATTATGGTTTGGGAAGAAACCTAAGCTATGCGTTTCTAAAAGTTTGGGGATGCGATGCTTATGTCAAGAAACTTCAACCTGAAAAGCTCGAACCCAAGTCGGAAAAATGCGTCTTCATAGGATACCCTAAAGAAACCATTGGGTATACCTTCTACTTAAGATCCGAGGGCAAGATCTTTGTTGCCAAGAACGGATCCATTCTGGAAAAAGAGTTTCTCTCGAAAGAATAAAGTGGGAGGAAAGTAGAACTCGATGAAGTACTACCTCTTGAACGGGAAAGTAGTGCAGCTCAGGAAAATGTTCCTGTGATGCCTACACCAACTAAAGAGGAAAATAATGATGATGATCAAGGTACTTCGGATCAAGTAGCTACTGAACTTAGGGTCCACAAGGACACGTTCCGCACTGCAGTGGTACGGCAACCCCTGTCTGGAATCATGTTGTTAGACAACGGTGAACCTTGAACTATGAAGAAGCGATGGCGGGCCCAGATTCCAACAAATGGCTAGAAGCCATGAAATCCGAGATAGAATCCATGTATGAAAACAAAGTATGGACTTTGACCGACTTGCCCGATGATCGGCGGCGATAGAAAACAAATGGATCTTTAAGAAGAAGACGGACGCGGATGGTAATGTTACCATCTATAAAGCTCGACTTGTCGCTAAGGGTTATCGACAAGTTCAAGGGATTGACTACGATGAGACTTTCTCTCCCGTAGCGAAGCTTAAGTCCGTCCGAATCATGTTAGCAATTGCTGCATATTATGATTATGAGATATGGCAGATGGACATCAAAACAGCGTTCCTTAACGGTTATCTTAAGGAAGAGCTGTATATGATGCAGCCGGAGGGTTTTGTCGATCCTAAGAATGCTAACAAAGTATGCAAGCTCCAGCGATCCATTTATGGACTGATGCAAGCATCTCGGAGTTGGAACATTCGCTTTGATGAGATGATCAAAGCGTTTGGGTTTATGCAGACTTATGGAGAAGCCTGCGTTTACAAGAAAGTGAGTGGGAGCTCAGCAGCATTTCTCATATTATATGTAGATGACATACTTTTGATGGGAAATGATATAGAATTCTTGGACAGCATTAAGGCCTACTTGAATAAGTGTTTTTCAATGAAGGACCTTGGAGAAGCTGCTTATATATTAGGCATCAAGATCTATAGAGATAGATCGAGACGCCTCATAGGTCTTTCACAAAGCACATACCTTGATAAGATTTTGAAGAAGTTCAAAATGGATCAGTCCAAGAAGGGGTTCTTGCTCAGTATTGCAAGGTGTGAGATTGAGCTCGGCTCAATGCCCGACCGCGGCAAAAGATAAAGAAAAGATGAGCATCATCCCCTATGCCTCAGCCATAGGATCTATTATGTATGCCATGCTGTATACCGGACCTGATGTAAACCTTGCCGTAAGTTTGGTAGGAAGGTACCAAAGTAATCCCGACAAGGAACACCGGACAACGGTCAAGAATATCCTGAAGTACCGAAAAGGAAAAGGACATGTTTCTCGTTTATGGAGGTGATGAAGAGCTCGTCAGAAGGGTTACGTCGACGCTAGCTTCGACACAGATCTGGATGACTCTAAGTCACAAACCGGATACGTGTATATGTTGAATGGTGGAGCAGTAAGCTGGTGCAGCTGCAAGCAGAGCGTCGTGGCGGGATCTACATGTGAAGCGGAGTACGTGGCAGCCTCGGAGGCAGCGCATGAAGCAATTTGGGTGAAGGAGTTCATCACCGACCTAGGAGTCATACCCAATGCGTCGGGGCCGATCAAACTCTTCTGTGATAACACTGGAGCTATTGCACTTGCCAAGGAGCCCAGGTTTCACAAGAAGACCAGGCACATCAAGCGTCGCTTCAACTCCATCCGTGAAGATGTTCAAGATGGAGACATAGAAATTTGTAAAGTGCATACGGATCTGAATTTCGCAGATCCGTTGACTAAACCTCTTCCGCGGGCAAAACATGATCAACACCAGAACTCTATGGGTGTTCGATTCATCACAATGTAACTAGATTATTGACTCTAGTGCAAGTGGGAGACTGTTGGAAATATGCCCTAGAGGCAATAATAAAAGCATTATTATTATATTAGCTTGTTCGTGATAATTGTCTTTTATTCATGCTATAATTGTATTATCCGGAAATCGTAATACACGTGTGAATACATAGACCACAATACGTCCCTAGTGAGCCTCTAGTTGACTAGCTCGTTGGTCAACAGATAGTCATGGTTTCGACTATGGATATCGATGTCGTTGACAACGGGATCACGTCATTAGGAGAATGACGTGATGGACAAGACCCAATCCTAAGCATAGCACAAGATCGTGTAGTTCGTTTTGCTAGAGCTTTTTCAATGTCAAGTATCTCTTCCTTAGACCATGAGATCGTGTAACTCCCGGATACCATAGGAGTGCTTTGGGTGTACCAAACGTCACAACGTAACTGGGTGACTATAAAGGTGCACTACAGGTATCTCCGAAAGTGTCTGTTGGGTTGACACGGATCGAGACTGGGATTTGTCACTCCGTATGACGGAGAGGTATCTCTGGGCCCACTCGGTAATGCATCATCATAATGAGCTCAAAGTGACCAAGTGTTTGGTCACGGGATCATGCATTACGGATGCGAGTAAAGTGACTTGCCGATAACGAGACTGAACGAGGTATTGGGATACCGACGATCGAGTCTCGGGCAAAATCTTTATACCGGCCCGACAAAGGGAATAGTATACGGGTTGCTTGAATCCTCGACATCGTGGTTCATCCGATGACATCATCGAGGAGCATGTGGGTGCCAACATGGGTATCCAGATCCCGCTGTTGGTTATTGACCTGAGAGCGTCCCGGTCATGTCTGCATGTCTACCGAACCCGTAGGTTCTGCACACTTAAGGTTCGGTGGCGCTTAGGGTTATTAGGAAGACTTGTATGTGATTATCGAATGTTGTTGAGTCCGGATGAGATCCCGGACGTCACGAGGAGTTCCGGAAGGGTCCGCAGTAAAGATTTATATATGGGAAGTTGTCAAACGGACACCGGAAAGTTTCGGGGCGTGCAGGGTATTGTACTGGGCCACCGGAAGGGTTCCGGAGGTCCACCGGAGGGGCCACCTCCTCGGGGGAACATGGGCTGCGTGGGGATAGCAGCCAGCCCCAGTGGGCTGGGTGCGCCCCTTGGGCCCATGCGCCTAGAGTTTGGGAACCCTAGAGGGGCGCCCCCTTGCTTGGGGTGCAAGCCACCCCTCCTCACAGCCGCCGCCCCCATCTAGATTCCCATCTAGAGGGGGCCCCTGCCCCTTCCCCCTATAAATAGAGGGGTGAGGGAGGAAGCCGCACCACAAGCCAAGGCGCAGCCCTCCCTCCCAACACCTCTCCTCCTCCGTGCGTGCTTGGCGAAGCCACAGCCGAATATCGCTGCACCAACAACACCACGCCGTCGTGCTGCCGTTGGAGCTGTCTTCCTCAACCTCTCCTTCCCCTTGCTGGATCAAGAAGGAGGAGGCGTCGTCCGTCTGCACGCGTGTGTTGAACGCGGAGGTGCTGTCCGTTCGGCACTTGGTCATCGGTGATCCGAATCACGGCGAGTAATGCGACTCCATCATCACCATCCCCTTGAACGCTACGCACTCGATCTACAAGTGGTATGTAGATGCAAACTCACTCCCTAGACTCGTTGCTTAGATGAACTCATAGATGGATCTTGGTGAAACCGTAGGAAAAATTTTAATTTTCTGCAACGTTCCCCAACAGAAACCAATACAACCCCTGCACCAGAACCGTTCAGCATCTTGGAACCGTCGAAAAACATAGTCCAGTGCTCCGAGTGAACTTGGGTCGGAAGCTGCTGTTCAGTCATATCGGCGTGTAAATATGATATTGCTTGGGACTTGTTGTTTTTCTTTGCCTCTAATTTGTTATCAATGGGAATGATTTAAATCGCCCATTTTGCCACTCGACCACTTGCATCTACATTATGAAGAATTTCCGATAAAGGCGTCACGACGATCGTAATGGAATGATTAGAGAAATAATGAGCAACCTTCTTCGTGGTCATATAGATCCCATAAACAAGCTTCGATAGTGAGGGTATCTTTGCTTTGACGGGTCATTACTTGAAAGATAATAAACCGGGCGTTGAACTTTGAAGGCTTTTCCTTCTTCTTCCGCTCGACCGTAAATGCAGTGCGACGACTTGTCCAGTGGCTGCAATGTAAAGCAGCAAAGGCTCCTTGTTGATTGAAGCAGCAAGCACCGGCTGGGTGGAGAGCAGAGCTTTGAGCTCTGCGAACGCTGCATCAGCTTCTAGAGTCCACTCGAACTTGTCTGACTCCTTCATCAATCGATGCAGAGGCAATGCCTTTTCACCGAGGCGAGATGAATCGACTTAAAGCGCCAAGCATCCAAGAAGTTTCTGGACATCGTGCACACGCAGGCGCTTCATTCGGAGTATGGTGCCAACCTTTTTACGGGTTAGCATCGATTCCTTGCTCAAAAACGAGAAAACCGAGTAACTTTCCACCAGGGACTCCGAATGTACACTTTGATGGGTTAAGCTTGATATCATACCTCCTGAGATTGGCAAATGTTTCAGCAAGGTCAGTCAACAGGTCGGAACCCTTTCGTGACTTGACCACTATATCATCCATGTACGCTTCCACATTCCGACTGATTTGAGTGAGCAAACACTTTTGAATCATCCTCATGAATGTGGCTCCGGCATTCTTGAGACCGAATGGCATGGTGATATAACAGAAGCACCCGAATGGAGTGATGAACGCTGTTTTAATCTCATCGGGTCCATACTGAGCGGATCTGATGGTACCGAAATAGGCGTCTAAAAAACACAACCTCTCGCATCCCGCAGTTGAGTCGACTATTTGGTCGATGCGAGGAAGAGGGAAATGATCTTTCGGGCAGGCCCGATTGATATGCTTTAAATCGATGCACATGTGCAACGACTTGTCTTTCTTGGGGACCATGACAACGTTGGCGAGCCACTCGGAGTGGTAGATCTCTCGGATGAACTCTGCTGCTAAGAGTCGAGCCACCTCCTCGCCAATGGCCTTTCTCTTCTGGACGGCGGACCGCCGAGATACTCTTTAACTGGTTTGAATTTTGGGTTGACTCGTGGCGATGCTCAGCCAGCCCACAGGAACACCGGCATGTCGTGAGCTTCCATGCAAAGATGTCCCAGTTCTCACGGAGGAGCTGGATGAGCGCTTCTTCCTATTTTGAGTCGAGTGTTGTTGAGATGTTGGTCGGAACAGCGTCGGGATCAGTCGGGTGAATGTGAACCTGTTTTGTCTCACCAGTCGACTGGAATGCTGACTCCGTAGCGGGCTTCTTAGCTCGCAACAAATCACTCGGATCTGCAGTTTTCTGATACTCTTGTAGCTCTACCACTGCCAACTGAGCATCGGCGATCTTAGAGCCTTTCTGGAAGCACTCTTCAGCCTTCTTCCGATTGCCCGTGACAGTGATCACACCCTTGGGACCAGGCATCTTCAGTTTAAGATACACGTAACATGGTCGGGCCATGAAACGTGCATAAGCTGGTCTCCCTAGAATAGCGTGATAAGCGCTCTGGAAATCCACGACCTCAAAGGTCAACTTTTCTTTCCGGAAATGCTTTGAATCACCAAAACTACATCAAGAGCAATTTGGCCGAGTGACTCAGCCTTCTTTCCGTGAATGACTCCGTGGAAGCTCATCTTCTTGTCTTGAGTCCGGACATCGGAATGCCCATCCCTTTCAACGTCTCCGCGTATAATATATTCAAACCACTACCACCATCCATCGGGACTTTGGTCGATGAGTGCCTTCGACAACCGGGTCGACCACCAATGCTTGCCTCCCGAGGTGGCAATGTGCGTCGGGTGATCGGTGGTCGAATGTGATGGCGGTGCAGGACCATTTCAGATAATTGGGAGTCGCCGAGCAACCAAGTTTACTTCCCGATTGATAACCTTCAATCGACTTTTGCTTTCGGCGTCGGCCAAAAATCATCGTGGTGGAATTGACACGGATATCCACCATCATCATCTCTATCCTCAACTTTGTCATCTCCTTATCCTTGTCCTTGGATTGTTTCCCTTGGAACTGCTGAATCAAGAGCCGACACTGTCGAGTGGTGTGTTTCGGGTAAATGAATTTACCCTCTTCATCTTTCTTTGTATGAATATGACATGGTAAATCCAACATGTCGTTCCCATCCTGATCTTTCACCTTCTTAGTGTTCCAAGGACCCTTTGGGTTTCCCCTTGAACTTTCCTGGGTCACTGCCAAGGCCTCTCCGGGAGCCGCTAGCTCGGCTTTGCGCTTCTGCTTCCGACTGGGATTTCCTCCGCCGGTCTCATTGGCGGCAGATTTATATTTACCACTCCAAAGCCGGTCCTCTTCTTCACCATTTGTATATTTGGTGGCAATCTCCATCATCCGACTCAGGGTCATATCTCCGGTTCGACCAAATTTCAAACTCAATTCTCTGTTCTTGACGCCTTCCTTGAAGGCACAGACTACTGGTGATCGTACACATTCTCCACTCGTGGTGCAAAGTGATCCACCTCTGGATATAATCTTTCAAGGTTTCACTCGACTTTTGCACGCATCGATCGCAACTCTGTCAAACCGCTGGTCGCTTGCAACTTCCTTCAAATGTCTGACAAACACTCGGGCAAGATCTTCCCAAGTGTAAATCTGCTGGGTGCTAATCAGTTCAACCACGCCCGGGCTGAACCCTCCAACATAAGAGGTAAATGCTTCATGGCTACCTCATCGTTGCCACCGCCGATCTGAACCGCCACTCGGTAATCTTCAAGCCAGGTGTCGCTTGGATTCTCCGATGAACTTGTCGACTCGATCGCCAACCTGAAGTTGGGGGGAATCACTGCGGCCCTGATGGCTCTGCTGAAACACTCTGGTCCCGAGACATGGACTCTACTACTGGAAGGAACATCTCTATCATGGCCGTCTCGGTGAGCTCTGTTCCTGTCGACCAAACCTTGAACGATAATGGATCTCGCATCAAAGCCTGGTTCCCTGGGGTCGACTGGAACTCTTCGTCCAGCACTGTTTTGGCGTCTATCATCCTGCCGCCGAGGAGCGTATGATCCACCCCTTGGGGGAGGGCTGGGCACTCGACGTCGATCGTTGCGATCGAATCGGTGCTCATACTGCTCGCGGCCCTTGTATTGATCATCACGCCGGCCTCCACGTTCCTCATGCCTCGGGGGCGATCTTGGACTATGGGCCGACTGGAATGAATTCGCAGCGACGGATCGGCTGTGAACCCTGTTCCGCGACTGGGATACAACTGAGTTTTGATCTCCTGCCGCCCGGAGCAAATCCCTAATTTGCTGCAAACCTCTACCTGCCTCCGACTGGGAAGGCTGAATTGATTCTGCTATTCGGGCGACAGCTGCTAAATTCTGAATCGGAGTTTGATATACCTGGGTTGGCGGTTGAAAGAGCTGGCGTCGACTGGATTCTGGAACCCTCGGTCGCGTACGCTCATCCAGTACTCGCTGAAGATTCTCCAGTCGAGTGCGCTCAACCAGGTTGGCCAAGCGCGCATCCTCCAAAGCGCGGGCCTCGGGGGTTTCTCCAACGATAGGAGTGTGAAGTGCATCCATGTTCCGACGACGAAGCTCCTCCCTCTGGAGCGAAGTGAGGGGCTCGGGCAAGTACTCTTCGTGGGCTTGCGCCGGATCGCCTCCACCGCCACCTTCGTTGGTGCGGGTGAATCCAGGGGGACTGCGTGGTCCATCGACCATCAGAACCTCTGCCGCCGGGTCACTGCTATCGCATTCGACGCGGTCTCTGAACCCGGTCGAACAGGCCGTAGAGAGATTAAATCTGGCTCGATCGTCGCGACTTGGGGATGGCCGACTGGCGGGCCACCGCATGCCTCACCCACCGCTGAAGCCTCGACCGACCGGGCAGCTTGCGCGGTGGGAGATCTGGAGTGAAGACGGCGCAGGAGCCGACCCATACTGGGTCGACGGTTGCCGCAGGAGGACGCCGCGGATACACGCGCGAAAGTGCGTCGCCCCGCGGATGGGGAGCGCATCCACGTCGAGTGGAGCCTCCTGAAGCCAAGCGGAGTCGTCGGCGACGAACGTGAGTGCACCGAGACGGATCTCGTGGCCGTCGACCAGAACTCCACCTGAAACCATGATGCCGGAGATCGAGAGAATCCCAACTTCTCCAACAATTCGCTAGAACACCTGCCCCACGGTGGGCGCCAACTGTCGTGGTTCTAAGTCTGACAGTAGAATGGGGGGTAGGTATGGAGAGGCAAGATCCTAGCTATGGAGCAGTTGTATACGCAAGATATTTACGAGTTCAGGCCCTTCTCGGAGGAAGTAACAGCCCTACGTCTCGGAGCCCTGAGGCGGTCGACTGGAATATCTGCGTATATGTTACAGGGGTGCCAACCCCTCTACCTGTGGAGGGGGGTGGCTTATATAGAGTGCGCCAGGACCCCAGCCAGCCCACGTAGTAGAGGGTTTAAGGTACATTAAAGCTAGGCGTTACTGGTAATGCCTTACATAAAGTGTCATTAAGGTCATAAAGACTATTTAACTACAGACCGTTTGGACACCGAGTGGCTCTTGGACTCTTGGTGGTCGAGTGGGTCTTCATAGTCGAGTGCCTTTGAATCTGTCGAGTGGAAGCCTACCAGGTCGACTGGAAAGCTGCTTCTCTTGTGAATGTCCTTGTGGAGGGTATCCTTGGGCAGGTCCATGACCCTACCCCAGATACATGACTTCATCAGCCGATACGGTGGGCACCTTGTTGATGGAATGGCCCGTAGATGTAATCTTGATAGAGAGCTCCCCTTCATCGCATATTGTGAGGAACTATATTGGCAGCAGGGGGTAATTTAAAATGGAACCTCGAGGGTGATACCAACACATAATTTTTTTCATGCAGTGGAAATGGGCATAAAAGGCGATGTTGTATCCGTATATTAAAATGGAGGATGGAGATCATCACGGTGATGCTGCCCTAAGGGAACACATATATAGTTTCTACAGGAAGCTACTTGGCAAAGCGAAGGGGGGAAGGGGATTCTATCGCTACTCTCACGTGGAGCGACAACACTAGGGTGTCAGTGGCGGATAATTACGTGATAACCCAACCCTTCAGCTTGCAAGGAATAGAATACAATCTAGGGGAAATGCGCACTAACATGGCCCCCGTCCCGGATGGCTTCCCGGTCATATTATGTTGGCGCTTTTGGAATTTACTTCGCCCACAGTGTTATATATCATAGATTAGTTCAAGCGGGGGCATATTGATAAAAGACGGCTTAACTATGGGGTCTTGGCCTTGATGCCAAAGGGGGTACGGGCATATTGTATTCGCCAATTTTGTCCATTCACACTTACTAATGTGAGCTTCTGCCTATTTGCCAAAGGGTTCTTTCATGATTGGCTCCAGTGGCTCATAAGATTATCCACCCCAGTCAGACAACATTTATCAAAGGGCGCGGTATTTTGGATGGCTTTGCAACACTACACGAGGTAGTTCACGAGATCAATGTCTCCAAGGAAAAAGTATTCATCCTAAAGATCGACTTTGAGAAAGTGTATGATAGGGTATGATGGAACTTTTTGGAGGAAGTACTCTGCAAGCGAGGCTTGGAAACAAGATGGGTTAGTTGGATCATGCATTTGGAGAGAGGCGGGGACATGACCATCAACATAAACGGGGAAGTCGGCCCTTATTTCCCAAATGCCAAGGGAGTGCGGCAAGGTGATATGATATCACATCTCCTATTTAATATCGTATCAGGCGCTTTAGTGGAGATATTAGATAAGGCCAAAGACACGGGCCATATTCATGCAATTGCAACACGGATTGTGAATAACACTCGTATCCTCATCCGATATTCCAAGGTGGATATCATCAACCTCAAATTCTTGTTTTATGTGCTTTGAGGCAATGTCTGGGTTAAGAATAAACTTTGATAAAAGCGAGATGATGATTATGGGTTGTGACCCGAAGGATCAACCTAGAAGTGCGCATATGATAAACAGCAAATTAGGGGATCGACCATAAAATACCTCAGGATGAAAAAATTGCATAAGTCTATGTGTATCGAAGACTTTGATCCGGTAGTAGAAAAAGTGGCAACCAGGGTTGAGCCATGGTAAGGTCGCTTAATGGCTTTGACCGGAAGATTGGTCCTGGTTAACGATTGTCTCACCAATATCCCCATGTTTACTATGGGTTTCTTCTTACTTCGGGATGGGTACATGATAAGATGGATAGGATTAGATTTAGATTTTTTTTGGAAAAAAGACGGGAAACAACGATATCATATGGTTAGCTGGCCAACTATTTGTTCACCAAAAGATAATGGTGGATTGGGGGTGATCAATACGAAGGTTATGAACTGGTGCCTCATAGCCAAATGGGCGTAAAAGATCTTGACAGACCAAGGAGGTTTGTGGTTGCAGATATACCACAACAAATACCTCAGAGAAGGGAACAAGGGGGTTAGGGCCACTACCAAAAAATCCCAATTTGCCAGATCCATTTAGAAGGTGGAAACCCTTCTTCGACTAGGCACGAAGTACCAAATCCGGGATGGGAAGCTTGCCTCATTTTGGTTCGATAAGTGGTGTGAGGAAACACCGTTCCAGGAAAGATATCGAAATCTCTTTGCGACTATGGACAAGAAAAATACCAGGGTGGCGGAAATGTGGTCGAATAACAGGTGGGCGCCCACTTTTAGGCGAACCTTTGGACCACATGACGAAAATGAGTGGTGAGACATCCTGAATACGGTTCAGGACTCCCCTCCCTCAACTGGAAAAGATGTCGTGACTTGGAGACTTGATCCTTTGGGGCAATTCTCTACCGGCTCGTTATATAAGGAGCTCTTCAAAAATGCCCCAATAATAGACCTATCAGGTATTTGGAAGGCCAAAATGCGGGCAAAGGTTACAATATTTCTATGGAAACTTGCAAGGAATAGGATACCCAGCGGTGATCAAGTACGAAAACAACATGGCCTGGATGATGGCAAGTGCCCTTGGTGTCGGATGTAGGAGGGCAGTAACAACATAATGTTTCGATGTGTCATGGCTCGCTTCACCTAGAGTGTGATACGCGAGTCCACGGGATGTGATTTGAACCCAGCCGGTTTCAGTGATTTTTCACCTAATCTCTAACACGTCTAGAAAGGACGCTAGATTGTCATGGCTTGGAAATGGTGCCTTGTCTTGGGCATTATGAAATGTGGGTAACAAGACCCTGTTCGAGGGAATCGTATTGAAGCATCCGCTGACATAGTATATAAAATCATGATCCTGCTGCAGCTATGAAGAGCTTTGGGGAGAAGACATGATGATACTAGGCTTGACAGCCTCATCAACAAGATCTGCGACAACTGCACCGAGCTGCGGGCGGCATCAAGGGCCAACAATACGAGCTAGGGTGGTGGCAACCCTTGATGCAGATATCAATCTTCCGCAGCCCACATAGTCTAGGTGGCAGCATACATGCGTCATGATACGCGTTGCGGCGCAAGATGGGTTATTGTTGGCCTTGTATTAAGTCTTTGCCTGCGCTTTCCGCTATGTAGCCTTTTGTAACTTTTTTTCGTCGTTGTTAACCTTTACTTATTCTAACTTCTAAAGATCTTATTCTAAGGGAGAGCGATAGTCTCTTTTCTAAAAAAAAGGGTCAAGGATTCTTGGACCTGCAATTTGAAACTAGTTGTTATAAAAATCTTTGAGAAAATGGACTGGTTGGCAGCTCGGCGTGATGCCCAGACATGCATCCATTTATTGGAGGAGCTCGACGTGCAGCATGTGGCCTGGGTGTGCGGTGGCATCGTGGGTGGGGCGGCACTCGTGGGGAGGCTGTTGTTAATCTTATCCTAGTCATAGCAAGAGTAAGAGTCTTGTATAGTATATATGGTAGTAATACTTGGTCTAGTTATGTTCGAAAGTAGTCCGTGTACGAAAGCTTGTGATCAACGTCGCCGTGTAATTAAATTAGGAGAGTCCGGTTAGGACTTGAGTCATGTGCGTGTCCTAGTAGGATGTCTAGGTCAAGTCGGCTAACTTATTAGCCAGGACGATGCATATATATTCATAGGCCGTGAGTCTTTTGTAACACCATGGGATATTGTGAAGAAAAAACAGAACACAATAAAGAGGAAAAGAGGGCACGACAAGTGCCCTTTGGCAAAAGTTTTCGGAAATACTAACGCCCACACATGTGGCACTTCTCCAACTCGCCCACACGCCTAGATCGTCATCCAGTGCAGTTTGCACGAATCTTGACACGAAAAGATGGATTTGGTGTGCCACGTAGGACGGGGCTGGTGTGTGGGCGTTGGAGAGTTTGCCCACACGCCCCGCACCATGCTGTTTGACAGCTGCGTGTGTGGGCGAACTAGTTTCTGCCCAGACAGCCACCACCTAGTCCATGCGCGTTGGGCGAACTGCTTTTCGCCCACACGACGACTCATACGTTGTGGATGACAACTGCAGTTACGCGAACGTGGCAATTAGGTAAACACGCGTGATAACTATAATTCATTGCTAGACGGCAACTGCAGTTGCGCATACGTGGCAACCAGATAAACACACATGGCAACTGTGATTAACCATACATGGCAACTATGGTTGGACCACACGTGACAACTAGGTAAACACACATGGGCAACTACTGTTTGACCATATGTGGCAAGTAGTTAATCACATACGGCAACTAAGGTTTGATTACACACGGCAACTACCATAAATAGACATGGCAACTATAGTTAACCAAAACAGATAGAGTTGCCATGCTCTTACAACTACACTTGCCATCCCGGATAACTACATCTGCCATCCCGGATGACAACTAAATCATCATCCCGTGTGTACCTAACGTAGTTGCGCCAGGACGTGTAGGAATTCTTGCTTCGTGCCACACGCGCGAGGTGGAGATGACTAGTACTTGTTGGGCGAGTGGCACGAAGTAGCTGCGCCCACACGTGTGGGCAATTCTAATGTCTGCCCACAGACAGCCCGTGTGGGCTGCCTCGTGCTCACGCCACACACGGTGTGTGGGCGGATGCCTAATATACCACACGTGTGGCAGTTATCGGCGTCCAAAGCTTTTGCGTGCGGGTGTTCATCGTGATATGATGTGATCGATCCTGTGGGCGAGTTCCAACAATTGGTATAGGAGCTAGGTCGATTTCCAGCCGCCGCCTCCTGCTCCAAAAAAAGCTAGGGTTCGTGCCTCTCGCCGGCTCCCCCGCAGGCCCGCCTCGTCTCCGGTGGCCCTAGGGCCATGGGGGCGCGGTGGATCCTGGCAAGGGCCGGCGGGAGGGCTCTGTTGTTAGTCGTTCCTTCAATATTTGTTAGGGTTTGTGCTCTACTCAGGAAGGCGAGACGGCGGCGGCTCCCTGAAGATGAAATAAAGGTCTCCCCGCCTAGTCCCTGTTCCGGTGGTGCGTCTAGCATCGTTGGTGGGCGTGTGGAGGTGTGTCTCCGGCGGATCTATCCTCGGTGGATTTGCTCGGATCTGGTTGTGGTTCTTCTATGTTCGTGTGTCTTCAGGTTGCATCCTTTCGATCTACGTTATTCTTCATCAGCGACGGTTGTTGTTCTGGTGCGCTGGTCCTACGGGGCCTTAGCACGACAACTTCCCAACTATCTACTACAACAAGTTGTGTCCGACTCCGACGAGAGAGGGGTGATGACGGCGGCGTGCCTTCGGCTCGCTTCAATGATTGTAGTCGTCGCTAGATGGTCTACGGATCTGGATGTATTTTTTATTATTTCTAGTGTTCGTTGTACTGCCATGATAGAAGATGAATAGTTTGAAAATTTTCTCGCAAAAAAAAGAAGAAAATAAGGGGAGCCATTGACCCCCTCAATCAATAAAACTTTCGCTCAAAAACCGCACACGTCTCCACGATGATAGTTCGGAAAGTGCCTGACCAAACCAACAACCACCACGGATGCCAAGCATGGCCTAGTGAAGAGGAGAAACCCTTTAGCATGGACTCCCAAGGAAAATGTGCCACTACACAATCGTCACAGTAACCGATCGCCATCTGAAGCAAAGCCTTCGCCCTCCACCTCATCGAGCCCCGAAGAATGGCCCAATTATTTCCAGCGAAGACCACTAGCAACGGCATACCACGACCATTGGATCCAAGAGTACACTGGTTGAGCCTCTATAACACCAAGTGTCGGTGTCAAAACCGGCGGATCTCGGTTAGGGGGTCCCGAACTGTGCTTCTAGGCGGATGGTAACAGGAGACAAGGGACACGATGTTTTTACCCAGGTTCGGGCCCTCTCGATGGAGGTAATACCCTACTACTGCTTGATTAATATTGATGATATGGGTAGTACAAGAGTAGATCTACCAAGAGATCGGAGAGGCTAAACCCTAGAAGCTAACCTATGGTATGATTGTTGTTCGTCCTAAGAACTAAAACCCTTCGGTTTATATAGACACCGAATAGGGTTACGGTTACACAGAATCGATTACAATGGTAGGAGATCTACATATCTGTATCGCCAAGATTGCCTTCCACGCCAAGGAAAGTCCCATCCGGACACGGGACGAAGTCTTCAATCTTGTATCTTCATAGTCCAGGAGTCCGGCCAACGGTGATAGTTCGGCTATCCGGACACCCCCTAATCCAGGACTCCCTCAGTAGCCCCCGAACCAGGCTTCAATGGCGATGAGTCCGGCGCGTTGATTGTCTTCGGCATTGTGAGGCGGGTTCTTCTCCAAATTTCATATCCTTGTCGAATAGTGTCCGGCTTCTGATAAATGTTGCGCTCCTTGGCTTCTACGCCCAATAATGGCCATCTTCCACGTGTTTGAATGAATGCGAAAAGCCAGGGTATTTTTACACTTACCCCCCTAGCTGCGCAAATGAGCCGCCTATAAAAGAGACGAGGATCTAGATCTGAGTCACACCATCCCCCCTCCGCGAGCTTTCATCGGAGCGCCTCTGACAAAAACCCATTCCATCATGGACAGTCGACGCGGCTCCTCCTCTCGCGCTCCCAGCCCTCAGCCTGGAAATTGGGAGAGATGCTCAGTCCTGCATAGCGAGCTAGTTATACTCCAAACCAAGGGATTTCTTCCCCCGGCCTTCATGGTTCCGGTTCGAGCCGGACTTGCCACCTACAAGGGCGGAAAGCAAGCGGAGAGTGTCCCCGATCCCTCTAAAGGAGAGCGGGTGTGCCTTGTTTCTTATCTAGTAAGAGGACTCGGATTTCCAATTCATCCGTTTCTCCGGAGGCTCTTGGAGTTCTACGGCCTCCAGTTGCACCACCTTACGCTTGCCTCCATTTTGCACATCGCGGGCTTCGTGGCCCTTTGCGAACTGTTCTTGGGCATCGAGGCTCATTTTGCGCTGTGGAAGAGATTATTCTGCTTAGTACCCCGTTCTCATGAGGGGTCAATATATCAAGTGGGCGGAGCCGAACTATGGCGCATCGCCGGGACCGGATATCTATCCGGAACCCCGAAGAAGGCGTCCGAAGACTGGCCTTCGGAATGGTTTTACATGGAGGATGTCCCGCTACCGGATCCTGTTCGGATCGGCCTTCCGGAGTTTAACAACGCTCCTCTAAAGAAGCGCCTAAGTTGGCGCCCGCGGAGCCCCAGAGGGAAAATGGCTGGACCATCCTTTACTTGATGAGCCGAATAAGATTGCTGGCTCATGCCGGATTGACCATGATTGGAGTCATGGCAATCTGCATTATGAGGGGAGTGCAACCGCTCCAATATAGGGGCCACCCCACGTGGGACTTCAACGGGAGGACGACGCCACCGCCATGGCGCAGAAGGGCGGGATCGGTCACCGAACTGGTGAAGACCTTCTCCGCCATGTACAAAGGGGAAGAGGAGGATTTTCTCCGCGTCAATCCACTGAGCGGGTTTTCTTCGAATAATCCTCGAATTTGGGTAAGCAAATATCTTTGTGGCCTGTCCGATCCATGTTCCCGTGGTTAAATATCTCATTTTATGGTTTCTACGCAGGAACTGCGCCGGGCCGGGGAGAAGATACACAGCCCGCCTCCACAACCCGAGGATCCGGAACGGTCCCTCGATCCGGCCTCTGAAGAAGACCCGGATATAAAGGTGGAGCTGATCGACGGGGTGTTCCACCAACTTAGCATCGACAATGCTTTGGTTGCCATTACGGCCGACTACCCCGGATTATTTCCGGCCTCCCAGGTAACCGTGACCGAAGTCCGGATACCATGACCCAGCCATGCTTATTTTTTTGATCACCGTATACCAATGGTGTTTCGCAGGGGGTGCCTTCGAGGCAGGAGGCCGAGCCCGCGGCGGCTAGCCAACAAGGGGCAGTACAGCCCCGCAGGCTAAAAAGAAGTGCGGTCCGGATCAAAACTCCGCCGCAACGGTACGGCGCGTCACCATATTCCCATGATTGATTCCTGGAAGGTGTACTAATGCTGGTGCTTTTTTCAGGAAAAAGAGCGCTCGCCGGACTGAGTCCGGAGAGGTTGCCAATCAAGCCTCCGCCGGCCAGGATCCAAAGCCGGGTCTAGAAGCGGAGGCGAGCACGAGGCGCAAGGCCGGATGCTCCTCCGACAGAGGATGCCGACAGATTGTCCGCCACCAACTCCGAGGTGGAGAGCGCCATGAATCACAGGCGCCGCCGGACAGTTCTTTGTGACGCATGTTTCTCCCAAGAGGCCTTGAATGCCTTCAATTCGGGAGATGCGCACCTCCGTGCCGCTCAAGATGGTCTAGCCAGAGCCACGGAGCAGTATGTAAAGGACATATAGGTGAGGAAATTTGACAGTTATATATGCCAGTAGCCCCCGAGACTTAAAATAGTTAGAATAACTGATTTAAGGATCATTTGTTATGCAGGATCTTACAAAAAAGAATACCCGACTGTCCCAGGAGCTTGAAGAATGCAAGGCCCAACTTGAGGCCGCACTAGCCGCTACAGGGGGAGCCACAGAGACCCCCTCTGGTAATATATTCTTCAAAAGATAAATAGTTTATGAAGTGCGGCGTGTGTGTAAATCTGACAATGATATTGCAGATGGCGCCGGACTAGATCCGGACAAGCAATAGCTCCTGCGCCAGCTAAAGGCTGGTGAGAGCGTGCTTACGAGGGTGCGGCAGGAGAAAAATAACCTCCAAGATGCCAACACCCAACTGGGTGAGGAACTAAAGGATGTTCGTGCCCAGTTGTCTGACTCCATAAAGGAGAATCGACGGCTTCGTCGCGGCATTTTCAATAAGTGCTTGAGCGAACTTTGAAAGAGTTCGGCGAGGAAGGCGACTAACATAAACATGTATGTAGGTTTGCTCATAGTTCGTCCTGAGGAGGAGATGCCCAGTACTTCGGGTGATCTTCTTCCCGAACTTCATCTACCTGCACGAACGAGTTCGGCAGGTGATGAAAGGCGTCGGCCAGGCCTTGTGGCCATCTATCTCCCTGCTGAAGGCATTGGGGAGCTGGCAGAGCAGCTTCAAGGAGCACGCGGCGGCGCTTCCGACTATGGAAGATATCGGCCTGCCGTCAAAGGCGCCAGGGGCTCGGGCCATGGTAAAGACGCGGTACACGGTTGTTGACTCAAACCACATGGCCGAGGTCGGACCTGTGGGGGCTGATGGGAAGGAGATCCCTGTAAGCTTAGTGTACAGCCAAGTGGAATTGGCCGCCAAGTATTCCCAGCAAGATTGTAAATTAGATAGCCTATTAGATGGCATTGAGGAGGAATACAATGAGTCGAGTTGACTATGTAATTAAATATGACATGAAAAATGTCTTCTAGCCGGATTGTAGATCGTTTGTCATAGCGGACCTTTTTCGCCGACCTCGTGACCCGATAGTCCGGTGTGTCCGAATACCCTCGCGGTTATATAAGAACCGGGGCATGCATGGAGACAAGGCGTAGGGGTCATTATTGTTGTATCAGACAAGTGCCCACCTAGTTATGTTATATTACATGGATAGTAAGAAACATCTTCCAAGGAGAATAGTTCCGTTAAGGGTTCCTTTCGCTGGGAGGCATGCCCTAAAGTGCATGTCAAAACTGCTAAAAAAGCAGAAAATCATCTGGGAGCAGATGGATAAATAGTTAAAAATCATCTTTCAGTTCACCGACCGAATATTCCCTTAAGAACGCTAGCTTTCGGCTTCACCCAGTCTGAGGTACACATCCGGCTGACCCGGCAGTAACAATCGCAGAGGTGCTCCCTTTACCACCTAGCCGAACAATCGAGAACGTAGGGGTAAGCACAGGAGCCAGGCAACCCAGCTTGGCCAAAACTTAAGTCATATCGATGCATATAATGGTGAGTAAAAGGTACATGCGGAAGTTTGACACATGTGTTGGGCATAAAGCCCGTATAAATAAGCTTATGTTAAAGAAGCCCCCAGGTATAATGAGCGCGGACATCGCATCAAGTGTGTGCGAAACAAAGCGCAAACGAGCCTCTAAAGGCTTCAAGAAGGAGGAGGAGGAAGGAGAGAAATAAAAGACAGCAAAAATAGAAAATGTGGACGGAGGAAGGAGACGAACTCGGAGTCCAGCGCTTAGGCGTAGAATCTTCGTAGACGGGCTGCGTTCCATGGGTTCGGCTCGAGTCGGTTATCCGATGCGTTTCGCAGACGGTATGCTCCGCCGGTCAGGACCTGGTCGATGATGAAGGGACCTTCCCATTTGGGCTTGAGTTTGTCCTTTTTCTTGTCCGGCAGGCGTAGAACTAGTTCGCCAACGTTATAAGCTTTGGCCCGTACTTCCCTGCTTTGATATCTTCGAGCCTGTTGTTGATAAAATGCGGAACGAGCTTTTGCCACGTCGCGCTCCTCCTCCAATGCGTCCAAACTGTCCTGCCGATCGAGTTCGGCTTCTCTTTCTTCATACATGCGCACGCGAGGTGAGTCATGAATTATGTCGCAGGGCAAGACTGCCTCTGCGCCGTACACCATAAAAATGGTGTGAATCCGGTAGTACGATTCGGCGTGGTCTGCAGCCCCCAGAGTACGGAGTCGAGCTCCTCAACCCAGTGCGTGTTAGATTGCTTGAGGGACCGCACTAGTCTGGGTTTAATGCCGCTCATGATTAGAACGTTTTCTCGCTCGACTTGACCGTTGGTTTGGGGGTGATAGACTGAGGCGTAATCGAGCTTGATGCCCATGTTTTTGCACCATAATTTGACCTCATCGGCCGTGAAGTTGGTGCCGTTATCAGTGATGATACTATGGGGGACGCCGTAACGGTGCACTACCCCTGATATGAAGTCTATCACCGGTCCGGATTCGGCCGTTTTAACAGGCTTGGCCTCTATCCATTTGGTGAATTTATCCACCATGACCAATAGGTATTTTTGCTTGTGGGTTCCTCCCTTAAGGGGTCCAACCATGTCAAGCCCCGGACATGACGGCCAGGTGATGGGTATAGTTTTGAGGGCGGTGGGTGGCATGTGGCTTTGGTTAGCGAAAAGCTGGCAACCGACGCATCGTTGGACTAAGTCCTGTGCATCTGCCCGGGCCGTCGGCCAATAAAATCCTGTACGGAAGGCCTTGCCTACAAGGGCCCAGGCTGCGGCGTGGTGCCCACCCATTTCGGCATGAATTTCAGCCAGGAGGTTTCGCCCTTCCTCTTCGGAGATACACCTTTGAAGGACTCCTGTTGTGCTTTTCTTATAGAGCTCTCCCTCATGGACTTTATAGGCTTTAGATCGTCGTACTATGCAGCGAGCCTCATTTTAGTCTTCGAGGAGTTCCTGCCTAGTTAGGTAGGCTAGGAATGGTTCCGTCCACGGGGCGATAACCGCCATTGTTTCGTGGGCGGAGGGTGTTATCTCGGTGGCAGAGCCTCCGATTGTGTCAGAGTGTTCGGCGTCAGGCAGTGCGGTTGGGTCCGGATTGTTATTTCCGGACTCCCCTTCCCATAGTACAGATGGCTTGAACAACCGTTCCAGTAAGAAGTTGGGCGGGACGGCATCGCGTTTTGCGCCGATGCGTGCCAATATGTCCGCCGCCTGGTTGTTATCCCGGGCTATATGATGAAATTCGAGCCCTTCGAACCGTGCTAACATTTTTAGGACCGCATTGCGGTACGCTGCATTTTAGGATCTTTGGCATCAAAGTCTCCGTTTATTTGAGATATCGCGAGGTTCGAGTCCCCGCGCACCTCTAGGCGTTTAATGCCCATGGAGACTGCCGTCCGGAGGCCGTGCAGAAGGGCCTCGTATTCGGCTGCGTTGTTGGAGTCCGTATACATTAGCTGAAGGACGTATTGGACTGTGTCCCCGGTTGGGGACGTCAGGACGACGCCAGCCCCCAGGCCGACCAACATTTTGGAGCCGTCAAAGTGCATGATCCAATTGGAGTATGCGCCGTACTCTTTAGGGAGTTCGGCTTCGGTCCATTCGGCCACGAAGTCGGCCAAAACCTGCGACTTAATAGCTCGTCGTGGCTTATAGGTTATGTCTAATGGAAGGAGCTCTATGGCCCATTTAGCAATCCGACCCGTCGCGTCGCGGTTGTTTATAATGTCGTTAAGAGGTACTTCGGAGGCTACCGTTATCGAACACTCTTGAAAGTAGTGTCGCAGCTTCCGGGATGCCATGAACACCATGTATGCTATCTTTTGATAATGTGGGTACCGGGACTTGCATGGAGTTAGGACAGTGGACACATAGTAAACCGGTTTTTGAAGAGGGAACCGGTGTCCGTCCGTTTCTCGTTCGACGACGAGCACCGCTACCGACAACTTGATGTGTTGCGGCGATATATAATAGCATTGGTTCGCCCACGTTGGGCGCGGCCAGGACCGGATTTGTTGCCAATATGGCTTTTATTTCTTCGAGTCCGGCCGTGGCGGCATCCGTCCACTCAAAGTGTTCGTCTTGTGGGAGGAGGCGGTAAAGGGTAACGCCTTTTCTCCCAAGCGGAAATAAAGCGGCTTAGAGCCGCTACGCATCCAGTCAATTTGTGTATTTGTTTGAGGTCTTTTGGAATATCCAATTGTGACAGAGCTCGGATATTGGCTGGGTTTGCTTCAATTCCTCTACCGGACACAATGAAGCCCAGAAGCTTTCCGGCTGGAACGCCGAAGACGCATTTTTCCGGATTAAGCTTAATGTCATATTTTCGGAGATTGTCGAATGTGAGCCTCAAGTCATCTACTAGAGTTTCGACATGCTTGGATTTGATGACCACGTCATCTACATATGCTTCCACTGTTTTGCCGATCTGGTTTGCCAGACATGTCTGAATCATGCGCTGATATGTTGCGCCGGCGTTTTTGAGCCCGAAGGGCATTGTGTTGAAGCAGAATGAGCCGTATGGAGTGATGAATGTTGTTGCTGCTTGGTCTGGCTCCGCCATCTTGATTTGGTGGTAGCCGGAGTACGCATCGAGGAAGCACAATGAGTCGTGTCCTGCTGTAGCGTCGATAATTTGATCAATGCGAGGGAGGGGGAAGGGATCCTTTGGGCAAGCCTTATTAAGGTCTTTGAAATCAACACATAGGCGCCAGGATTTATCCTTCTTTGGTACCATCACCAGATTTGCTAGCCAGTCCGGATGTTTTATATCTCTGATGAATCCGGCTTCCAGAAGTTTGGCTAGCTCCTCTCCCATGGCCTGTCTCTTGGGTTCGGAAAAGCGCCGAAGAGCCTGTTTGACTGGCTTGAATCCTTTTAGGATATTTAGGCTGTGCTCGGCCAGCCGACGTGGGATTCCTGGCATGTCTGAAGGGTGCCAGGCAAAAATGTCCCAGTTTTCTCGTAGAAATTCTCGTAGTGCGACGTCTACATCATGGTTTAATTGTGCCCCAATGGAGGCCGCCTTTGTAGGGTCCGTTGGGTGGACTTGGAATTTGACTATTTCATCTGCTGGTTTAAAAGAGGTGGACTTGGATCTTTTATCAAGTATCACATCGTCCCTGTTCACCGTGGAGCGCATCGCAGTAAGTTCCTCGGCCTCTAGGGCTTCGGATAGTGCCTCGAGGGCTAGTGCGGCTATCTTGTTTTCGGCGCGGAGTGCTATGTTCGGATCACTAGCGAGAGTGATGATTCCGTTAGGTACGGGCATTTTAAGCTTCATGTACCCATAGTGGGGTATAGCTTGAAAAATTGTGAATGCCTCTCGCCCTAATAAAGCGTAATATCCGCTGCTGAACGGGGCCACTTGAAATGTGACCTCCTCGGACCTGTAATTGTCCGGCGAGCCGAACACTACGTCTAGTGTGATTTTTTCCTGTGCAGCATGCTTCCCGGCTAGGGATTATTCCTCTAAAGTGTGTGCTGCTTCGCTCAATGCGGTTCCAGTCTATTTCCATTTTTCGGAGGGTTTCCTCGTAGATGAGGTTTAGTCCGCTGCCGCCATCCATGAGTACCTTAGTAAGGCGAAAGTCGTCCCCTATTGGACTGAGAACCAATGCGGCTGGTGCTCGGGCTGTTCGGAATTTGGGTTAAATCCGCATTAAAGGTAATAGCCGTGTCACTCCATGGATTTATTGTTGCTACTTGGTAGACTTCGCAAGGTTATGGAGTGTTCGTTTCCGCATGTTATTTGATGCGAAAGTCTCAAGACTGTTAATACTGCATCGGGTTTTGCTGGGCTAGGATTCTGAGGCTAGGAGCTCTTCGCCACTTTTGGCCACCTGTCGTAGTATCCAACATGCTCGAAGGCTATGAGTTGGAGTGGCGCCCTCTGTGCTATGAATTTTGCAGGGTCCGTTTAGCCAACCCTCCAAAGACGGTTCCATTACCCTTTAGGGGTTTTGGTTTTTTGGTGTTTAACCCAGGTGCTTGGTGATGATGCACCCTTTTATTTCGGACTAGGGATGTATTCGGGGCCGGATTATCCCAAAATTTACTTTCGGTTTTCCAAGCACTCTCCATCGCACAATACTTCTGTACTATGGTCACCAAGTCATCAAAGCGTGTAATTTCGCGACGACTTATGGCGTTTAGGATTCCCTTGTCTGTGCAATTATTGCAGAAAAGTGAGATTGCGTCCTTCTCTCGGCAGTCCTTTATCCTGTCCATAACCAGGAGGAATCTGGCCCAGTAATGATGTACAGTTGCAGCGGGCTCTTGCCGAATTCGGGATAGATCGCTAATGTTTGGGTGGGCGGGTGGAACTAGATCCGGAACCCCGTCCAATTTAAGACCCAGGGGCCGAGAAGTTTCCGAACTTTTGGGAGTTTGGATTTTTGAATGCTATCCAATGAATCCAACCCGCTGCCTGGCTTTAAGTTCAGGGCTTGGTCGACATCTGTCCCTCTGCGGGAATCCGGCATGGAGGGATCGGGAATCCGGACGTAGCTAGTCCTTAAGATAGAAGAAAAATTGCCGTATTGCTCCTCTATCACAGCAACATGATGGGTAGCCTGGGGAGGGTTGATCTCTCTCAGATCGGTTTTAGGCCCGATCTGGTCGTAGTCTGTGGCGACTCCTGTATGCGGCGATGCGATCCAAGAGCTCGTTTACAGAGGAGAGCTCGATCGGATCTAACTGCTCGGCAAGTTCCGAGTTAACGTGAAGATTGGTTTCGATGACCCGAGAAGTCATCGTCGGCGCGGTGGCCGAACTGGCGGTCATAAGAAAACCACCTAGCCGAAGAGTCTGGCCAGTGGCCAAGGCTCCTTTGGCCATAGTATCATATTTAAAGACGGGATGAAGCATCCTTACTGACGGCGACGGCACAAAGGAACTCTCAATGAAAGCACCAATGTCGGTGTCAAAACCGGCGGATCTCGGGTAGGGGGTCCCGAACTGTGCGTCTAGGCGGATGGTAACAGGAGACAAGGGACACGCTGTTTTTACCCAGGTTCGGGCCCTCTCGATGGAGGTAATACCCTACTCCTGCTTGATTAATATTGATGATATGGGTAGTACAAGAGTAGATACCACGAGATCGGAGAGGCTAAACCCTAGAAGCTAGCCTATGGTATGATTATTGTTCGTCCTACGGACTAAAACCCTTCGGTTTATATAGACACCGAATAGGGTTAGGGTTACACAGAGTCGGTTACAATGGTAGGAGATCTACATATCCGTATCGCCAAGCTTGCCTTCCACGCCAAGGAAAGTCCCATCCGGACACGGGACGAAGTCTTCAATCTTGTATCTTCATAGTCCAGGAGTCCGGCCAACGGTGATAGTTCGGCTATCCGGACACCCCCTAATCCAGGACTCCCTCACCAAGGAGACAAGAAAGTCGACACTCATCCACCAACTACCATGCCCTCCGTGCCACCACCACCACCGCCACGCTCCGCCGCGCCAGCCCTAGTAGCAGCAACCCATCGCTAGAGCCCAACAACGTTACCACACCCTGGCAGCAGCACACATCTGCCCGTATGGAAACTGTGCAGCCACAACCGAAGCAAGACGACGCCACCCCTGGAACCAAGAGTCGCCATCCCCGCCACCACGTGCCTCCACCCCCCTCGCCTGCACAGCCCGGAACATCCAGCACCGCCGGCGGCCCGCCGCAGCTCACCGTCGACTCGAGGCCACTAGATCCAGGCATGATGCCCTGGATCCACCACTCCATCGTAGGGAGAAGAGGGGGTAACGCCACCGCGACCTAGGGCCGATGCCCCGGCGCAACAGCACAGACTCGAGCGCCCCGCTGTTGCAAGATCTGCATGGGCTCAGAAGTCGTTTTGAGCGTTAGCAGTATGTAGTTGTACGAGTAATGCTACACATACATAGGTTTACACGGGTTTTACAAACAGGTGGGTTTTGATTGGAGATTAAGGGGGAGGAGGCCCCCACCCCCGTGAAAATCAGGGGGAGGGGGGGAGTGGTTAGTTAGAAAGAAAGAATCCTAGTCAGCGTGTAATTGCGTGTAACTCTTTGTATTTTTAGCATTATTGGTAGTGGTACATATGCTGCCACACATTTGGTTTTATGATTCGTTCTAGCTATGGCCCACACACATGTATATTGTTTGTATTGGTTTTCAGTTTGTTTGGTATTCCTATTTAGTCAAATTAGCTATCAATTTGATGGGCCCCTTAATACTACTCATACATCTCTCTCCTCTCTCCCTCCCAGATAAATCCAAAGACTTTATCTTATCATAGACAATTTAAATCAATCGTATCTTTCAAAATATAAGTCAGTTTGTGAAATAATTTATACATTTGAACTCTTGGCACGAAGACCTTTAGAACTATCCCAATCTTGGATACATTTCAAGCATGTTTAAAATTTGACGTTTCAAATTCCATGTGTGAAATAAACCTATTTCACTAGAAAAATATGAACTTGTGAAGCCGATTACTTCTAAATGTCTAACAGTTTATCTCAAAAGAGTGAAATATGTTTTTTCAAAAATGTGCAGTTCAAATATATGTCATTTTTTTAAATAAGTTAGTGAAATGTGAAATGTGGGTTCTGAAATTTGTTGTTTATGATTTTTTTTGAATGGGTGGAATATGTTACTTTTTTCAAATGAGTGAAATATGTTCTATAAAATGACTGAAATATTTTTAAAGTGTGTGAAATATGGTTAAAAATGTGTAAAATATGTTATTTAAGAAATCTTTTTGAAATGAGTGGAATATGTTTTTTTAAATGAGTGAAATCTGTTTTAAAAATTGTGAAATCTGATTTAAAACGAGTGAAATGTGTTATTAGAAAATCTTTTTAAAATGAGTGGAATATGTTACCATAAAATATGTGAAATATGTAAAATTGGTATTTCTAAACTCGTTCAAAATATATTCAAGATCATTCTTGTTTTAAAGTTCTATTCGCCATGAATTCAAATATATATAATGTTTTAAAAACTAATTTTTGTTTAAAAATTTATTAGTCATTCAAAATGATATAAGAAAAAAAATGCAAGTCTTTAGTTCGAGAGGGAATATCTGTGCATGATGCAGCACTTCTATTGTTCTCACTCTATTACCTGAAACAAATACCTTCAGGTGCGGACCCTCTCTATATGTATTGATGTGTATTCATCTGATAAAAATATTAGCATCTTATACAAAGAAAAGTAGCATAGTCTGGATCCAGGGAGAAACAATCAAGGATGTGGTACCGGCACCGCGCAAATTTTGACTTTATGCATGGGCCTGAATTCGGTGTGCCAGCAAGCCAAACGACCACGTCGAGCGTCACCGACGCCCCGGAGCCACCACCACGAAGCCACAGTCACCTTGCTTTAGACTTCTTCTAATGCAAAGGTGCTTAGATGAGGTGCTAAGTGCATTAAATACCTTAGCAACTCAACTCCCCTATACATAGGTGCTTAATTTGTTGTTGCTAAGCACATTTTATTTAATGAGTTATGTTAGAATAGTTGGTTAGAGATAGAGTTGTATAGGGATAGATATCTGTTTAAACCTTGTACCCTTCTCTATCTATTCTTCTGTTATCTCTCTTCTCCTGATCCTCCTGATCGTTCTCCGTAACGATCTCTCGATCTCGTCTAGTAAGCCACGGCATCCTTTCTATGTATACAAGTGCGGCCCGAGACAAAGGGTTCAACGCTTTCTATATCGTTTCACATGGTAACAGAGCCTCTTCCTCATTAGATCGAAAGAGATTACATCTAGCTACCTCCGCGACCAAGATCATGTCCACCACCGCCGCTGCCATGACACCAAGCACCATGGGTGCACTCACCACCACCTCATCTTCCACCTAGACCGACACCACCTCCCTCGGATCGCCACCACAAGAGAAGCTTACGAGGGGCAACTTCCTGCACTGGAAGGCCATCGTGCTACCTCAGACCAGAGGCGCACAGATGGAGCACCACCTCGACGAGAAGAGCCCGCCACCGCCGGCCACTCTCACCATCACCAAGGACGGCAAAGAAGAACAAGTCGTCAACTTTGCGAGATCCCTCTGGTATGCACAGCAGCAACAACTTCAAGGATACTTGATGGGTTCCTTTTCTTGTGAGATTCTTGCACAGGTTGCCACGCTCCAGACGCTGGCTGAGGTGTGGCGCACCATCCACGACATGTTCGCTGCTCAGAGCCAAGCCCAAGCGATGAACACTCGCGTCGAGCTCAGCAACCTCAAGAAAGGTAATATGTCCATGGCTGACTACCTTGGCAAGATCAAAAGCCTCACCGATGAAGTCGCAAGCACTGCTGCGGTGCTCTCTGATCCGGATATCATCTCCAAAATCCTTGTCGGCCTGGACATGGAGTACAACCCGGTGGTTTATGCGCTCACCGCCAGGGTGGAGCCCATCACCGTCCAGGAGCTCTACAGCCAGTTGCGCCATTTTGATGCCCGCCTCACCCTCCTGCATGGCGGCGACCTTCGGCAATCCTCCGTCAACTCTGCCTCCCATGGCCGCGGCCATGGGCACGGTCACAAGGGGCAACACGGTGGTGGGCGCGGACGTAACGCTCCTAGGGCGATGGCGCTCGCTCTGGTGGGGGCTCTAGCTCCAACGACGGGGACGACTACAACACCAGCGGTGGCGGCGGCTTCAACAACAACAACGGCCGTCGTCCTCCCTCACGTGGTCGCCCTCCCTGCCAGCTTTGCAAGTAGTTTGGCCACGAGGTTATCGACTGTTGGCATCGGTTCGACGAGGAGTACGTGCTCGACGCCCGCCATGTTGCTGCAGCCATGCGTGAACAGGGCGGCGACGGTCTCTGGTACGTTGACTCCGGCGCTACGGACCATGTGACCAATGAGCTCAAGCAGCTTGCCCTTCATGAGCACTACCATGGCAACGACCAGATTCACACCACAAGCGGTGGAGGTATGGATATTTGTCACATCGGTCAAGGTTCTATTAATTCCCCTACACTTAAACGTGATCTAGTTCTTAGAGATGTGCTTCATGTTCCACAAGCTGACAGGAACCTTGCATCCATGTCTCGTTTAGCCCTCGACAATAATACCTTCTTTGAAACTCACCCTCGTTATTTTTTCATTAAGGATCGGGCAACGAGGGAACTCCTTCGTCACGATAGATGCGTTGGAGGGCTCTACCCCATTCCATCCGGAGCACTAGGTCGCAAGCGTCGTCAAGTCTACTCCGTCATCAAGCCCTCTTTGGCACGGTGGCATCAATGATTAGGGCATCCATCTTCGATCATCGTCAAATATAGTCAATAAAGACAATCTTCTTTTGTCTCTTAGTCAAATTAGTGAGTATGTTTGTGAAGCTTGTCAATGTGCCAAGAGCCATCAGCTTCCTTATCCCAAGTCAACTAGTGTGTCCCATGCTCCGTTAGAACATATTCTCAGTGATGTATGGGGTCATGCCAGAGATTCTTTTGGTAGAAAAAATATTATGTCAGTTTTATTGATAATTATAGCAAGTTCACTTGGATATATTTGCTTAGATATAGATCTGAGGTTTTCTCTATCTTCCAAGAATTTCATAAACTTGTTGAGTGACAATTTGATAGAAAAATCCTTTCAGTCCAAAGTGACTGGGGAGAGGAGTATGAGAAACTCAACTCTTTTTTCTGTAGCATTGGGATAGCCCATCATGTATCTCGTCCTGATGCTCATCAACAGAATGGCTCCGCTGAGCGCAAACATCGCCACATTGTTGAAGTTGGCCTCTCTCTTTTAGCTCCTGCATCCATGCCTCTCAAATATTGGGATGAAGCTTTTATCACCGCCACTTATCTTATTAATCGTCTTTCCAGTAGAGTCATTGGCAACTCTACTCCTTTAGAGCGATTGTACAAGCAAAAACCTGATTATAATTATCCCAAGACTTGTGGATGTGCTTGCTATCCTAATCTGCGTCCTTACAATCGTCACAAGCTTGAGTTTCGGTCCACACAATGTGTCTTGCTTGGCTATAGCAACCTTCACAAAGGCTATAAGTGTCTTGAAATTGCTACTGGACGCATCTATATATCTCGAGATGTTGTTTTTGATGAAACCGTCTTTCCATTTTCTAAACTTCATCCAAACGCAGGCGCCTTGATTCGTGCTAAAATTTCTCTTCTACTAGACTATGTTTCGCTTCCTGATCACGGGGGCGCATTAACTGAACCTGATCATGTGCAAAAATCCAAAGAAAATCCTGGTTCTGTTGATATATATGCTAATTCAGGGTGTCATTTTATGTATGAGGAAACAAACAAAGCAGGCGCGGAGAATCATGTTGATCCGGCTGACAGCGGCAGATCCCAGGTAGATTCGCCCGCCAGGCCTGCCTCCGCTGACGGCGCGTGATCCCAGGCGGATCCTCCACCCGTGTGCGTGGCCACATGCGGCCTGGTGGCCGACAGCTCCAACCGGGTGGACCCCATCGGTCCTGCCTCATCCACGCGCCATGCGACGATAGGCTCGCCAGCCCATGTGCGGGAGAGGCCCAATCGCCCACCGCTATGTCCCTGTGGGCCCAGGAAAACCACGGTTGCACGGCCGAGTCGCCCGCCACCACGTCTCTGCGGGTCCAGGCAGATCGCGGGTGCGCGGCCGACTGCACGCGTGAGGCCGGATCTGCCTCGGATCAGGAGTCGGCTAGCCAGCTGATTGCCTTGGATCGCGAGCAGATCGGATCCTTTGTGGCTGATTCTGCTTCGTCAGGATCGTGTGTGCCCTCTACCACAGCAGCTGCTCATGTGCCCTCTACGCCCTTTCTTCGAAATACATGGTCTCGGTCAGGTATTGTCAAGGAAAAACAATACAATGATGGTAAAATAAGGTATGACAAACTCAAACGTGCTTTTCTTACCACTACCAGTGAACCAATTCACTTACATGATGCTCTTGCTAATAAGGAGTGGAAGGAAGCTATGGATAATGAGTATAATGCACTTATGAAAAATAAGACTTTGCATTAGTACCACCAAAACATGGGAACTATATTATTGATTGTAAATGGGTATACACGATAAAAAGAAAGTCTGATGGAAGCATAGACAGGTAAAGGCAAGATTAGTTGCAAAAAGGTTTAACAGAGGTTTGGAATTGATTATGAAGATACCTTTAGCCCTGTTGTTAAGTCAGCTACTATTCGACTTGTCTTGTCTATTGAAATTTCCAGAGGTTTGATTTTAAGACAGCTAGATGTCCAGAACGCGCTTCTTCATGGTGTTCTTGAGGAAGAAGTGTTCATGCGGCAGCCACCAGGATATGAGAATCAAAGCACACCACAATATGTATGTAAGTTGGATAAAACTCTGTATGGTTTGAAACAAGCTCCAAGAGCTTGGTATTCCAGATTAAGCATGCAGTTACAAAATCTTGGGTTTACACCATCTAAGGCAGATACTTCTTTATTCTTCTATAACAAAGGCAACACTATCTTTGTGCTTGTTTATGTTGATGATATAATTGTTGCCAGTTCAAGCTCAGATGTTACTACCTGCTTACTTAAGGATCTGAAGCTAGAATTTGCTCTCGAGATCTTGGGTGACCTTCACTATTTTCTTGGTATAGAGGTAAAGAAAATTAAAGATGGTATACTTTTCTTCCAAGAAAAATGTACTACTGATATTCACAGAAGAGTAGGATTGGAACATTGCAAGCCAGTAAGTACACCAATTTCTACCTCAGAAAAGCTTACAGTTGAAAGTGGAGAAGCACTTGGGTCAGAAGATGCAACAAATTATAGAAGTGTCGTAGGTGCTTTACAGTATTTAACACTTACACGTCCTGATATTTCCTATTCAGTAAATAAGGTCTGCCAATACTTGCATGCGCCAGAACCACTCATTGGACTGCAGTGAAGAGAACTCCTAGATATCTCAAGTTTTCAGAAGGGCTTGGGCTTCAGATTACCAAGTCTTCTTCTATGCTTGTTACTGCTTATTGTAATGCTGACTGGGTAGGGTGTGCTGATGACAGAAGGTCTACAGGTGGTTTTGCTATTTTTCTAGGAACAAATCTTGTGTCTTGGAGTGCAAGAAAGCAAGCAATTGTTTCTAGGTCAAGTACATAAGCTGAATACAAGGCTTTAGAAAATGCTACAGCTGAACTAATGTGGATACAGACATTACTCTATGAGCTTGGAATTAAGACTCCACAGGCTGCGAGGTTATGGTGTGACAATATTGGTGCAACCTATCTCTCAGCCAATCCGGTCTTTCATGCACGAACAAAACACATTGAGGTTGATTTTGATTTTGTTAGAGAAAGAGTAGCTCGAAAGCTACTGGATATTCGGTTTATACCTACTGGAGATCAACTTGCTGATGGGTTTACAAAACCTCTCACCATGAGAAGGTTGGACGAGTTCAAGTACAATCTCAACCTTAGCAAAGTTTCATAAGGTTCAGATTGATGGGGAGTGTTAGAATAGTTGGTTAGAGATAGAGTTGTATAGGGATAGATATCTGTTTAAACCTTGTACCCTTCTCTATCTTTTCTTCTATTATCTGTCTTCTCCTGATCCTCCTGTAACGATCGTTCTCCGTAACGATCCCTCGATCTCATCTTGTAAGCCACGACATCCTTTCTATATATACAAGTGCGGCCCGAGACAAAGCATTCAATGCTCCCTATATCGTTTCACAAGTTACACTAGTGCAGAATCGGGCTTTAGCGCCGGTTCGTAAGGGCCTTTAGTGCCGATTCCACAACCGGCACTAAAGAGTGGGGACTAAAGGTCCCCCCCCCCCTTTAGTACGGGTTCATCATGAACTGATGCTAAAGTGCCACCACATCGCACGAGCCAGGCACGGGTGCGTGTAGGACATTAGTACCGGTTGGTAACACCAGCCGGTACTAAATGTTTGGGGGTGTTTTGGTTTTATTTTTTATTTTTCCTTTAATTTTGTGTTTTCAATTTAATTTAGTGATTGTTTTACATTATATTGAGTTGTTAAATCGTTAGGTGAAAGTACCGCATATTAGTTTTGACTGGATGCATGTGGATCCTAACTAAGTGATCAAGTATATGCCATATCCATATTATACTTGATCACCTAATTAAGTGATCAAGTATAATATGGATATGGCATATACTTGATCACTTAGCTAGGATCCATCCAGCTGAAACTAATCTGTGGTTTCTTTCATAAATGATATAATAACTCATCATCATCATCATATTAATATAAAAACTCTTGCATCATATCATCAACAATAGTATACTAGCTAGCTAAAAATCATCATAGTCGTCATTACCACTATTTAATCATCATAGTCATTACCGCTATCTAATCACCACCAACACTAGCTTAAAGAAGAAACATTCACTTGTACCAGAAGCAAACATATCATCGAGTTCAACATGGTCATGATATTATAAGCATTCATAACACCACAAAAGCAAATCACTCTTTGAGATTAAGTTCAGGACGAAGAACACGGACATGAGAGGACAAGTACTAAGAGCATGAACTAGCTAAATCAGTCATGCTGCTCTCTCTCAGGTAAAATAGCATAGAACATGTATAGCTCTCCTGATTCATCATACTGGAGCATGCAGATGAACCTATCTCCTAATCGTAGGCTGCACTTCTCATTGCTGCCCCCTAGTACTTCTCTGGTATCATTAACAATTTTGCTCCAATCTTTCACTATTAAGCATTCATCGCTTTTAGAAACCCTGAATGCACTCATGTGCAATGTAGGATATCTTGGCCGTAAGCTAATCATTGACATGTGACCTTTAGTCTCGATCCACTGAGGCACAACTGTCATCGGGAGTCCCTATTGAAGAACATCGTATAGTAATTAATATACTTAGCAATGAAAGTTTAGCAAAAAAAAATGTATGCAAAAGATGCACTGAGGACAAATAGTAAAGATCTTATCATCTTTCCTCAATAGATGTGATCGTAGTTCAATACGATCACTATTGGTCGCACGTTTTGAGTACTAACATTTCTAAGTGCAGGAAGAAAATTTGTCTTGACAATATGAAGATCCTCAAGCCATGAAACATAATGACTTATCTCCTCGCAGTTTAGTTCAGCTCCGGGACGGTGGTAGGTCCTGTCTACCAAGCGCGGACATGTTTGCTTGAATGGAAATAAGCTGTCAATAGAAATTAGTTGTCAACTATTTTTGAATAAACAATATCAAAGACATAAATATGGTTGAGAAACTCACATAATGGTAGAACAGGAGGCGTCTGCACATCGACCCAGATGTCTCTATTACCTTCAATATCATCTTCCGGACGAATATCAAAGGTGATAATCATATCAGGCTCAAATGCATAAGCCTTGCATAGTGCTTGCCAAGTTTTGCATTCAAAATAGGTGTGCGTGTCTGCATTGTATAATTTTACGTTGAAAGTATAACCATGCTCGGTCTTCAGGTAAACTCTCTTTACCTCCACAGTTTCCATAGCACTGAAACCTATCTTATCCAAGACAAAAATTCTTGCATGGCAGGGGATGCGCTAGTAGAATAGTGAAAATTTAAAATTATAAGTTGAAGCAAATGAAGCATATATAAGTCATGCTTAATTACGAAAAAAGACTTGTCGTTGTGACTTACTGTATCCACTTCGAAGGTCTCATCCAGCTTGATGCTGAAGCGCCTATCATCAACAAGGAAATTTCTGTCGCACAGGCCGCGCTGGTCTTCACAGTATTCACACATAATGAAATATATTTCGTCGTCAGACGACATTTCCTATGTTCATATAGGTGAAACATTAAACACTTACTAGTTCTAATAATTCAACTAATTCAACTTAAGCATTTACTAAAAATAAACTTGTTCTATTAATTTTCTTACTAAAATAAAGTAGCTAGTTCTATATAGTAATATTTTAATTAGATCACTAAATCTCAGATACCTAAATTTTCTTACTAAGAATAAACTAGTTCTATTAATTCAACTAATTCAACTAAGAATTTACTAAAAATAAACTAGTTCTATTAATTTTCTTACTAAAATATATAAAGTAGCTATATATAGTAATATTTTAATTAGATCATCAAATTTCATATACCTAAATTTTCTTACTAAAAATAAACTAGTTCTATTAATTCAACTAGTTCAACTAAGCATTTACTAAAAATAAACTAGTTATATTAATTCAACTAGTTCAAATAATCTCATATACCTAAATTTTCTTACTAAAAATAAACTGGTTCTATTAATTTTCTTACTAAAAATGAACTAGTTATATTAATTCAACTAGTTCAAATCTCATATATATATATACCTAATGTTAGATGAATTAGGTATATATATATATATATATATATATATATATATATATATATATATATATATATATATATATATATACCTAATTAATATATAGAAAATTCATCTAACAATTGACATTGATATTTAACAACTTTTCTATCTAATTCATCTAACATTAACATTCTAACATTCTTATCTACGTAATTCATCTAACATTAATCTAAACAACAGAAAACAGAAAATAATTAAAAATACATGTGTGTGTGTGTGTGTGTATGTGTGTGTGTGTGTGTGTATGAGCGGGGGGCGGCGGCGTACGGGCGGCGGCGCGAGACGGGACGAACGGGACGACGCGATGATTTGGCGGCGGGTCGGGGCGACGCAAGATCGAGATGGCGGCGTAGTTAGTACGGGCGGCGCCATGAGATGGCGACAACGGGACGGCGACGACGGGCGACAGGGCGGCGAGGGCGGCGCAAGAATGGGCGATTTAGCGGGCAAGCGATGTCGCGCAAAGAAGTTGGAGAAGAAGTGGTGGTCGATGAAACTGAATTTTTTGTAAGTGCAATATATATATATAGGAGGGGCCTTTAGTACCGGTTGGAGCCACCAACCGGTACTAAAGGCCAATTTTGGCCAGGTCAAGCGGCGGGAAACGGCCCCCTTTAGTACCGGTTCATGACACCAACCGGTACCAAAGGCCCACCCATTAGTACCGGTTGGAGCCACCAACCGATACTAATGGTTGTGCGCTGCCAACCGCGGTGCACAATGTTTAGTCCCACCTCGCCGAGCGAAGGGCAGCCGCACTGGTTTATAAACCCAGCCGCGGCTGCTCCTTCAAACTCCTCAATATAGCAGCTTCTGGGCCTAACTATGGCGTGCTGCCCTGTGAGCCTACTGGCCCTTCTGGGCCTGAATTTTCACACCCTAGGTCTGGCAGGCCCACTGGACAGCGCCCCAACAATTTTTTATTTAGTTTTTTCTTTTCTACATTATTTATTTTCTTCTATTTATTTTTGAGTAATTTTTTATATAGTTTTGTTCTTTTCTGATTTATTTATTTCCTTATATTATTTCTGAGTAGTTTTTTTTGCTGTATTTAGTTTCTTTGTGAATATTTTTGCTTTAGCTCTCTAAACAAATTGGTAAATGACTGAAAAATAGTAAATGATGTCAGAATGTGTTGGAAATTGATGACGTCGCTTTGAATGCTGCATACTGAACGCAAAAATAGTCTGGAGTTCAAATAAGTTTAAAAAACATTGAAGTGCCCGTGTAACAGATGAGTTCTCGTCCGAAACCCTGATACTCCGAAAGAGATTGTCCAGTTTGTACACGAAGTGCGTCCAGTTTTTGCCGTGACCCTCTCTACTCTTTCGCACATGCTATGCAGGTGAAATGATGATACTATGCCAAGTTTCAACATTTTCAGAGTTTATCTTGAGTAATTTTCAATTTCACGGTAATTTAGCTCTCTAAACAAATCGGTAAATGACTGAAAAACAACAAATGATGTCAGAACGTGTTGGAAATTGATGACGTCGCGTGCTGCATACTGAACGCAAAAAAAGTCTGGAGTTCAAATAAGTACAAAAAATGATGTGCCCGTGTAACAGATGAGTTCTCGTCCGAAACTCTGGTACTCCGAAAGAGATTGTCCAGTTTGTACACGAAGTGCGTCCAGTTTTTGCCGTGATCCTCTCTACTCTTTTGCACATGCTATGCGGGTGAAATGATGATACCATGCCAAGTTTCAACATTTTCAGAGTTCATTTTGTATTGATTTTCAATTTCACGGTCATTTAGCTCTCTAAACAAATCGGTAAATGACTGAAAACAGTAAATGATGTCAGAACGTGTTTGAAATTGATGACGTCGCTTTGAATGCTGCATACTGAATGCAAAAAAAGTCTGGAGTTCAAATAAGTTTAAAAAACATTGAAGTGCCCGTATAACAGATGAGTTCTTGTCCGAAACCCTGATACTACGAAAGAGATTGTGCAGTTTGTACACGAAGGCGTCCAGTTTTGGAGTGAGTGGAGAGAGTGAGGGGCGGCCGGCGGGGGAGGACCGGCGCGGGGGATTGAGGGGGAGACCGAGTGAGTGGAGCTCTAAGCAAATCGGTAAATGACTAAAAAAACAGTAAATGATGTCAGAACATGTTGAAAATTGATGATGTCGCTTTGAATGCTGCATACTGAACGCAAAAAAGTCTGGAGTTCAAATAAGTTTAAAAAACATTGAAGTGCCCGTGTAACAGATGAGTTCTCGTCCGAAACCCTGATAATCCGAAAGAGATTGTCCAGTTTGCACACGAAGCGCGTCCAGTTTTGAAGTGAGTGGAGAGAGTGAGGGGCGGCCGGCGGGGGAGGACCGGCGCGGCGGATTGAGGGGGAGACCGAGTGAGTGGAGAGAGTGAGGGCGTAAACATGTAAAAATATACATCAAAAATACATTGATTATCAATGATCTTTTTGTGTACAATCTGAATTATCAATATGAGTCCTCAACGGTTTAGAAATCGGTGAAGACTCATATTGCGACCACAAATTTTACACATAGAGTTCAATGAAGACCAAGTGCTTGTGATAGTTTGAGAAATAATATATTTAAGGTGGTAAAAATTTGCTAGGGGAGCGAGGTGGGACTAAAAACAGCCTGCCACAACCTCTTTACTACCGGTTCATGCCACGAACCGGTACTAAAAGGCTGGCGATCCATAGCCTCTTTAGTACCGGTTCGTGGCATGAACCGATACTAAAGGTTCGCACTGAACCGGTACCAAAGATCTCCTCCCGCCTAGTGCCGGCTCAAATGCAAACCGGGACTAATGTGCCTCACATTTGACCCTTTTTCTACTAGTGTTAGTACCTAAAGTTTTTCATGCATTGGTCAAATTGTTTCATTTAAGTGGCTTGCCTAGGTTCTCGCGCTTGGTATTGGTTCTCCCTGGGTCACCAAATTGCTCTCTCCCCTCTTTAAATGTGTTGCCATATCATTTTTTAGCTTATGTGACATGCTTAGCATCTGTCCATGATGGAGCACTGGAAAAGGCATCAAGCGCCGCTGCAAAGTTACCAACAAACGCTCGGAACATACGCACCCGCGAAGCGCCCTGCGTCTACCTTCCTTGGGCCAGCAAAGCTCCTCCACATGGCGCGGACCTGCATTTATATGAGTTTATGGTTACTACTCCCTCCGTTCTCAAATACTCCTAATTGTCTTTCTAGCCATTTCAAATGGACTACAACATACGGATGTATGTAGACATGTTTTAGAGCGTAGATTCACTTATTTTGCTCCGTATGTAGTCATTTGTTGAAATCTCTAGAAAGACAATTATTTAGGAACGGAGGGAGTAATAGATATTTCTAAAGTTTTTGCTGTCAGATATCAGATATGGCTTGTACGTACGTACGTGCAGGAAGATGTGTGCCGTGGTGTATAAATATGCACAGTCTACGCGTTTTAAAAGGAAGGACAATGATCCTAGGAAAACAGGCGTCACACCAATGGTTATGCGCTCTGCGTAACTAATTGCTATTTAGAACATTTCAGTGTTGATATTCCTCATCCGCACCCCCCAAAAAAAGTAGAAGAAACATATTCCTCATCCCTACCGAGACTAATTGATTCAGCCTGAAACTATATATGACATGTGACATGGTTGTTGACTTGTTGCGGCGGCAACTTCAGCTGCAGAAATGTGCGCCAATGCCTCGTGAGCGAGGTCCGAGGTCAGCTATGCTCCTTCCCACGAGCTGGAGCATGTCCAATAGACACCGGTGCACAATTGTGTTTAACAGCTTCTGCTGTGACAACCGAATCACCAGAGACCAGCGAACAAGAGAAGAGGAATGCCACACACGTCTGCAAGTCTTTCAAGCTCTGGAACGAGTGTTAACAAACACACACAATGGTTGTCGGTGGTATAAGCTGGATTTTTGGACACGCACAAACCCGACAGTCCTGATGCCTCCTAAGCATGAAACCATGTACATCTCTCTCTCTCTCTCTCTCTCTCTGTGTCTCTGTGTGTGGAGCAACTGAACTTTGCTATAACACCAGTTCTAGCTTTTTATTGTCTCAGCTGCAGCCGTGTACGTGACGATACATTTGTGCAGCGACCCACAGTTAGAACTCAACATGTGAACACCTACTGCATGTATTTGTACAAATTTCCGTGTATCTTTGGTTTGCAATTTACTCCCCTCCCAGCCAACAGGGATGGCATTGCGAATCATTGAGGCCGAACGCACTAAATTAATTAAGGACCTTGATCAAATAGAAAGAGCGTACAACAAGTCGAGGAAGTTAGAGAGCTCTCATGTTTCGCAGAGATACTTTTTTTTACTCACGATTTGCAGAGAACAAACTAAGAGCATCTATAACCAGACCCTGTATCTGCCTCAAACGCCCGGGCGGGCTGCCCGGTCAATAACCGGGAAAAAGAAACGCACCCAATCAGACCTTGCAAATTCGGCCCAAACACTTGGGCTTACCGTACTCTCCATACCTGACCCATATCTAGAGCGAATATGGAGATGCCTGGGCATGCCCGGACACGCCCGCCACATTCCATAGCCTCTCAAAAATTACTTCTGATCCTCCTCCTCTTTAACCAAACCCTCTCACTCCCGTCCTCCATTGCCCGCCTCCGCGCAGCCGCCCACCTCCTCCCTTGCTCAGCGTCCTCGTCCCCCGTCGCAGATGTCCTGGCAGACAACCACGTCCACTGCCATGGCCACGAATGAAGCCTCGACGGAATCGGTCGGCCTCCCCGGCATGGCGGCTCCTTGCAAGGCGGAGAATGACCGAAAGGAGCGCTACCAGAGGCAGCGCCAGCGTGAGACAGCGGTGAAGGCACCTGGGAAGGCAGCCAGTTCTGACATGCCCTTCGTGCCCGCAGCTGAGGACATGAACTTTGTTCCGGTAGCCACCAATCCGGAGGTCATGGCCGCGGGGACACATAACTTGTCGAAGGATCCCGACACCTTTTTTCCCTCCCAGTGAACGAGCATCCTGCATTTGAGCTTCTCGCGAGCCGTCCTCGACGCGTCCATGATAACGGACTCTCCCCAGCTCCAAATGCATCGGGCGACGTGGGGCAATCCCGTCTTCGTGATTGCCCACACGCTGTTTGACGGAATGTCGTACCAAGAACCGGTACAATCTTCCCCCCTTTCCTACTTGCATTCATCAATTCTTTTGTTGTACATACCATCGGCTCAAACTTGTAGGACGAAAGTTAAATTGTGATGCATATTGTAGGAACAAATACTGCATGACATGATAAATGATGGTCAAGTATATTTGCAATTTTGTGCGTTCTACGACTATTGCTTCCGCTTAGTGATAAAGTAAAGCATCGTTGTCGTCTCGCCAACTATTGCTTCTACGACTATCGCTACCGCTTAGTGATAAAGTAAAGCAATTACAGGGCGATTGCATTGCATACAATAAAGCGACAACCATATGGCTCCTGCCAGTTGCCGATAACTCGGTTACAAAACATGATCATCTCATACAATAAAATATAGCATCATGCCTTGACCATATCACATCACAACATGCCCTGCAAAAACAAGTTAGACGTCCTCTACTTTGTTGTTGCAAGTTTTACGTGGATGCTACGGGCTGAGCAAGAACGTTCTTACCTACGCATCAAAATCACAACGATAGTTCGTCAAGGTAGTGATGTTTTAACCTTCTCAAGGACCGGGCGTAGTCACAATCGGTTCAACTAAAGTTGGAGAAACTGATACCCGCTAACCAGCTATGTGCAAAGCACGTCGGTAGAACCAGTCTCGCGTAAGCGTACGCGTAGTGTCGGTCCGGGCCGCTTCATCCAACGATACCGCCGAACCAAAGTATGACATGCTGGTAAGCAGTATGACTTGTATCGCCCACAACTTACTTGAGTTCTACTCGTGCATATAACATCTACGCATAAACCTGGCTCGGATGCCACTGTTGGGGAACGTAGTAATTTTAAAAAAATTCCTACGCACACGCAAGACCATGGTGATGCATAGCAACGAGAGGGGAGAGTGTTGTCCACGTACCCTCGTAGACCGAAAGCGGAAGCGTTAGCACAACGCGGTTGATGTAGGCGTATGTCTTCACGATCCGATCGATCCAAGTACCGAACGTATGGCACCTCCGAGTTCAGCACACGTTCAGCTCGATGACGTCCCGCGAACTCCGATCTAGCAGAGCTTCAAGGGAGAGTTCTGTCAGCACGACGGCATGATGACGGTGATGATGTTGCTACCGACGCAGGGCTTTGCCTAAGCACCGCTACGATATGACCAACATGGAATATGGTGGAGGGGGGCACCGCACACAGCTAAGAGATCAAGAGATCAATTGTTGTGTCTAGAGGTGCCCCGCACACATGGAACACGGTTGATGTAGTCGTATGTCTTCACGATCCGATCGATCCAGGTATTCTGAAGACTTCCTGAAGACCTTGAAAGTGAAGAAATTGGTGTGACCTTGAAGACTTGGTATTCATTTGAGGAACATGAAGCGTGAAGACTTCTGTTTTCGTAGTTTCGTTTTCTCTTTCTTGAGTCATAGGAAACACCGTCTTTGTTAAAGGGGTCGAGGAAATACTAAGGAAAAATTTCATGTGATGCTCAACTCAAAATCCTACACCTACCAATCCCTTGAGTGAAGCCTTTGGAAATCTCATACAGTTCAGTCAATTTCTTGATGTAGATGAAGTTCTTACAGTCGCTGAGGAATTTGTTCTGACTGAGGAGTTAGGAATTCGCTAGTGCGGATTGCCTACACAGTGAGGAACATGATAGCCCTGAGGAATTTGAGAGTCAAATTTCCGACCGTTGCTGTGCTGCGCGCCAGCTGTTCCAAAATATCTTATCCACCTAACGGTCATATTTTGAAGGGCATTTACGTCTTATCATGTCGGGCTGCTCCCTAGGCTATAAATAGCCGCCCCCTACAACCACTAGCTGGTTGGCTGCTCCGCGAGAAACTGACACTTGTCAATTGAGAGCAACCCATCCTCCGAGGACTTTGAGCGAAAATCATCGAGTGAGGAAAAACCCCAAACCCAAACACCTACAAACCCAAAGTGATTGAGCATCACTGAAAAGATTGATCCTGCGTGGAACCGACGCTTGTTACCTTTGAAGACTGTGCTTCATCCAGACGGTTAGGCGTCATGGTCAAGAGCATCCAAGAGGAATTGTGGATCGCCGAGTGACCGAGTCTATGAAGGTTTGGAAGTCGCCTGAAGACTTACCACGAGTGATTGGACGAGGTCTGTGTGACCTTAGTTCAAGGAGAATACGATGAGGACTTGGTGTCCTGAGCTGCGTGCTCAGCGATTGGGTGTCCGGGACTGTGTGTCCTCGAGTTTAAATACTCAGCCCGCTCAACCAGACGTACAACCGAGGACAATGGTTGGAACTGGTCTACCAAATCATTGTCTTCACCAAGCTTACTGGTTCTATATCCTCAACTCTTCATTTCCTCATTACTGTGTTGAGTGTTTGTTCATATCTGTGTTTGAAGACTTTGACTGAAGACTTTCTCAATTTCCTCAGTTCAATTTCTTCAGTCTGTTTGTCTTCATCGTGTGTTATCCTGTGATTACGCTTTCTGTACTTTGTGATTGTCTTCATTTCATCATGATGACCATGCTTGTATTCTGTTATGCTTACTTCTGAGTACTTATTCCGCTGCAAGTAGTTCTTCGCTTAGGAATTTCCTCATCGGCAAATTCCTCAGTGAAGAATTCATAAAAATCGCCTATTCAACCCCCCCTCTAGTCGATATAACGCACTTTCAATTGGTATCAGAGCAGGGTACTCCCTTGTTCTATGTGATTTTGGTTTAACACTTTGGAGTTTTAGTTATGTCGACCGCAGGTATGAAGAAAGTGACATGTCCTATCTTTGAGGTCATGATTATCCCAAGTGGAAGGCCATGATGAGGAAGCGCCTCATGGCAATGAACAGCGAGCTGTGGACCGTCACTGAGATTGGTCTTACCGATCTATGCAAGAAGGCGGGCGCTGATGACATTCGCAAGTACACTCGACTTGACATCATGGCGAAGGACATCATCGGTTCCTGCCTATCCAGAGATGAATTCAAGCGCATTATGCATCTTTGCAATGCGAAGCTTATCTGGGACCGAATCTCTGACGTCTATGAAGGTCATCGAACCCGTCATGATCATTGGTTTGAGGACTTCAAGGAATCTCTCAAAACAATGACTTTTGAACCAGATCCATCATCTTCTGCACCATGCCTCATGGCAAACGGTGTCAAGGTAACCAAATGTTCCTCATCCGAGTTTAGTGACGATGAATCTGATGATGATGAATCTGATGATGATGTTGAACCTAGTTATACCAAACTTGTTTGCATTGCCACTAAACAACAAACGACCTTGGAAAAGGTTCAAAACATGCTAGACAAAAGTGATGATATGTTGGGTGAAGAAATGGATCGCACTAAAGCCACGGTGAAAATCTTCAAAGACTTGATCTAGGTTTGACAACCTTCAAGGTCATCATAACACTCTCTTGTCGATCGTGAGAAGCTTTCTTATGAATTTCTTCAAAGAAAGCAAGATCTTGAGAAGCTAAGAGTGAGTTATGAAGATCTTCGAAGGCGTGATTCATTACTTGCTCAACAAATCAGTCTTTGCTCGGGAAGAATTTTTCCTCCATGCTTAAAGTGCATTGAACGTGAATCTGCTAATTCTTCACCTGAATGTTCAAATGCTTCAATTGTTACAAATTCTTCACCTGCCTCTGCTATCACTAATTCCTCATCTGAGGACATTGCTAGATATGTTGGCACTAACTACAGGAACGGTTTTCCTATGAAGAAAATCTGGGTTCCCAAAAGGTGCCTTGAAAGTCTTCAGGTGAATGTCCTCATGACACCACCTGTGAAGAATAGGAACCCCAGATCAAACTCTTCATATGGAGCAAATTCTTCATATGGATCCAAGTCCACATACAGACAAAATTCCTCACGTGGATCAAATTCCTCAAAAGGATCAAAGTCCTCATATGATTATCATTGTGCTAACAACTACATTTTGAGGGTAGAGCTAAGGGCTATGAATATGTGCATTATTCTTCAAACCATTATGTTCATAAGTCCTCGAAGAATTTCTCTGCTTATTCATATGCTTACCCTAACCCCTCTCATGTGAAACGAAATGGATTGGCTTCTATGCCACCATTCTCATATGGAGATCGTAGAGTGATGAACTCTTTGCCACCCCTTCAGATGTGGGTGGTGAAGAAAAAGAACTAATCTCTTCTGCAGGGTCAGGTCTCCAGACATGCTTTAACGTCTGAAGAATTAGCTGGGGGCCTGACCAAATTGCCTGATAGGACGCTGGCTAATCATGAAGAAATGAAATTTCATTTCACACGTCCTCATACTGCTATATCTGTTTTACTGCTTGATGAAATTCATCTGATGAATCTGATATCATATTCTTCACTGATGAAGTATATGAGTTCGTAAGTTGTACTAATTCATCTGCAGGATGATCTTCCCAAAGCCTCTGAGTGGGTCCTCGATAGTGGATGTACAAATCACATGACTGGTGACAAGAATCTATTGATGGATGCTCCTTATCACCATCACATCTCAAGCATATCATCTTTCTTGACAAAGGCAAAAGTCGGTATTGGGTCTAGGTAAGGTTGCGAACTCTAAGGACATACACATGGACAAAGTCATGCTTGTTGAGTCCTTAGGATACAACCTCATGTCAGTCTCAATGCTTTGTGATCTTGTTATGGTTGTTGTTTTTGGCAAGTATCGTTGTGTTGTGATTATGGAAGCTGACCATTCCAAAGTCTTCGAAGGCTTTAGGAGAGGAGACTTGTATATTGTTGATTTCTCTACAGGATCACAACCAGCCGTGTGCCTACTTGCAAAAGCTTCAGAAGGCTGGCTATGGCATCGACGACTGGGTCACGCAGGCATGAGGAATTTGCACACGCTTGCGAAGAAGAAGCATGTCATTGGCATTGAGAATGTCAAATTCCTCAAGGATCCCTTGTGTGGAGCCTGTGAAGCTGGAAAAATGACCAAGGCCAAGCATCCAGCAAAAACTATCATGACCACTACTCGACCATTCGAATTGCTTCACATGAACCTCTTTGGTCCTAATCATTACTCAGCAGTCACTAATGATGCATCTCTATATGGCTTTGTTATTGTTGATGATTACTCTCGATATACATGGGTACACATTGTTACTTACAAATATGAAGTGCAGGAAGTCTTCAAACGATTTTCCTCGAGGGCTTCAACCAACTTTGGTGTGAAGATCAAGCACATCAGAAGTGACAATGGAACTGAGTTCAAGAATTCTGGTCTTGATGACTATCTTGATGAACTTGGTATTACTCATGAGTTATCTGCTCCTTATACTCCTCAGCAAAATGGCGTCATGGAGCGCAAGAATAGAACGCTTGTTGAGATGGCTCGCACTATGCTTGATGAGTACAAGACGCCTCGTCACTTCTGGATTGAGGCAATTTACACTGCGTGCCACATCATCAACAGAGTATATCTTCACAAATTCTTCAAGAAGACTGCCTATGAACTCCTCACTGACAAGAAACCGAATGTGAGTTATTTCAAAGTCTTCGGTGCTAAATGTTGGATTAGAGATCCTCATCACAATGCTAAATTTGCACCGAAAGCACATGAAGGTTTTATGCTTGCTTACGGAAAGGACTCGCACACCTACAGAGTCTTCCACAATGTTCTTCACAAGATTGTTGAAACTGTAGATGTGCGGTTCGATGAAACTAATGGCTCGCAAAGAGAGCACCTACCTTCTGTGATAGATGAACCAGCACCGAGGATTCTATCAAGTTCAAAGGCGACTGAGGATGTCATTCCCTCTTGAAGAATGTGCTGATGAATTCATTCCGAGCGTGAAGAACGTCGAGCTGATGCACCTGAAGAAAATGCTGAAGAAAATGGTGCTGAAGAAAATGCTGATCAAATTCCTCGACGACAACCAGCGCATCCTCGCGTTGCAAAAGAAGTGCAAGTTAAAAAGATCATCAATGACATTGAAGCACCAGGTCCTCTCACACGCTCAAAAGCTTCACATTTATCTAACTTCTGTGGGCACTATGCTTTTGTCTCTATCACAGATCCCACTAAGGTAGACGAAGCATTTCTGGAGCCTGAGTGGATTCAGGCCATGCAAGAAGAATTACATCAGTTCGAGCTCAACAACGTCTGGGAACTGGTCAAACGTCCATATCCTCGCAAGAATAATATCATTGGCACAAAGTGGATCTATCGCAACAAGAAAGATGAAAATGGCCTTGTGGTGAGGAATAAGGCACGACTTGTAGCTCAAGGCTACACACAGGTTGAAGGAATTGATTTCAATGAAACTTTTGCACCTGTTGCTAGACTTGAGGCTATTCGCATATTACTTGCTTATGCTAACCATCATGATATCACTTTATATCAAATGGATGTGAAAAGTGCATTCCTCAATGGTAAGCTTGAGGAAGAAGTATATGTTGCTCAACCCCCAGGTTTTGAGGATCCAAAGAATCCTGACAAAGTCTTCAGACTCAACAAGGCCCTCTATGGCCTCAAGCAGGCCCCTCGGGCATGGTATGATACTTTGAAGGAATTCCTCATGAAGAATGGCTTCACACCCCGTTCACTCGACCCTACTCTCTTTACTAAATCTTATGATGGTGAACTATTTGTGTGCCAAATATACGTTGATGATATTATCTTTGGCTGTACCAACCAACGTTATAGTGAGGAATTTGCCTATATGATGAGTGAAGAATATCAAATATCTATGATGGGAGAGTTGAAATTCTTCTTAGGTCTTCAAATTCGTCAATAGCGAAATGGCATATTCATATCTCAGGAGAAATACCTCAAGGATGTTCTGAGGAAATTCGGCATGCAAGATTGCAAAGGCGTCAAAATTCCTATACCCACGAATGGCCATCTATGCACTGATGAAAATGGTATTGACTTCGATCACAAGGTATACTGCTCCATGATTGGTTCTTTATTGTACTTACGTGCATCTAGGCCAGATATAATGCTTAGTGTTTGCATGTGTGCCCGATTTCAAGCTACACCAAAGGAATCACACCATAAGGCTGTGAAGCATATTCTTCGATATCTAGATCACACACCAACACTAGGATTATGGTACCCCAAGGGCTCTGCTTTTGATCTCATTGGATATTCTGACTCTGACTATGCTAGTGATCGTGTGGACCGCAAGTCAACATCTGGTACTTGTCATTTCCTCGGACGATCTTTGGTCTGTTGGTCCTCGAAGAAACAGAACTGCGTATCACTGTCTACTGCGGAAGCTGAGTACATTGTTGCTGGTTCTTGCTGTGCTCAATTGCTGTGGATGAAGCAAACTCTCAAGGACTACGGCATCAACGTGAAGAATGTGCCTCTCTACTGTGACAATGAAAGTGCCATCAAGATTGCTCACAACCCAGTTCAGCACTCGAAGACAAAGCACATTTAGATTCGTCATCATTTTCTTCGCGGTCATGTGTTGAAGGGCGACATCTCCATCGAGCATGTGAAGACTGAAGAACAGCTAGCCGATATCTTCACAAAGCCCTTGGATGAGAAGAGATTTAGCAAGTTGCGGTGTGAGCTAAATGTCTTAGAATCTTCGAATGTTCTTTGAAAAGGACACTCATCCTAACACTTATGCAAAATTGATGACTTAGATTTGCAACACATGAAGAAACGTTTTTCTTCAATCAATGAAGAACAACACTCTTAAGTGTGAAGAAACTAATGAAGAATTTGATTCTCAGAACCCAACAACAATTGTACGCGGTGTCTGAAATCATCATTCTTATACGGTGGGTCACGCCACCACCAAAGTTGAAAATCTTCAAATTGAGTTTTTCCTCAGTTTTGAAATTCTTCAGTTTTTTTAAATTCTTCAAATTTGCAAAATCTTCACTGTTTCCGTTGTTTTTATTCATTGGCTATATATATGGGTTTATGTCCTCTACAGCATTCACTTATGGCTATTTCTTCAAGTTGCATTTTCTGCTAAGTGAATGTGATCGGACCCTTCCCCCTCTGTGCTATACTCAACCCAATCTATTCACAAATTCTTCATGTGTGTTCTATTTGAAACTCATTCAAAATCTTCACTGTGTCCTTGTCAGCTGAAGAAATTGCGAACGGAACTTTAAAACTAATCTTATCAAAATTTTCGGCTTTGCCGCTCAAACCGTTCCGCTTCCTACGATAGACTTATCTATTCACCCACGATCTAACACGATCTCCACTTTTCAGTACGTGGGTGACACATGTCATGCGAATGAGAAGGGTCAGGGGCACGTTCGTCCTAAATCTTCGGGCGAACAGTTTTTCACTGTGACTATAAATACCCCCTCTCCCCTTCCTCACTTCCTTTACTCCGCTCGACCGCTCTCTCTCCCGCTCGAGCTTCTCAAACCCTAGCTCCGCCGCTACTCCATCATCGCTGGTGAGGAAGAGCTTCACTGCCTCGACCTCGTCGCCGTCGTACTCGTGCCGGCCGCGGAAATCTTCACTCCGCCGCTGCCGTAGCTGTCTTCGTCCGTCGAGTTAGGGCGTGGAAGATCTGAACTGACGAGCTTCAAATCTACACTTGTTAGTTCGTCGTGTTCTTCATCTAGGGTAATTAAAAGTTACTTTTACTGCCCTCTTTGATTCAAATTTTATTTACAAAATCTTCAAAGGTGTTTTATTCTTCAAATCCTCACACACAAAACACCTCACTAGTCATCTGCTCTTGATTAATTTCTCTAAGCATCATTTTTCTTCAAGATTCCTCAATTTTGTGGATCCTTGATCTATATAACTCTGGAACCTAAGACAAAGAACGCTTAGTGAAATTCTTCAAGGCTCATCTGGTTAAATTCCTCAAACTTGTTCGTTTTGAAAAACCTTCTGAGAACGCATATGACCTCTCCAAATTCCTCGCAACTATACTCTATTCACAGGTACTCATGTCCGCTGCTGAATCACTAGGTTCTCATCAACTTAACTCATTTGCAGCATTCCTTGAAGAAAAGTTGCATACTTCTTCAGAGAATTTGATTGTTCAAATTCCTCAACTGAAGAATATGGCAGACGGTAAGAAGCCACAAAAAGGAGGAAAGAGGCCTCAGGTCATGACTGCTTTTGAAATCCCTGAGGATATTTACAAAGACTATTGCACACCTGATGAGGCCAAGTTCGGAAAGGAGAACAAAAATCAGCGCAAGGTGCGCATACAGAGGATTGAAAGGAGATGGGCAAGATAATGGAGGGAGTACAGGTATGTAACTCCAAAGTATATGAAGAAATTCGCATTTAATCCTCCATGCCCAAGAGCTCCATTGGCACAGCCAAGAAGTCGACCCCACCGACATCAAGCGTGGTGAGGATTTTCCTGAAGAATGGGCCAAGCACCAAGCCAAGTTGGCAAGACAAGCCAAAGAAGCAGTCAGGAAATTCAATGAAGACTCTGCTGCTGCCACTGAGGCGTCTGTCAAGCCTAGGAAATCAATGGCAAAGAAGCCCGCGCACAAGCCAAGTGCTTCACCAACAGTGCCCTCACGGCCAAGTTCCTCAGCAATGCCTCACTGCCAGAATCTTCAAAGCCCTCACGGCCAATTCCTCATGCTGCTCCTGCTCCTCCAAAATCCTCAGCTCCTCCTCCAAAGTCCTCAGCTGCTCCGGCAAAGTCCTCAGCACCTGTGCATCTGGCCACGTGCCAAAGGACTGCAGGCATCTCTATTGCCTCTGGTGTCTCAGCGAGTTCCTCAGCAGCACCAAATTCTTCATCTGGCCCCACTCTGCTGAAGACAAAGGCAACGGTTGGACGAGGTCCTTGGCCAAGTCCGAAGAAGAAACAGGTTGCCTTCCAAGTGCCATCTGACGATGAAGCTGATGATGATGAGCTTGCTAAAATCATCAGAGACAGACAAGAAAGGGCCGCTAGAGCCAAAGGCACACCTGTGCCACTGCTTTTGGACCCTAAGATAATCCTCGATTACATTGATCTCTGGCACAAGGATCCAGACACCCCTATGCCTGATTTTCATTCGACTCCTGGCCAAAGTCACATGCTGACCCATTTCATCTCTGAAGAGAAATGGAAATTTGAGAAGGCCAGACAGATCAAGAAGGCTTAGTTCAGGAAAGAGAAGTTCCTAGGAAAAACGTTGTCAAAATGTCAACTGATGAACTCATCAAAATTCAGTCTTAAATCAAAGCCCTCGGCGATGATTTCGATGCTTATTATGCTGATTGGCAAGAAGCCAAAGTCAGGTTTGTTAAACTGACTAAGAAGTTCACCAATGTTGCAGCTCCAACAAAACAAGAAGTTCCTCAGGCTGAAGCTTCTGCTCAGCCTACTGAAGAACATGCCAGCATCGCTGATGACTTTCAGACTGCTGAAGAAAATGCTAGTTCCAGGGCTGATGACTCCATTCCAGCGGCCGAAGAAGCTGCCGGGGCATCCACTAGTGGTGCGCTGAAGAAAATGAAGAAGTCGAGCAATTGCATCGATTGCGCCTGAGGCAAATCAACCAGATTCCTCAGCTCCTCCTGCGCCTACACCAACTCCTATCCTTCCATCTGCATCAGATGTGAAGAAGACCAAGGCTGCAGAACGAGCTGCTGTGCAGAAAAGGAAAGCATCAGCTGCTTCAGAATCTTCAGCTTCGGAGAAAATGAAGCCTATGACCAGCTCGTTTGAGAATCCCATTGATGCTATTCCGATCTGAACCATGCCATCAAAGGACCTTGTTCCTTTTGGTGAAGAATATGTGATCCCTAGCGGATCTGATGAAGAACATCATTCTGCTGCTTCATCAGAGCAGATTGATGATGAAATTGAAGTGGATGCGATCCCTTCAACGCCAGTTGTTTCCTCGCCAATGCCTCAGTTCACAGCTGAAGAGGCTGGCGTTGAAGAAATTGAAGATGAAGACGTGGATATTGGATGCACTACGCCAGTGATGAATGATGACTTTTGGGAAAATCTGCACCCCAATTCCCCACTCTTCACCCCACTACAACAAATACCTCAGTCCCCTGCACCAACCGTTCAAATGGGCTCTGAAGAAACTCACCCCACCTAAATGCATGCGTGAAGAAATTCCAGCCATTAGTGCTGAAGAAACTGATGCTGCTGATCCTTTGAACACGCAGACTGCCACTAAAGAGGAACCAGAAATTCCTCAGCCTAAAGAACCTGAGATTGCGATTCCTGAGGTTGTGATGCAACTCACTGACACTCCTCTGCCAAGCCAAAGGATCCATTCTCTAGCAAGCAAAAGTTCAAGGCTGAAGATTTCTTCGGCGAGCATGTATTCTTCACTGACTACAACCCATATGATTCTGCTCGCATAAGGAAGAGGCGTTTCTGGACTGCTAGTCAAGCCAATTTCTATTCCTCAGTGCTCTTCAACAAAGACAAAGTCTTCGATCATGCACACATTCCTCACGTGGACATGGATTCTCTGCCGGGCTTCGAGCTAGTCCTCAGTGTTCTTCACGATGCTGGATTGCTAAATTTCTGCACTGACATATGTGATTGGAATGAAGAACTCATTCTTCAATTCTATGCGACGCTGCACATCACAGGAGATTCTGAAGATGTGAACTCATGGGTGCTAGACTGGATGTCAGAAAATACTCACTACAAGGCACCAGCAACTGAATTGCTTCGTGCCCTCCCACTCAGTCCTCCCCTTGACGGTGCTCGTTGCGTCTACAGTGAACTTGAGCTTACAAATCATTACATGCAAGTGCTGATGAAGCCTTTGAAGCCAGGGCAGGCCCCTCGAACCAAATTCCTCGTCAAGGAATTAATGTATGTGCCTCAGACTGTCTATCGCATTCTGACAAAGACAATGAGTCCTATCAAAGGCCACGACTCAAATGATGAAGAAGTCGTTGGCATCATGAAGAATATGCTTTTCAATATCATTCATGGCATTCCCGTCAACTTCCATGATTTCTTCATGAGGACCCTGGCAAATATTGCCATGTCACCATTTGAGCTGAAGCCTTATGCACCATGGATTGTGAGATTCATCAGGACAAGGTCTTCACTCAATTACAAGGCTGATACTCTGAACCACTTCAGCTACTTGCCTCCGATTGAAGTCCTCAAACGGACATTTTCCTCAGCTGATGACAAAGGCAAGGCAACTGCTGTGATAGATGAAGGCATTCGTCCATTGGATGGTCAATTTCGCAAGGTTGCATCCTACTCCACCAATGATGACTACTGCCACACATGACTCTTGCCGCCAACAACTCGCCAAGCAAAATCCTCAAGCCACGGCACCGAGGTGATGACCGATCGTGAGTTACTCCTCGGTCTTCATCGGAAAGTTGATCGCAATCATAAATGGGTCAAGCGTCGGTTTGGTTCAATTCTTCACAACATGACCTCAACACACAATGCGGTGAAGAAAAACCAATACTACCTCCATGAAACCTTCAAGCGTGCAGGCTGTTACATCTCATGTCTACAGCAAAGAAGTTCTGAAGAAAATGGGTGCGAAGGAAGAATTTGACCGATGCGCACCTCCACCAAAGAAATACAAGAAGGTCAAGGTTCCTTCCTTGGTGGCCAGCTCCTATTCTTCATCGCGCGACACTGATGAAAATGAAGACTTGGACGACACTGCGGCAGGCCCTACTACAACAACCGACCCCGACAACGCTGGCGCTCCTCCATCAACTTGATATTCTTCAGGGGTGTTAGTCCCCAGTTTCGATCATTTTGGTCATTCGTTGACAAAGGGGGAGAAAGTTGAGTTAGTCTTCAAGCGGGTCTATTATATGGGCGTTTTTTTTGCTAAGTTACAACTCTCGTTCTTTTGAAACTTTATTGGATCGAGTTGTAATCTTAAAACCGATGGTGCTCTGATACTTTTGATGTGTTCCTCTGCATGCTTATTACTCATTATATGTTAATACACGCATGCTGAATTACATCAGTCACCATATTTCATCATGCATTTCAAATTCTTCATATTATATGTCAAATGCGTGTATGAATTACAAGATATAGGGGGAGATCTCCATGATTCAACTCTTCAAGTGTGCATTGCCTCAAAAGCAAATTCCTCACTATGCACATCTTCGGGGAGTTCTTCTATATCTTGCAATCAAATTCCTCAATATCAGTATTTACACTTCATATGTTTATCCTCGTAGAAAACTTAACCTATATTGTCATCAATCACCAAAAGGGGAGATTGTAAGTGCATCTAGTGCCCCTTAGTGATTTTGGTGTATTGAAGACTTATAGGTTAAGGGACTAATGATTTTATGAGTGTACACAGTCTATAAGTCTATGAGGAGTTTCATATTTACAGAGAAAGTCGACCCCTAAAAATGAAGTTCTTCAACTGAAGACTTTGGTATTCGAAGACTTCACGAAGACTTTGAAAGTGAAGAAATTGGTGTGACCTTGAAGACTTGGTATTCATTTGAGGAACATGAAGCGTGAAGACTTTTGTTTTCGTAGTTTTGTTTTCTCTTTCTTGAGTCATAGGAAACACCGTACTGTTAAGGGGGTCGAGGAAATACTAAGGAAAAATTTCCATGTGATGCTCAACTCAAAATCCTACACCTACCAATCCCTTGAGTGAAGCCTTCGAAATCTCATACAGATTCAGTCAATTTCTTGATGTGAGAGATGAAGTTCTTCCAGTCGCTGAGAATTTGTTTTGACCGAGGAGTTAGGAATTCGCCAGTCTGGATTGCCTACACAGTGAGGAACATGATAGCCCCGAGGAATTTGAGAGTCAAATTTCCGACCGTTCTTTGTCTTCTTGGCATGACTGTTCCAAAATATCTTATCCACCTAACGGTCATATCATTGAAGGGAATTTATGTCTTATCATGTCGGGCTGCTCCCTAGGCTATAAATAGCCGCCCCCTACAACCACTAGCTGGTTGGCTGCTCCGCGAGAAACTGACACTTGTCAATTGAGAGCAACCCATCCTCCGAGGACTTTGAGCGAAAATCATCAAGTGAGGAAAAACCCCAAACCCAAAAACCTACAAACCCAAAGTGATTGAGCATCACTGAAGGGATTGATCCTGCGTGGATCCGATGCTCGTTACCTTTGAAGACTGTGCTTCTTCCAGACGGTTAGGCGTCATGGTCTAGAGCATCCAAGAGGAATTGTGGATCGCCGAGTGACCGAGTCTGTGAAGGTCTGGAAGTCGCCCGAAGACTTACCACGAGTGATTGGACGAGGTTTGTGTGACCTTAGTTCAAGGAGAATACGGTGAGGGCTTGGTGTCCTAAGCTGCGTGCTTTCGGCCGAGGTGTCCGGGACTGTGTGTCCTCGAGTTTAAATGCTCAGCCGCTCCAACCAGACGTACAACTGAGACAACAGTTGGATCTGGTCTACCAAATCATTGTCTTCAACAAGCTTACTGGTTCTATATCCTCAACTCTTTCATTTCCTCATTACTGTGTTGAGTGTTTGTTCATATATGTGTTTGAAGACTTTGACTGAACAATTTCTCAATTTCTTCAGTCTGTTTGTCTTCATCTTGTGTTATACTGTGATTACGATTTCTGTACTCTGTGATTGTCTTCATTTCATCATGATGACCATGCCTGTATTCTGTTATGCTTACTTCTGAGTACTTATTCCGCTGCAAGTAGTTCTTCGCTTAGGAATTTCCTCACCGGCAAATTCCTCAGTGAAGAATTTATAAAAATCGCCTATTCACCCCCCCCCGCCCTCTAGTCGATATAACGCACTTTCAGAAAGAGGGGCTGCGCCCCCCTCCCCTAGTCCAATTCGGACTCCTCATGGGAAAGGGCGCGCCACCTCCTGGGTTGCTGCCCTCTCTCTCCCCTCAGGCCCACTAAGGCCCAATACTTCCCTGGGGGGTTCCGTTAACCCCGCCAGCACTCCGGGTTTATCCTAAATCACCCAGAACACTTCCGGTGTCCGAATATAGTCGTCCAATATATCTATCTTTATGTCTCGACCATTTCGAAACTCCTCTCGTCATGTCTGTGATCATATCTGGGACTCCGAACTACCTTTGGTACATTAAAACACAAAAACTCATAATACTGATCGTTACCAAACTTTAAGCGTGCGGACCATACGGGTTCGAGAACTATGTAGACATGACCGAGACACGTGTCCGGTCAATAACCAATAGCGGAACCTGGATGCTCATATTGGCTCCTACATATTCTACGAAGATCTTTATCGGTCAAACCGCATAACAACATATGTTGTTCCCTTTGTCATCGGTATGTTACTTGCCGAGATTCGATCATCGGTATCTCAATCTTTATAGCCCTCGATGCGGCTATATCTCCCACGTGTCGAAGCACGACTTAGAGGCATAACCGCATTGAAAGCAATGTCGCAAGTGAGGTAATCTTCACACAACCCATGTAATACATAAGGAAAGAGATACATAGTTGGCTTACAAATGCCACTTCACACAATACATAAATAAACATCCATCATCCAGATTACACTCAAGGTCCGACTACGGAACCAAAATAAAAGAAGACTACCCCAAATGCTACACGGATCCCGATCGTCCCAACTGGGCTCCACTACTGATCATCGGGAAAAAGACACATAGTAACGACCACGTTCCTCGTCGAACTCCCACTTGAGCTCGGTTGCGTCACACCTGCCGCATCGCCCGGCACCTGCAACTGTTTTGGTAGAATCTGTGAGTCACGGGGACTCAGCAATCTCACACCCGCGAGATCAAGACTATTTAAGCTTATGGGAAGGACAGAGTTGTGAGGTAGAGCTGCAGCAAGCGTCTAGCATATATGGTGGCTACATTCGCAATAGAGAGCGAGAAGAGAAGCAAGGCACGGTCGTGAAGCTAGTAGCGATCAAGAAGTGATCCTGAACTACTAACGTCAAACATTACTCCAACACCGTGTTCACTTCCCGGACTCCGCCGAGAAGAGACCATCACGGTTACACACGCGGTTGATGTATTTTAAATAAGGTCAACTTTGGGTTTTCTACAACCGGACATTAACAAATTCCCATCTGCCTCATAACATGAGCACGGCTTTGAAAGATAATACCCTGCAAGGGTGTCCCAACAGCCCATTATAAGCTCTCACGGTCAACGAAGGATATTCCTTCTACTGGGAAGACCCGATCAGTTTCGGAATCCCGGACTACAAGACATTTCGACAATGGTAAAACAAGACCAGCAAAGCCACCCGACTGTGCCGACAAATCCCGATAGGAGCTGCACATATCTCGTTCTCAGGGCACACCGGATTGTCCAAGCTTCCGATAGGCCATCCCAGAGTTGCCCCTGATGGCCACCGGCGGTGACGAGTTGGACCAGCACTCGAGGAGCACCGCCCGGGGGGTGGGGGTTAAAATAAAGATGACCCTCGGCTCGCGAAAACCGGGAGAAAAAGGCTTAGGTGGCAAATGGTAAAACCAAAGTTGGGCCTTCTTTGGAGGAGTTTTATTCAAAGCGAACTGTCAAGGGGGTCCAATAAATCACCCAACCGTGTAAGGAACGCAAAATCAAGGAACATAACACCGGTATGACGGAAACTAGGGCGGCAAGAGTGGAACAAAACACCAGGCATAAGGTCGAGTCTTCCACCCTTTACCAAGTATATAGATGCATTAATTAAATAAGAGATATTTGTGATATCCCAAAATATCCATGTTCCAACATGGAACCACTTCGGCTTCACCTGCAACTAGCAACGCTCTAAGAGGGGCTGAGCAAAAGCGGTAACATAGCCAAACAACGGTTTGCTAGGAAAGGATGGTTAGAGGTTTGACATGGCAATATGGGTGGCATGATATAGCAAGTGGTAGGTAACGTAGCATAGGCATAGCAAAAGAGCGAGCATCTAGCAAGCAAAGATATAAGTGATTTCGAGGGTATGGTCATCTTGCCTGCAAGGTTCTCAGAGTTGTCGAAAGCTTGATCCTCGTAAGCGTTCTCAACAGGTTCCTCGTTCACGTACTGCCTCTCGGCTCTACCCAAAGCAAGAACACAAACAATGGAACCACAATAAATCACGGGCGATGCACAAACAACATGATGCAATACATGGCATGATATGCGAGATGTGAGATGCAATGCATATGCGTGCTCTGGAAGGAAAATGATGAACCAGGCATCAACTTGGCAAACCAAGTATGCCGCTGGAAAAATGAGATGATTTCGGTTGAAATCGATATAAAGATCACCGGAATCGGATGGACGGTTTGCAAATGACAAGCAAAACAAGAATGGCACAAATCTACCATTAACAGCATGATGCCACATAGCAAGCAACAAGAAATTAAGCTACTGCACCCAAACGTACCAACAAAGCATATGCAAGTGATCTACTCAAGATTCTTGACAAAAGATGAACACTGAGCTACGGCTAAATCACACCATAACAGGTCTAAACAGGCATGGCAAAAGTGCAAAATATATCAGCTTCACAGACAGAAAATACAAACATGCCAGAAATTAACATCAGGAAGGCATGTTTAGAGCAAGCAAGCCTCGGTCCATTCCGAGAACGTTCAACACCCGCTCACGAAAAAGAGACAAGAGCGGTGAGCTGGTGCATGTAGGAGTGCCGGATTGCAAAACGGACAACGGGGAAAATGCTCGGATGCATGAGACGAACACGTATGCCAATGAGATGCACATGATGACATGATATGAGATGCATGACATGGACAAAATGCAAAATCGAAAGACAAAAACCCAACCACGGAGGGAATATCATATCACAATGCCGAAAATGGCACGAGTTGGAGTTACAAATATGGAAAGTTACATCCGGGGTGTTACAACACTCCACCACTACAAGAGGATCTCGTCCCGAGATCTAGGACTGAAAGAACTCCGGATATTCGGAACGGAGGTGATCCTCGCGCTCCCAGGTGGCTTCTCGGTCGGAATGGTGTGACCACTTCACTTTCAGGAATTTGATTGACTTGTTGCGAGTCTTGCGCTCGGTTTCTTCAAGAATAGCAACAGGGTGCTCATGATAAGAGAGATCTTCTTGGAGATCAATTTCTTCGAAGTTGATAGTGCGTTCAGGAGTCTTGAAGCACTTGCGAAGCTGTGACATGTGAAACACATCGTTGCGTTCGCCGAAGTTGGGACGGAAGTTCAAGTTGATAGGCGAGATCGCCTCTTTTGCCAATGATCTTGAAAGGACCCACGTATCTAGGGGCAAGCTTCCCTTTGATACCGAGCGGCGAGTGCCTTTCATTGGAGAGGCGGAGGTAGACATGGTCTCCGATTTCAAAAGCCACATCACGGTGCTTGTCATCATAATAGCTCTTCCGGGCGCGATTATGCGCGGCTTTGGGATTCTCACGAATGACTTTGCACATTTCTTCGACTTCTGTGATCAAGTCATTGCCAAGAAGTTGGCGTTCACCTGTCTCGGACCAATTGAGAGGAGTACGACACTTCCTGCCATAGAGAATTTTGAATGGGGCCTTGCCCGAACTCGCTTGGAAGCTGTTGTTGTAGGAGAACTCGGCATATGGAAGACAATCTTCCCACTTCATACCGAAGGAAATGACACAAGCCCTGAGCATATCTTCAAGGATTTGATTGACTCGCTCGACTTGGCCACTTGTTTGAGGATGGAAAGCTGTGCTGAAACGAATGTTGGTGCCCATGGCCTTCTGAAAAGAATCCCAAAACATGGAGGTAAAGATGCTGCCACGGTCTGAAGAGATCAATTGTGGAATGCCGTGCAAGGAGACAATCCTGGAGGTGTATAGCTCTGCCAACTGAGCTGTTGTGATGAATTCTTTGATAGGAAGAAAATGAGCCACTTCAGTAAGCTTGTCAATGACAACGAAGATAGCATCATTTCCACGCTTGGACTTAGGAAATCCAGTCACGAAGTCCATCTCGATATGATCAAACTTCCATTCTGGAATAGCAAGAGGTTGGAGGAGACCAGCTGGTCGTTGGTGTTCTGCTTTCACCCTTCTGCAGACATCACACTCATTCACGAATTGAGCAATTTCTCGCTTCATTCGAGTCCACCAATACGACTGCTTGAGGTCATGGTACATCTTCGTACTTCCAGGATGAATGGATAGAAGGGAATTGTGTGCCTCGTTCATAATGACTTTACGTAGATCACCCTTAGGAACCACAATTCGATCCTCGAAGAAAAGAGTATCTTTGTCATCAATGTGGAAGCACTTGTATTTGGAAATGCCCTTGTCGATACCACGTTTCACCTTTTTCACCATGGTATCCAGGAGTTGAGCCTCACGAATTTGGTCTTCCAAAGTAGGAGAGACTATGAGGTTGGCAAGAAAACCTTGCGGAACAACTTGAAGATTCAGCTTGCGGAAAGCTTCACAGAGATCCGGTTGGAAGGGCTTAAGGATTAAGCTGTTGCAATAAGCCTTCCTGCTCAAAGCATCTGCAATGACATTGGCCTTGCACAGGTATATTCAATACTTGGGTTGTACTCTTGAATCATTTCGACCCATCGAGTTTGCACGAGGTTGAGGTTGGGTTGAGTGAAGATATACTTGAGGCTCTTGTGATCGGTGAAAATGTCCACTTTCCTTCCCAACAAGAGATGTCTCCATGTTATTAATGCATGGACAACCGCCGCCAACTCAAGATCGTGAGTGGGGTATTTCTTTTCGTTGGGCTTTAGCTGACGAGAGGTATAGGCCACAACTTTCTTCTCTTGCATTAACACAGCACCGAGACCTTGAAGAGAAGCATCACAGAAAAACTTCGAATGGCTTGGATTCATCAGGAGGAGTTAAGACAGGAGCTGTGACGAGTTTCTCTTTGAGAGTATTGAAAGCAACGTCACACTCAGGAGACCAGACATTCTTCACATGCTTCTAGAGGAGGTTGGAAAGAGGCTTTGCAATCTTGGAGAAATTCTCAACGAATCTTCGGCAATAGCTTGCAAGTCCAAGAAAACTGCGGAGCTGCTTGACATTCTGAGGAGGTTCCCAATTCACAACTGCAGACACCTTCTCGGGGTTAACAGCGATGCCCTTGGCGGAGATGATATGACCAAGGTAAAGAACTTCATCAAGCCAAAATTCACATTTGGAAAACTTCGCATAGAATTGATGCTCTCTGAGCTTGTCGAGCACCAATCGCAAATGTTTGGCATGATCCTTCTTATTCTTGGAGAAGACCAAAATATCATCGAGATAGACCAAGACGAATTCATTGGTGTCGGGGTTGAAGATGAAGTTCATCATTCGAGAGAATGTCGGAGGAGCATTGACAAGGCCGAAAGACATGACAGTATATTCATAAGAACCAAAGCTTGTTACGAATGCTTTGTCTTGGGAATATCTTGTTCACGAATGCGAATTTGATGATAACCCATACGAAGGTCAAGCTTGGAGAACACTTTAGCACCTTTGAGTTGCTCGAAAAGCTCATTGATGTTGGGAAGTGGATACTTGTTCTTGATTGTCTTCTTATTCAATGGGACGGTAATCGACGCAAAAGTCGGTCCGTGCCATCCTTCTTCTGGACAAAAAGAACACCACAACCCCAAGGAGATGAACTCGGTCTGATCAAACCCAGACGCTCTTGTTCATCGAGCTGATTCTTCAATTCCTTCAGCTCATTAGGTCCAAGCTTGTATGGTCGCTTGCAAGCGGAGTTGATGCCGGGCTCAAGATCGATACTTGAATTCAAGCGGCGGTGAGGAGGCATTCTGGAAGCTCTTACGGAAAGACATCTTGGTACTCACAAGCATTGGAATCTGAGAGATAGCATCCAATTCGCCCTTCTCATTGAGAGAAAACAACCGAATGGTTTCATCACGAGCGGCATAGATGATCACATCCTCAGAAGAGTGAGTCAATTGAATTTCCCTGGCAGCACAATCAAGCTGAGCTTTGTGCTGAGAAAGCCAGTCCATCCCGAGAATAAGATCAATATCCGAGTCACCAAGAACAATTGGTTTAGCCAGAAATCTATAGTCGCCCATCTTGATAGAAACATCCGGAACCATGTAGCTTGCGTTCATGCATTTACCCGGAGAGACAACTGCTAATGGTCTAGGCAAATCTTGGAAAGACAACTCATGCTTAGATGCAAATGGTTTTGAGATGAAACTAAGCGATGCACCAGTGTCAAAAAGAACTTTTGCAGGAATATCATTAACAGGAAGATTACCCATGATCACATCTGAAGAATCCTCTGCCTGCGTTGCATTCATCATGTTGACCTTTGCAAACTTGGAATTATGCTTGACCACTGCATTACTGGAAGATCTCACAGGAGGAGGAGGCGGAAGGCGCCTTTGGTTGAAGCACTTGTTCGCATAGTGACCTTTCTGCTGACACTTGTTGCAAGTCACCTCTGAGAGCGGACGGTGATAAGGAGCATTTGACCTTGGAGCTTGAGAATTAGACTTGTTACGATAGCCTGGGTTGGGCGGGTGGGAAGATCCACGACCACCTGAGTTCTTCTGGCGATAAGGCTGGAGACGGAGGAGGAGGAGGCAACCAGAACTTCGTTGCTTAGATGCCACTAGTGAGGAAGAAGAAGACTGAATCTGCGTCCTGACTCTCTTCTTAGAAGCCTCACACTTGAGCTGGGCAGCTTCTTGCTTCAGTGCCATGTTGTAGAATTCATCATACTTTTCTGGCTCAAAAAGCACGAGAGCTAATTGCAGATCTTCTCTGAGGCCACGTCTGAATTGATAGATCATACTCTTTTCATTAGGGACGTCTTGCTTAGCGAAGCGAGCGAGTTTCTGGAACTGGATATTGTATTGATACAGAGACATGTTGCCTTGCTTGAGATTGCGGAACTCCTCACGCTTGCTCTCAACAACACTTTGCGGAATGTGGTGAGCTTTGAAGTCTCGGCGGAACTCATCCAGTAATTACACGACCTCCTCTGGAATCTTTGTATTCTTGATACCACTCGGCAGCTTGGTCCTTGAGTTGAAAGCGAAGCAAACTTGACACAGTCCTCAGGTCCGACATTGCTACATTCAAAATGTTTGCAGATGTCCACACGCCACTCGTCGGCGTCTGTGGCCTCGCCACAGCAGCTGAAAGACTTCGGCTGATTAGCGAGGAACTGATTGAGGGTAGCAAAGTGCGGCTGGTTGTTGCCTTGGCCTTGATTTCCTTGGTTGCCTTGCCCTTGGGTACGCTCTTGCAAGAGTTGCAAAATCATCTGAGCATTTGCGTTGGTGGCTGCCATGATAGCTTGCCATGCCTCCGGAGGCGGAGGTGGAGGTGGAGGGTTCGACTGACTCCCATCATTGCGTTCCGGATTCAGACGCGTTGGCGGAGCCATCCTGAAGAGGGTGACATCCGTTAGCACTTGATAGACAGATAGACAAGTTGAATCAACGGATAGAAATTGCAACATATAGTCTTCACAATAAACATTCGAACAAGGATGACCGAATGAATTCCAAAGGCTAACATCACACGTCCATTAAGGTGAGAAGCCACTTGATTAAGGGTTGATGAAAAAATAACAAGGTACGATTGGAACAAATAAGTGGTAAGGATTACCCAATCGCAAACCAAATATCTGCGGGAAGAAATGCTAAGAGCTACTTGAATCCCGCCTATAAACTCCCGAAACTTTCTGGTTATGCAATCTGGTGTTGGGGATACAGGGGACACAAAATATATCATCCAAACTAACAATACCTAGATCCAGTTGTATCCATCTGTCAACACATAACCAAGAAACCTTCGGAAATCGTGTACCTCGACCTTCGAAAAGCATCCGTTATACGAGTCATGGCAATACTCGAGCTTGCCCCAAGATCGGGTTATCGGGGTTATCTCACCAACAACTGTACAAAAGAGATTTTCGATGTCGGCCAAAGCTCGTGTATTCCAGGCTGCAACGATAAAATTGTGACGACAACACCTCGGAGCTCAACTCCGGGACACTGCCACAACCCCTAAATGTCAGGAGGCACCAAGAACAATGTTCTCGTCACAAAACCATCAGAACGATCCCAAGATACCCGTGTGATCCTAAATTTTTTTAGTGAAATTTGAGGAGAGGAGAGTCAAAACTTCTACGTCAGGAGACCTCAGCGAGAGCGATTTAAGGGGACTGGGGAGTAAAAAGAATCCTACTCTCCGATATATATAATCCTAAGACTCAAAATATTTTTGTTCTAGACTCAACAACGCCAGCAAACAATCAAGCAGGGGCTCCTAAGTCGGGGATGGCTCTGATTACCAACTTGTAACGCCCTCGATGCGGCTATATCTCCCACGTGTCGAAGCACGACTTAGAGGCATAACCGCATTGAAGGCAATGTCGCAAGTGAGGTAATCTTGACACAACCCATGTAATACATAAGGGAAAGAGATACATAGTTGGCTTACAGTCGCCACTTCACACAATACATAAATAAACATCCATCATCCAGATTACACTCAAGGTCCGACTACGGAACCAAAATAAAAGAAGACTACCCCAAATGCTACACAGATCCCCGATCGTCCCAACTGAGCTCCACTACTGATCATCAGGAAAAGACACATAGTAACGACCACGTTCCTCGTCGAACTCCCACTTGAGCTCGGTTGCGTCACCTGCACTGGCATCGTCGGCACCTGCAACTGTTTTGGTAGAATCTGTGAGTCAGGGGACTCAGCAATCTCACACCCGCGAGATCAAGACTATTTAAGCTTATGGGAAGGACAGAGTTGTGAGGTAGAGCTGCAGCAAGCGTCTAGCATATATGGTGGCTAAATTCGCAAAAGAGAGCGAGAAGAGAAGCAAGGCACGGTCGTGAAGCTAGTAGCGATCAAGAAGTGATCCTGAACTACTAACGTCAAACATTACTCCAACACCGTGTTCACTTCCCGGACTCACGAGAAGAGACCATCACGGTTACACACGCGGTTGATGTATTTTAAATAAGGTCAACTTCGGGTTTTCTACAACCGTACATTAACAAATTCCCATCTGCCTCATAACCGCGGGCACGGCTTTCGAAAGATAATACCCTGCAAGGGTGTCCCAGCTTAGCCCATTATAAGCTCTCACGGTCAACGAAGGATATTCCTTCTACCGGGGAGACCCGATCAGTCTCGGAATCCCGGACTACAAGACATTTCGACAATGGTAAAACAAGACCAGCAAAGCCACCCGACTGTGCCGACAAATCCCAATAGGAGCTGCACATATCTCGTTCTCAGGGCACACCGGATTGTCCAAGCTTCCGATAGGCCATCCCAGAGTTGCCCCTGATGGCCACCGGCGGCTGACAGGTTGGACCAGCACTCAGAGGAGCACTGGCCCGGGGGGGGGGGTTAAAATAAAGATGACCCTCGGGCTCGCGAAAACCCGGGGGAAAAAGGCTTAGGTGGCAAATGGTAAAACCAAAGTTGGGCCTTGCTGGAGAAGTCTTATTCAAAGCGAACTGTCAAGGGGGTCCCATAAATCACCCAACCGTGTAGGGAGCATAAAATCAAGGAACATAACACCGGTATGGCCGGAAACTAGGGCGGCAAGAGTGGAACAAAACACCAGGCATAAGGCCGAGTCTTCCACCCTTTACCAAGTATATAGATGCATTAATTAAATAAGAGATATTGTGATATCCCAAAATATCCATGTTCCAACATGGAACCACTTCGGCTTCACCTGCAACTAGCAACGCTATAAGAGGGGCTGAGCAAAAGCGGTAACATAGCCAAACAACGGTTTGCTAGGAAAGGATGGTTAGAGATTTGACATGGCAATATGGGTGGCATGATATAGCAAGTGGTAGGTAACGTAGCATAGGCATAGCAAAAGAGCGAGCATCTAGCAAGCAAAGATAGAAGTGATTTCGAGGGTATGGTCATCTTGCCTGCAAGGTTCTCAGAGTTGTCGAAAGCTTGATCCTCGTAAGCGTTCTCAACAGGTTCCTCGTTCACGTACTCGTCTCCCGGCTGTACCCAAAGCAGGAACACAAACAATGGAACCACAATAAATCACGGGCGATGCACAAACAACATGATGCAATACATGGCATGATATGAGAGATGTGAGATGCAATGCATATGCGTGCTCCGGAAGGAAAATGATGAACCAGGCATCAACTTGGCAAACCAAGTATGCCGCTGGAAAGGTGAGATGATTTCGGTTGAAATCGATATAAAGATCACCGGAATCGGATGCACGGTTTGCAAATGACAAGCAAAACAAGAATGGCACAAATCTGCCATTAACAGCACGATGCCACATAGCAAGCAACAAGAAATTAAGTTACTGCACCCAAACGTACCAAAAAAGCATATGGCAGTGATCTACTCAAGATTATTGACAAAAGATGAACACTGAGCTACGGCTAAATCACACCATAAAAGGTCCAAACAGGCATGGCAAAAGTGCAAAATATATGAGCTTCACAGACTCAGAAAATACTAACATGCCAGAAATTAACATCAGGAAGGCATGTTTAGAGCAAGCAAACAACCTGCTACAGGAAATTATGATAGCAAAACAAGGCATGGAATGAATCTGCTCAAAGCATAGAACAAAAGTCCCTTACTGACCAAGAGCCAAAAGGGATCAGAAAATGTATTAGCACCTATGTCAATATAGCAAGTTCCGTTAACAGATTCAGCAAACAGGGCATGACATTGACAGAATTATGAAGGCATCTTCGCGAGCTCGATGCACTCACTACAGAGGATTTCAAAATAAACTAAGCATACATACATCAAGAAGACATGGCATAGAAGCTATAAATAGCAAGAACAACATCATAGCATACACGGATCAACTACAACAACCTTGGCAAAATTGAATAACACGTAAACAATCTGCCAGGAAACAATTTATAGAAAAAGTAGAGCTCGATTGACTCAAGCTATGGCACTCCATAATTGCAAACAAGGGCATGGATGGATAGATCATAACCATATGTTCAAAACATCCTTACTGAAGTATCCCAAAATAAGCATGGATCTCTCTGTAACATCAAGTTTACATGGCATAAAAAAATCAGCAGAACAGGGGCCGAAATCAGCAACATCATGAAGCCTAGTTTGCATGCTTGTGATAGTCACCACAGAGATCACACAAATACATGGCATACACCCCTGTAAATATGGCATGGCATATTACAAAACACATGTAGGACTCAAGTTCATAGGATGTACACATCAATCATGGCAAAAATAACAAAAGTGCATGTTCTGATAAGAATCTGAAACTAACATCACATAGCCCTCTTCTAACAGCATTTCGGGCATCAAGATGAGCTCAAATGAAAATGATACAATGAGATGAAATGATGTGCCCATCGAGGCGAACAATTCGGTATGCTATACGCCCAAAACGGAGCCACGGGTACAGAGTTATGACGCGATGAACATGCAACAATTTACTGACAGAAAAATGACAGTGGATTTCGGGGAAAGAAGAAAGTCAACCGTGGCGATTTTGGATCTGAGATCCAGATCGAGAGATCGCCGGAGTTCCTGTACGCCGGAGAAGGAGGAGGACGGAGGAGCTCGCCGGAGAGGTCGGGGAGGACGAGGGGCGGCGGGATCCGGGCGCGGGGAACCGGATCTGGCCGGAGGACGGCGGAGACGGGCGCGGCGGCGGGACGTGCCGCGCCGGGACGGGCGGCACGGGCGGCGGTGGCGCCGAGGCGGCGGCGGACGGAGGTCGCTGGCGCTGGCGGAGGCGCTGCCTCGCAGCGGCGGGCGCAAACGGGTTTCGGGGAGGGAGGTCGCCAGCCGCGATCTCGGCGGCGGACGGCGGCGCGCCACGTGGTGGCCTCCCGTTGGCTGCGGCGGTGCGGACGGACGTGTCCGGCGCGCGGAGAGGAGCGGGGCTAGGGTTAGGGTAGGAAATGATCCGGGATTTCGAGGGAGGAGGTGTTTTTATAGGTAGGAGGAGCTAGGAAGCTCCAAATGAGGTGTAGTTTTCGCCCACACGATCATGATCCGATGACGGTGGACTTGGAAGTGACTTAGATGGGTTATTGGGCTGTTTTGAAGGGGTGTTGGGCTGCAACACACAAGAGGCCTTCACGGTTACCCGGTTAACCGTTGGAGTATCAAACGACCTCCAAATGGCACGAAACTGGACAGGTGGTCTACCGGTGGTGTACCAAGGCCACTTGGCAAGCCTCGGTCCATTCCGAGAACGTTCAACACCCGCTCACGAAAAAGAGACAAGAGGGGTGTGACGGTGCATGTAGGAGTGCCGGATTGCAAAACGGACAACGGGGAAAATGCTCGGATGCATGAGACGAACACGTATGCCAATGAGATGCACATGATGACATGATATGAGATGCATGACATGGACAAAATGCAAAACGAAAGACAAAAACCCAACCTTGGAGGGAATATCATATCACAATGCCGAAAATGGCAAGAGTTGGAGTTACAAATATGGAAAGTTACATCCATGGTGTTACAAATACATAGTTCAATGTTGTTACCGACAAGTCTCTTTACTCGTTACGTAATGCATCAACCCGCAACTAACTCATTAGTCACATTGCTTGCAAGGCTTATAGTGATGTGCATTACCGAGAGGGCCCGGAGATACCTCTCCGACAATCGGAGTGACAAATCATAATCTCGAAATACGCCAACTCAAGAAGTACCTTTGGAGACACCTGTAGAGCATCTTTATAATCACCCAGTTACGTTGTGACGTTTGGTAGCACACAAAGTGTTCCTCCGGTAAACGGGAGTTGCATAATCTCATATTCATAGGAACATGTACAAGTAATGAAGAAAGCAACAGCAACATACTAAACGATCAAGTGCTAAGCTAACGGAATAGGTCAAGTCAATCACATCATTCTCCTAATGATGTTATCCCGTTAATCAAATGACAACTCATGTCCATGGCTTGGAAACTCAAGCATCTTTGATTAACGAGCTAGTCAAGTAGAGGCATACTAGTGACACTATGTTTGTCTATGTATTCACACATGTATTATGTTTCCGGTTAATACAATTCTAGCATGAATAATAAACGTTTATCATGACATGAGGAAACAAATAATAACTTTATTATAGCGTTGTGTGCTTCTTCTCGATAGTTCCCGTTTCGTTGCGATCGTGAGGATTCGTTCGTCTACGCTTGGTTCGTCTTCGTGGCTTCATCTTCTTCATGGACTTGTTCTTCTTCCTTGCGGGATTTCAGGCAAGATGACCGTCACCTTGGATCTCATTACTATCATTGCTATGCTAGTTGCTTCGTTCTATCGCTATGCTGCGTTACCTACCACTTGCTTATCAAGCCTCCCAAATTGCCATGAACCCCAAACCTTTGTCACCCTTCCTAGCAAACTGTTGTTTGGCTATGAACATGCTTAAAAAGACATGGCAAGATTGCAAGAAATAACAGTTTCAGACTTTGCAGAAATAACATCAGGTTGCAATGTTTAGAGCTATCAAACAACATGGTACAGGAACATATCGTAGAAACTTAAGGCACGTCATGAATCAACTAATTGCATAGAACAAAATTCCTTTACTGACCATGAGCCAAAAAGGATCAGAAGATATGATGGCACCCATGTAAACATGGCAAGTTATATGACAGATTCATACATGGCAGAAACAGCAATAAGTAGGCATGATGGTGAGCTTGTACCACTCACCACAGAGCAATACATGGCATGACAAGGTAACCAACAACAAGAAGACATGTTTATGAAGCTAAGCATGGCAAGAACAATTTCATAGGTTACATGGATCACTTGCAAAACTCATGGAAAAACTGAACTTAATGTTAACAGGCTGACAGCAACTCTAGAGCAAGATTACAACAAACTACAACAAGCCATATGGATGGATAGAGCATGAAATGTATAACAAAACATCCTTAGTGAACATCTCCAGATTATGCATAGAATGACTTGTAGCAGCAGGTTTACATAGCATCACGAAATAACAGATTCAGCCTAGCAAAACAGTAACAGCAAGTACCCTACTTAACAAGCTTGATGCACTCACTACACAACTCACAAAAATACATGGATGGCACCCCTGTAAAGATGGCATGTCCTAGATCAAAACACATGTAGAGCTCATGCTCATGCACACATCAAATGCAACAAAAATGACAAAACATCAAGTTCTGTTAACAGACAGCAGTTAACATCATATAGCACTCTTGCAATGATGATTCAGGCATCAAGATGAACTCAAATGAACAAGGTTCAATGGAATGAAATGTAGAGCATCTCACAACGAACATTTTGATATATTATGCACGCAAAACGGAGCAGTATGCAACAAGTTATGGCAGGTCAAAGTATGCAACAGAATATGCAAATAATAAGGGATTTAAAGAAAATTATACCTCCGCGAAAGTCAACGCGGGATGGAGAGATCCGGGACGAAGGGATCCAGGAACGGGGCTGCGTTTGGTTCACCGAACGGGTGGATCTCATCCACCCGGGCGGATCCGACCGGAGACGGCGACGGCGCGTCGGGGGCGAGGTGGGCGGCGCCGGAGAGGAGGGAGCAGGGGCGGCGAGGCCAGGGCGGCGGTTGGCGGAGCCGAGGGCGGCGGTTGGCGGAGGGACGACGGGCGGCGCGGGCGCCCGGGCGAGGCAGGACGAGGTCGGGCGGCGGCGCTGGCGAGAGGCGCGCTCGGGCGGGCGCGGAGGCTCCGGGCGACGGCGGGAGCAGGCTGGCGGCGAGGCCTGCCGGAAGGCGGCGGGGCGCGGAGGACGGCGACGAGGAGGCGGCGGCGCTGGAGCTGCGGTTCGCGACGGGCGGGAGCAGGCCGGGCGGCGAGGCCGCTGGCCGGAAGGCGGCGGGCGCGGAGGACGGCGGACGAAGGAGGCGGCGGCGCGGAGCTGCGGCTCCGGGCGAGGAGTCTGCGGCGGGCGGCGGGACGGTCGCCGGCGGCGGGTCGGGCGCGAAGCCGGCGGCGGGGCGTGATGGGCTCGGGCGAGCCCGATTCGGCCCACGGCGGGTCGGATCCGGGCCTGGCGGCGTGGGACGGCGGCGGGGACACAAAAATGAGTAATGTTCATGTATCATGTAGTAGTCAGCAAGAGATAATATCTCTCTGTACCCTAAATAGATGCATGTACTTGTGGAGAAATTTAGTCATTAAATTAGAAGAAGTAGCAATATGCAAGATTTGCATGTCCGTGTTGTTCGTGAGCATGTCAATGAAGCCAGTCACTATGACAGCTCCTTTACATGGTTTACTTAATGGAGCAGCACCCCACCCACTGAACGGTCACCGCATTAGCTTAATGGTTGACTAATACTATGCTATGAATAACATCAAAAGGCTTGTATAATTCCAGGATTCAGAAATTCCAAACAAAGTAGCAAATCATAATATTTATTTGGATCGGATGTCATTATCATCCAATAATCTGCATATATTTATAAGCCAGTTGGAGGAAGAGATAACATTAGGGGTGCCCATTGCTAAGGAAGCAAACACCAAAGCATGAGGCCTTTGAAGAATGGCATGTATACTATATGCTCATATCATGTCCATAAATAGTTGTTATGTGCACCTAAAACGTCCGAAAGCAGAAAAGCACTAACTGAACATACATTCAAATTAATGGAAATATTGTAGCGTGTAGAACTTATCGAGCAAAAAATTGGACGTTGGTAATTCGGGATTGTTTGCAGAGACACGAAAACGTTTGGTGGATGTCCTCCGAGCTCGACACCGTGAGGTTGTCGCACCGTTTGATTGTGTGAAAGTCACATTAGAGTGGGGAAGTGACAGAGTAATAATTGGGAACATGATAAGCATGAAGAAACGTGAAAGTAAGTTGTGGATTCACGCATAACATGGTAACAACTGCAGTGTGGAAAGAGGGGGGACGTGATAGAGTTAGTTATACGAACTACCATGATAGGCAGTATGTGGAAACAATGTCAGGAACACTGTGCTAGTAGTATAGTGAAATAATGTTGTAGGAAGGATGGGGCAACACTAGAAAAGGTTAAGTGTGGGAATGTTTGTTTAGTGGAAAGCATGGTAAAAGAGTGAAAGTGAGAAAGTGAGTAATATTGTGTCGAAAAGTTGGCATGGGAAAGTGGCTAATTAGAAAAGTGAGAGGGTATGAATTTTTTTGACATAATAAGTGGAAAGTGGTAAAGTGGGAAGTGCGTAGAAGTAGGAGCATTAGTAATGTAGTGTGTAATTGTGGAGACGTGGTAATGGTGCTAATAGTGGGAAATTGTCATGGTACGTACAGTATGTGGCGATGTAAGGAAATTGGAAACATGGTGAGCGTGGTAAAGTGAGAGGGTAGTTAATATATTGTGGTAGATGGTATGAATGAACGGTAAGAAAGTGGTAAGCAGTAACCGTGGGAAAGTGAAGTATGGGAAAGTGGTGGTGTAAGTAATATATATTGATATGTATTATGTGGCAGTGGTAGATAGGTGGTAAGTGTAGTAGTCGTGTGAAGGTGGCTGAGTAAGTAGTACATTCTGTAATCGTGGAATGTGGAGAAGTCGATGCATTATGTCTCGATGGTGAAGACTTGGTAATCGTGGCACAATAAGGACGTGGTAGAGTTAGTAGAATGGGAAATTGGCTAGTGTGGTAAAGTGGTAAGTGCGTAGAAGTAGGAGCGTTAGTACTGTAGTGTGTCGTGCGTGGTAAAAATTGTAAGGGTGGTAAAAGGGGCAAAGATGCAGAGTAAGTAGAATGCACTGGTATAGTTTGAAGCATGGTAAAACGGAGAAAAAATTGAGTGTAGTAGCGTCAGTTTTCGAATGGTGAAAAACGGAGGGCAAGTAAATAATATAGGAGGTATAGTGGCAATGGTTGTAAAGTGGTAAATATGGTGTTAGAAGTGGTGGAAAGTTTTATAATTTATACATGAAGTGGCAATGGTGGTAAAGTGCTAAGGGTGGTAATGCTGAAAAAGCAGCAATGGTGAGGAAATTGGCGAGAGTGGTAAGTGTGGAGAAGTGGCAGAGCTAGTGTGGAGAAGCAGCAATGGTATTAGTTACTCCGTCCATTCGTAAATATTAGTCTTTATAGAGATTCCGCTATGGACTACATACGGAAGAAAATGAGTTAATATACTGTAAAGTGCGTATATATACATCCGTATGTAGTCTGCATTGAATTTGGTAAAAAGACTTATATTTAGGAACAGAGGGAGTAGTAGGTTTGCATGGTGTTGGAGAAAGTAATATTTTTTCCGTACGTACGAACTAAGTGGTAATGGTGGAAAAGTGGTAACGGCGGTAAAAGTAGAAAAATGATGGTGTTAATAGTAATAGTGGCAATGGTGATAATAGTCTCAATGGTGGGAATGGTGCCAATTGTGGGGAAGTGGTGGAGTTAGTACTACTTTTGTGTACATACTGTGCGTGGAAGGTGGGAAAGTGGCAATGGTGATAGTAGTGTGAATGGTGGTTATTGTGTGAATGGTGAGAAAGTGGTGAAGTAAGCAATATTTTCGTCTACGTAGTATGTGTAGAAAGTGGAAAAGTGGCAATGGTGATAAAAGTGTGAAATGTAAGAAAGTGGTCAAGTTCGTAATTTAGTGTCACCGGTGGTAAAGGTGAGAAAGTGGTGGAGTAAGCAATATTTAGGTATACGTAGTACGGGTGGAAGGCAGGAAAGTGACAACGGTGATAATAGTGTTAAACATGAGAAAGTGGAAGAGAATACTACTTTCCCATGCATACTGGGTGGCAATGGTGGGAATTGTGGCAATGATGGTAGTAGTGACAACGGTGAGGGATGCGGGAAAGTGGCAATGGTGATAATAGTGTTACATGTAAGGAATACGTGGTGAGAGGCAGTGGCGGCAATGGGAGTGTTACATCTAAGGATAACAGTGTGAAATGTAAGAAAGTGGTCAAGTTAATAATTTAGTGTCATCGGTGGTAAAGGTGAGAAAGTGGCAATGGTGATACTAGTGTTCAACGTAAGAAAGTGGCAATAGTGGGATTATGGCAATGGTGGGAAAGCCATGTTAATAGTGTGAACTGTGGTAATGGTGGTAATAGATGGGGGTTGGCAAACGGTGACAACAGTGTCAACCTTGGTAAGTGCGCAAGGTGGAAAAAAGGCAATAGCGGCAATGGCGATGTTATATCTAAGGAATACGTGGGGACTGGGGACGGGCACTTTTTTTCCGTGGTGATAATAGTGTTAAAATTAATGGTGGCAATGTTGGTAATGCCAAATGTGGAAACATGGCAATGATATCAATGGTGATAAAAGTTTCAAACGTGGTAAGCGGTGCAAAGGTGGACACGTGCCAATGGTGGTAATAATGTCAATAGTTCTAAGTGGCAATGGTGATAATAGTGTCAACCGTGGTAAGTGGTGGAAATGTGGCAAAGGTGAAGACGTGCTGACGATGGTAATAATGTCAATAGTTATAAGTGGCAATGGGGATAATAGTGCCAACCGCGGTAAGTGGTGGAAATGTGGCAAAGGTGGACACGTGGCAATGGTGCTAATAATGTCAACTGTTCTAAGCGCCATTGGCCAGAGGCTGTTCACCTTGGAGACCTGATGGTTTTGAGTGTTGTTTCCGCTGGCCTTATCGGGTGATTGCGTATGTCTTACAAGGGACTTTGCCATTTCTTTTGACCATGAATTAGCGGTGCAGAATTTGGCTACTATTATTGAACCTTACTTGGTGAAGGAGAGTTGTGGGGGAGGTTGCCTTGATAGCAGCGGGCACGTAAAGTGCCTGCGCCACGAGGCAACGCCGCAAGCGCTATTTGGCCGCAGCAGCACACCCAAAGGGCGTCCGCCGCGAGGCAACAATTATCCGAAGCACCACTTCCCGTAGGTCGGGTACTGGCACGCAAGCACTCTTAATCCAGCGATTCGAAGCCACACAAGGGACGGGACACGGCGCTGGTAGTCGGCCGCAGTACAACGGGGGATCTACCGGCAGACACGGGTCCAAAGCTACTCATGCGCTTAGTAGCCAACAAGCGGTCAAACCAACCAAGCCTCCGCCCGTGCAGAGCACGGGAGGATCACTTGCACGAAGGCGTCCTGCAAGGCCAAATCACGCGTGTGTCACACCCGCAGCAATAAAGTTACGGATGCAACGATTTTCCGAAGGCAACTTAATCGGGACGTCGGTGCAACGTTGTCCGACGGTCTTATCGTGCACAAAACGGGCTACTTTCCTGTTTCCCGAGCCACATTCGGCTGTTGGGTCAGAATTTCACTTGAGACGTGCAGGGGACCGGGACAGCGATGACGTTGCCCCCGAGGGGCAACGGTTTTCCAGAGGCGACATTCA